>JAMZAV010000702.1:0-550687 GCA_024449915.1 Sweltsa coloradensis
TGAAATTGAATTGAAATTGAGGCAGAGGCTTTATGAATGCATTGTAGGTAATAGTTGTCAAGTTTCTATTGTTACTTGTAAATTGTTATAATAAACCTAAAAAAAACTCAAATTAAAACCTTTATTCTATGGATTCTGGCTAACTTTTCAACTTTTTCTTTCAAAAAGCAATACATCTCCTTTACCTTAATGTCCATGTAAAATATGAACGTTTTAGTCCCACCCGTTTGGTCAGAATCGGCCCAAATGTAAAAAAAATCGCACTAAAAATCGTAAAAAACCGTAAAAGTACGATATTCATGAGAAATATTTCTTCAAATGTACCCAAAAACGTGGCAGGTCTAAGTTCAGAGATTTCGAAGGTCACCTCCAATTTTCATCAAGATCGCATACGCCGTTTGCCCGGTAAAGTGCGAACAGAAAACCATTAAAATATGTTCGGCGCTTGTCCTCGCATTTAATAATGGTGGAGTTGCGGGGTAGTGAATTTAAAAAAAAATCAGGGGGGGGCTAGCCACTCCTTCATTACTCTAAGGGTCACCAAAAACTTTTAGCATCATCCTCGTTGAAGGACAATACCAGCTAAGAAACTCCATGTCAACGGTTGTATAGTTTGTGATTTTTATCGTGAAACGTAACACGTACAGACGGATGGATAGAAAAGTGATGCTTATTTGGTTGTTTCGCTCCCTAAAACCACATATGTTTCAGCATTCAACAATGGTGGAGGTGCCGAGTATATATATATCAAAACGGTTCATATTTTCCAATTCCAATAATAGTAAATATACCATAATTTACTCATGTTAATCTTGTACGCCTATGAATGAACGTTCTCTAAGTCTTCAATTATATGAAACCAATTGTGTGAAATGTTTCTCAAAAGTATGGAACAGTTCCCTCCACGGACCTAAACCACCTCATACAGGATGGTACCTCTTGTGGTCGAAGTAGTCTATAGTTTCACCTGGCTTTCTGAAGTTGTGAACTGCCGGGACGCGAAGCCCATGTAACGACACCACACTAGCAGAGAGGAAAGAGGGAAACTATAGGAAAAAACATGACGCGATTTGGCACTGGTCTGGAAAAGTTCGTAAATTGTTATCTGGCTGTAACCAGGCTTGAAGTTGTGGTCCTCGACATTTAAGGATGCAACTTTACTCACGATTTATTCTATTTCTCTCTCCTATTTGCTAATTGAATCTTATTTACAAAGTACATATTATAAGAAGTCCATATGAGTGAAGACTTTGCATAATGCTGATTGTAATAGTGTGATTATAAGATCCAAAGCTATTCTGTAATAAATAGGAATTGGTATACATGGATCATGGAACTCATTCAAAGTATCACACTATACAGATTTATTACAATAAATCATTATTTTGTTATTTTGGTTCTCTACTTTCGATGCTAAAAAACGCAGTTGTTTGATATCATCGCTTCAATATACAGTTATGCATTAGTGCAAAGTTTAAAGAATATATAATTCCATAGTAAGGTATACGTATCACACGCTATATTTAATTGGAATAGAAGATTATACTATTTTTTAAATGTAACAATTTCATTATACTACAGACTCGGTAGCAATCAATTAAGTAGAATATTTTCTGTTTTTTTGGTTGATAAAAAATAACTATCAAAAATAACAAAACAGCAGTAGTTTTGGTGTAAGAACATCATTTATAGTCTTTAGAGAAGACCAGAACTATTTTTGAACTTTAATTCGTCCATACGTAGGTATTTCCAATATTGCGGCATTTTAAAAGCATTTTTGTGGACCATTTTATCAAAAAGTATACGAGTTGGATGGCTGATATTTTTACCAGTTTTTTTTTTTTTTTACCCGTGATAAGGACATGTCATATTTTGAAATTTGTATCTTTAAAATCTTGCGTTGTACGATTTTTTTGTATTTTCCGGTGTAAATACCCTCAGCGTACCGAAAAACGCAAAAAAATCTATGTAGGCAATATATAAGAGATAGCCGGCCCTACACATTTCAAAATATCACATTGGTAAAAATATCAGCCATCCAACTCATATACTTTTTGATAAAATGATCCTAAAAATGCAATAAAAAGGCCTCAATATTGGGAATATGCATGGACGATTTTTTTTTCAAAAACATTTATGGTGTTCTCATAATATTACTATTTATGATGTTTTTACTCCAAAACTACTGTTTTAAAGCTGTTTTAAAAAATATTTTCGAGCCCGCACAGTTTTAAGCCTAATCACAAAACCAATTATGCTAATTCTTCTAGGAATAACTAACATTTTTACAGTTTGTTAAAGCTAGCTACGTTAACAAACAAACAAACAAACACTATTAATAATACATTTTTCCCGCTAGTTTTTCTAAAGTTTACACCAACCCACAATATATTACACTTGAGATATTCCATATCCGCAGATTGTTATGTATTATGCAGATTATCAGATCTTTGCGGGCTCTGGAGTTGGGATCATTATCTCGGTATCTCATAAGTTGATTTGCTTCGGGGAAGGCCACTTTAAACATGTACAGTCGGTACAGAAAGCTACTTGTTCGTCCTCGCCCGTGTGATAAACTAAGATGTTGGAACAACTTTTGTTCTTCTGCGCGTGAATGAACTCGAAACAACAAAAAACTTTGGCTTGACGATAATGATTCACTGCTCGATTATTGGAATTAATAGTAATTTTTTTAGAGGTTCTGTCCAGAAAAAAAATCACCTTAAGTTAGAAAAAAACCTTTTTTTAGAAATCTTGTTTAAAAAGGCATGACAAACGTATGAATGTCGGGAAGCAGGAATTGAACCGGTGAAACCCCGAATAGAAACCCCACTAGCATCAGCTGCTAGTTTTGAGGGAATGACCAGGCACTTGATTAAATCAAATAAATTCGTATTTAGAGTATATCCACTCAGTCACATAACTTTAAATTTCAACGTTCCAGCAGTGCGATTCTGTAAGGATAGCGTGAATCAGTGGCGGAACTAGGCGCCCGCAGGGCCCACAAATGCGGGCGGGCCCAGGCCCGTTTAGGGGCCCCGTTAAAAAAAAACTTTGTAGGCCTAAAAAAAAGTATTTCACACTGTTTGGAAAATATTGTATTTGTTTTCGTTGCTAAAATGATCGTTTTGTGAATCTAGCGGTTTGAAGTTGAAATCTAGTGGATATTTAAGAACTTTTAGCGTCCACAACACAACAACACACAAAAACTACATTATTTTGGTATTGCATTCAGCCCACAACTTTTTTTTAAAAAACGCACCAAACGCATTCTAAAAACCAGATTTTAAAAATTTTCGTCTGCGGTGCTATTGTTGGGGGGCGCCCCCAAACCCCCCGTACTTGGTCCCTATATAATACCCCCGGGATATTATATAGCCCCCCGGGATGAAAAGCCTGAATACAACACTGAGCCTATGTATGTTTGTATTTGTTAGGGCCCCAATATAAATTTTGCGGGCGGGCCCATGAAACAAAGTTCCGCCACTGGGTGAATGTCCTATGCTCGCGATATCAATTTGGGCTTAAAACAAAATCATTTGTTGTGTTCATTTACCATTATTGTAAATTCTGGCTTAGCCAATGAAAACAAAAGTTGTAACGAAATCAAGTAGGCATATTTCTTACATCTAATGACCGTGAACCGACAATTTAACAAGTAATTATAGCGATACCTTATGAATCCTCGTTATCAATCGCTAACATATCAATCGCAAACAACGTCAAAGTATTTAATATAATTCAGAAGTTAAAAAATCCATCCCGATCGGGGTTCGAACCCGAGTCTTCCACATTCCAGGTAGGCGCCTTAGCCAACTAGACCACCGAGATGGTAACTATTTAACTTCTGAATTGTAGTTGCATTATAGATCTGAATGGATGGAACAGTACTGCAACGAATATGGGCGCCGGGAGGGGGGGGGGCAAGGGGGGGCGCTTGCCCCCCCTGGATTTTAGGAAAAATAAATTTTAACTGGCGATATGCGTTTATTACATATAAATTAATGTATTCGTGAAACCGAAATTCAATTGAAAATTAATATTAATAATATTAATATATTTAGCTGAGTGTTGCTAGTTTGTTTGTTTTTTTGCTATTTCATCAAAGTTAGCGGTGCCGGTGCTGCCTTTGAATTTGGCGGTATTTTAAGTTGGTACTAGCGGCACAAGTGATATAGGTTTGTTTGGTTTACCTAGTGTAGTGTAGACTTGTGTAGTGTAGGTGAAGGCCTTGAAATCAAATTACACTACACTTTACCCAGGATAACCAAACGTTTTTTTCAGCTACACTCTACACTAGATTCGCTCACATCGAACTGTCAAACTAAAAAACATAATAAAACAACAAACAGTACTGTTGAAGGCACTAAATGAGTCAAAATGATAGAAAATGTGTACTATCTGAACGATGAAAAGTTTAGTAAATAGACCCCCAGAACACGGTAGGCCTACAATAATTTATTCTTTATTTAAATAGAAATTTGTGTTTATGTTTGTAGGCTACTTAGTAATGCATTGAAATTTCGCATTTTCCTTTTTGGGTCTATAGTCAATCACGCCCGTTTTCCATTTATTTTATGTAATGTGATATTATGTGTATGATTTATTGAAATAAATAATAATAATGTAACAAGATTATCGTTTCTATGATTTGTAGGCTAGTATATTATTAGTCGATGTAGACCTCTAAGAACGTGTTTATGTTTTATATTTTTATTCCACATTGCATTGCAACTGGAGAGAACTTACAAGTTGCAGTTTATGTAAGAAAAGAAAATGTGATCAAAACAGTCACATTCATTATAATTTTATGCAATTAAAATATAGCCTTTATTTTTAAAACGTGTGTTTCATTTTCAACTCATAACCCATTTTAGTAACCGTATAAAAGTTGAGACACAATGTTTTTTTGTTTACTTTATAGTATCTACTGCACAAAAATTACATCAATTTGGTATCGTATTCAGCCCACTTCTTATTTTTAAAATCCACCAAACGCATTCTAAAAACCTGATTCACGAAAATTTCGCCTGCGGCGCTATTGTTGGGGGGCTCCGCCCCCCCAACCCCCCGCGCTTGCCCAAACGAAAGTACAAACTGTGATTGTTGCCCCCCCCCTGCTAAAATTCCTGCCGGCGCCCATGGCAACGAATATCTGTTGCCTTTGAACTGACCAAACAAACATTATTTATAATCTCATTACCTTACGCAGGTATGAGAACAGAAGTTAAATAGTTACCGTCTCGATGGTCTATGGCTAAATCGCCTACTTGGAATGTGGGACACTCAGGTTCGAACCCCTATCGTAATAGATTTTTTTACTTCTGAATTGTATTAAATATTAAAAATTCTACCTACGTTAGTGTTTCCCGGCTAACCAAATCGAGAAACATCAAAGCATATAAGATACTCATGCCAAATATCACTGCATTCTCGATTCCATAAGACTATCTATTTCATTGGCCAAGCCATAATTAGCAACAGTAGCAAAGTAGCAAAACAAATTAGTATTGTTCCATATCGCAGACGATAGCGACATTCACGTTATCCTTACAAAATCTTGGTGCAGTTATCACATTAGGAAAATCATCAAGAGACTTGTGTCAGGATTGCCTATAAGTTGGAATTGATCCGACGACCTCAGAATAGAGAGCTTCGTATGCTAATGTTGAGAACAAACTAAATCTTAACATATGCATAATTGTTATAAGTACAGGAGTTTGACCTGCGGTTAAAACAAAATAAAAAGCGCTAGAATAATGTTTGCAGACAGAGTAGTAAACCGCCATCTCAACTGCACACATTCGCTCAAAACAAATGCCCCGTTTAATGCGATGGTTCTCTCATTTTACTCCTTTATTAAAAATGAACGTCTCAGTTGTTGTTCTTCTTTCTCTTTTACTTCTTCATCTTCTTAGAAACTTAAATACTAAAGTATAACATTTCTAGTCTCTGGACAATTTGTGCCCGTTGGTGCAATTGCATCAGGCTCGGAAATAAAACGTTATACGAGAAATAATTGAATTAAAAATAATAAAAGTGTAGAAAAGTTTGCCTTCATCTTGTTCGGGCTTAAATGCAGTCGCATCGCTCATCACGATCAGAGCGACCTCTTCTGGGCAAACTTGCCAACTTATTTTACAATCAACGTCTTCAGAGAGGGCGATGGGATTTGTCGTTGTTTATCCTGTCAAAACAATATTGCATTAGAGGAACAATGCAGACGTATTGGGTTGCAACCAGATTATCATGGTAATCTTATCTTAACTTACCCAGTTCTGACGCAATGCGAACGAGGAAAGCTATAAGGAAGTATACACGGTTTTCGTTGAATAATAAACGGCTCCCCGTTATGCATCACTTTTCTGTCCGTCCGTCTGTGCGTGTCATAGATATCACAACACCTATAGTAGGCTAGATTAGCAGTCTGCAATACCTCCGCACAGGCGCGAGCGTAGCAAATTGAAGCGTCGAAAATCCAATTCAAGATGGCGATTTGGCGTTTTAATTTATGCTTTTTTAATGCAATAAAGAAAATTACTGGATTGTTTGATATGGTTTTAGCTTGTGCAGCATGGGATTGATAAAACAGAAACAATAAGAAGCCATTGATAAGGGAATTTAGAAATCATTTAGTGTTAATGGCTAATATGCTCACCTGTCAAACTGACGGCCATCTTTGAAAATATTTGGGCTACAAATCGCTCCCATTTAATTAGCATGCAAACAGAATTTCAAGATGGCTTGTAATTGTCACGGAAGTGGACCAATGACTGCTAATCTAGCCTACAATAGGTGTTATATCTATGGAGCGTGTGTCACATCTCACGATAGAACACGGAACACAAGCTCCGATTCACAATTGTGTTTTTTAATTATTTTGCCCTTCAACAAGGATGACACATAATGTTTTTGGTGACCCTGGGGGTTAAGGGGGCGGGGCTAGCCACAAAATTTCGAATATTGATGTACTCGGCACCTCCACCATTAGTGAAGCATGAATCAAGCGTGGAACAATCCTATTTTGGAAACTCCCTTACCCAAGATTGTAACAATATAAATCTTTACACAACTAACTTATATTCATCTCCATTTTGCTTACATAATATCTATTATCTAGTAAATCCTCATTGAGCTAACACGATACAAAAACATCTTCATTTTATAATAAAATATAAAATAAAGAAACTAAATTAATGTCTTATGAAGCAACGAAACAATGCAATTAGGACTTGCCCTTCAGATGACGAAATTTTGGGGTGTATGATGTGAAGTTATTTGGGAATAAATTTCCAAATATTATTTTATACAACTTATTCACAGCATCTACCTTTTTTAAAGAGGCTGTATAAAACCTTGAAATAAATCGCATGCATGCACTGAGCGTTCTATACCGGTATCTTCGGAGTCAGGCAGCTGTGAAAATATAACTGGCATTATTTATCAGCGATTATGTTTCACATGTGCATGGTTGGTTGATTGGGAGTACACGAACCCTGGCAAGGAGGGTTTCTGAGTTCGACTCCCTCCACCACCAATCCTGACTCAGAGTGTTTAAAGGGGCTCCTCAGTTAGTAGATTCAAGTTCTCTGGACCCATGGGACCTAATTTCTATAACCGTAAAAAGAATTTATGAAGTTTTTCCGACGATCCTTATACTCCTTCTAATATGTCGATTGATCGAACCCTTTTGATAAAGTTAGCTTAAATGTAACATTAACATTTTGTTTTCTTAGATAATGATACTTGTACCTTTTTATAATGCTAAATAATATGCGTCACGAATTATAAATACTTGTGCAATACCTTGTTTTGCAGGGTGTGTACTGTACAGAGGAAATTATGCCAATAATGTAGACTTGAATGTACATTAATGACGGGTGTTGACAGAAATAATAACAGCAGAGGTCTTGGTTGAGAAAACGTCCAGCGTTGTCCGGTTTAGAAGGTTGACTCCTGTAATCAGTCATCCCCCTGTTTAATTATGTTGCGTTCTGTTCTCAACGGCGGAGAGAAAACCCTGGCGTTCAGCTTTGCCAGTACGAGTAAAACAACAGGCAGGAGTTACAAATTCGATAAAGTATTTTCCTAAGAAATACATTGGAAAATCGAAAAGAGAATATTGTTCTTCCCCTTGTTTTCTTTTGTGTGTATCAATTTATTTTCCTTTCCTCTTTCTTCTTCCTTTTCTCTTTTCTTTCTCTTTTCCCTTTCTCCATATTCCATATTCCTAGTGTTCGGACCGTCGGCCCATCGTTTCCTGCCATTGGTTCGATTCGCCTCATGTATTTTCGATATTATAAAGAAATGCAGTTTCTGAAACTCCCAAGACACCCCCAACCCTCTTTTCCCCCTCCCCCTACAGCCCTCAAGTTATGGGGATCTTAACCACCGGTCATCTGAAAACAGATAGAGATAACAATACGCGTCTAGCAAGTAAGACAAAGACAAACGCAATCGATTTCTCCTGAAGGAATGACCAAACGAGACTTACTACTGCAATGTTGCCGCTTACTCTTCCCTGCTCCCCAATCAAATGGGATGCAATTTATTCAGCAATGTTCCATGTCTGTAATGACTAGGGCTATACACGTTTGCAAACAAACTTTGGCTTCTGAAGCAATTCGCATGTTACGCACTGAACTATAGCAACACACTCTACAATAAGGATTAAAATTAAGTCGCATACCGTTGTATATCGCCACCTAATAACATCATTATAGCTTAGGCCATTACTATTGCATACATGATATTATTAGACCAGCTCCCAGGTAGAAAAACCCTCCCCTCTCCCCCCCCCTGCGGAGAAATGGATACCCATAAATTCTAATAGGTTGATTAAATGTTTTAACAGTTTTTATTTTTTCAAGGCCAAACCATGGAACGAAATTATTTTTGATTTTTGATTGGTGTAAGGAATTAAAAATATAAATGTATTCATGTATTTATTTTGTTGTATGTCCAGGAAATAACGTTTTTGACTTTTAAAAAAAAAGTCAAAATGGAACCAAATTGTTCGTTTTGGTTTAAAACTGATATATTCTAAAAAGGTTATTATTTTGGAGTCGAAATACACTTGTTAGCCGATTGGTCAGTGGTGGATGCGGGGTATAGGGGTGCCCAAAGGGTTAATTTTTATGGTATTTTTCAACTCTTTTTATTTTTTCAAGGCTAAAGCGTCGAACGAAATCTATTTTAGACTTTTGATTCGTGTAAGAAATGAAAACTAGAATGTCATTCAGTTTTTCATTTTCTTGTATGTCCCGGAACAGAAATACCATTTTAGACTTTTACCCTAAAAAACCAAAATGGCCCCAAATTGCCCGTTTTGTTTAAAACTGATATATTCTGAATGGGTTATTATTTTGGAGTCGAAATCCACTTGTTGACCAGTTGGTTGGTGGTGGATGAGGGGTACAGGGTTGTTCAAAACCCAATTTGGGCGGTAAGTATATGCCTAACTATACCTTGAAAATGAAATTGTAATGGACTTTTCTGCATGGAATATTAATGTTTCGTTTTGTAGTGTATTCAAGTCAATCTTCGTATATCTTCACTCTCAACAACGTCTCTGCCATTTCAATTTCGATGTATTTAGGATCATCTTCAACATCGGATCCATCGTTTTGCGTTTTCAACATCAGCTCATTTGGGAGCACGTAGCCTTCGGGTCACGTGTAGAGACTGGTGTTACCGACCGGCCATGATCGCGTTGTTCATGTATATCGTCCACTGCGTCTGTTGCTTTACAGTTTAGGTACATTATCATAGCATTGCATGATCATTTGCAAGCAAGATATGCAAACGTAAAGATGATTTGCATGGTGGTAGTAAGCCGAGGTCAGCGCCGTTGTAGTTTGTTAGTGGTTTAGAAAATGACAACTTTTGAAGTTGTTTTTTAAAATGATGGTAGCACTAGCAAGTCTCATGAACATCAACAGTACTGGTCTCTCAATACTGGTATAAGGCAAGTAATCCTTTCTAATTAGTAGCACTTGATTTCCTTAACATCTAAGTTGTCAAGCAACATAAAAGTGTACATGTACCAGTTCCTAGTTATGAATTTCAATCTTCTCTCTAAAACAAAATTTACTTGATACGTCATTAAAGGATTTTTCAACACCACGTTAAAAAGTATGAATGAACATTAATACATTCATATCATTCCAGTTTCACCAAAGATTCTGCGCCCTTGGCTTTCGCCGGGCACTGTCAAAAATTGTGATAACACCGAGTTTACATAACAGTACTCGGTGTATCTAGTATACCAGTAAGAGAAATACCTGACCTTTATCCGGCTCGACACCCAGACTAACGAAAACAGGGTACACCTACGCGCGTGGATGCTAACTCAGTTTTCTTGCTATAGAGATTGGTTGGTAACACACTTGGCACATTTATCTGTTAAATAATATAGACTATACATTCATGCAACTAGTAAAGCAAGAATATTATCAATTATCCATCATAATTCGTAATTATGGGGTTATGCCTTTCTGACGAGTTTTTTAACTCCCCAAAATGTCACGTGACGCTTCAGTGGCGCGCTCTGTTGGTGGTGTTTTTGACGCGGTGGTGGGGGAACTCGCCGCCCGCTTTGAGACTTGAGAATCATAGGCCTAGGGCTAGGCTCAAGCTTATTACTATGTGATGTGATATGGTAACACAGAAGTACAGGGATTAAGGACCACAGGCTAGAACCCAGAGCTGTTCTTGGGCTTCTCGCTAAATTTGTCTCGAGCAAGCATAAGCCTAGCCCATCAGTCAAGTTCTATTCCAATTCCTATGGGATATGCGTAAGGCTAGGCTTAAAACACTGCTTCTACGCCTCAACTAGCAGTTTGTAACATTATGAATCACCAGACCAGATATATGTATAATCTACTTCTTAGTTCATGATTAACGTTTCAATGATACTGTGGATGTATATGTTCAAATAACAGACATAGTTAATACAAATTTGGAAACTTTTGCCCCGCCATGAGGTAGGCCCTAGGCCAAGCGACCAGTCATCTATTATAGCGTTTCGTAAATCAGATTGGGCGACCACTCTACCCATTACCTAGCGTACCGTTAATGTTCCGGTCGACCAGTGGTCGCGACTAGTGGTCGCGACCACAACGCCCAACGTTTTGACCTGGGCGTAGTGGTCGTTTCATTGAAGTATGGTGCTATTTTTTTAACTGTATGTCTGCTGATGAGTATTTCGCTTTTTACTCATACGTAAATCAACTGATTGAGCTGTAAAGTCTCGATTGGTATGCTTAGAGTGCACGTGGAGCATATGTGAGGGTAGGCCTAGGCTTTCGTGTATTTTCTGCACTTGTTGAACTACAGGCCTAGGCCTAAGCTAGTCGAGGGTTGTTCAAAAGCCCTGGCCTAGGCCTAGGGCCGAGAGGGCATAAACATCAAATATTTATTTGGCCTAGTAGAGCATACACAAAGTTTACACATTGCCTGGCAGTCGTTTTTGTCACAATTAATTAATAACAGCATCTCTTGCTCGTTCCATCGCCATTTTCCCGCTGACAAATTCGAACGTTTCTAGTTCGGAAGTGTTTCGTTGAAGGTCGCGACCTAAGCGACCACCGACGGGTGACGTCACGACCTATAGACGACCTGAGGTCAACCAGTCGCTTCTACGGAGCGCAACCATAGTGATGGATAGATTTTCCACAGTAATTTTGATCCCCTGTAAGCTAAATCCTAAAATACTTTTAACGGTTTCGTAAAGTAATGCACCTCCGGAGGGTACACTTTGGACTTGGAGTGTTTTTTATGTAGACCTACTATAAAAGAACATGCCTTTTTTCAACGGCTATTTTATCTGCTTTCGCACGGTCTGCTGCGCGGTAAATTCAAATGTTTAAAGAGAAAAAAATGCACCCCCGTCCGATACACGTTAGGTAGTCTTTTAGGCCTACTATAAATGAGCAAACATTTACTTAATCGACACGATCGGAATAAAGAATCCTATTTTATTTTTAAAAAAAATACTGTCCTTCCTGTTGTGTAAAACCATCAAATTGTACGGTCAATTAAGTAGTTATGGATTCAGCTGAGACCAAAAGTAAATCGAGGGGGCGTACCTCAGAGGACAGTGAGTGCTGTTAGTCTTACCCCACTCAAATACTGTATAGCCGCTCAGAGGTCTATTTGCCCAGATCTCCGATGCCCCTCCGAACACTTTTACTGCTATTACGCATGGTCTGCTGCGCGGTCAATTCAAATGTTTAAAAAAATGCACCTTGGGCACTTTGGGGTGTTTTGATGTAGGCCTACAATTACTGTGGGTAGGCTTATAGGCCTACTTTATAAGCAAACACCATTATTTATCGACACGACCGGAATAAACAACCCCATTCAAAAAAATCAAAGTTGTACTGTAATTCCTGTGGTGTTAAACTATCCAATTGTACGGTAAATTAAGTACTTTTAGATGCAGCTGACAACAGAAGTAAAATGAAGGGGGTGCATCTCTTACCCCACTGAAATAGTGTATTGCCTCTCAGAGGCCTATTTTCCCCAACCTCCGATGCCCCCCGAACAAGCTGCGCGGTAAATTCAATTGTTTAAAATAATAATGCACCTTCATAGGGTAGGCCCTACACTTTGAGTTGCTTTTGATTAGGCCTATAATCAATATAGTTTGACTAACATCCTACTACCGTAAAATATTCGTAACGTGTACAGCATTATCACTGTCATTTTATAGCATTGTTTAGAATCTATTTTTTGTCCGGATTCAAAAACTCATATTTTAATTTGAAAGTTATGTCATCAAGTTTGCATTAATATTAACTGAATTACAATGTTTATTAATAAATTATAAATACTATATTTCATGAAATAAAGCAGGGCTAGAACAACCTTCATTTTTTTAAATAGCGTTTTGTAGCATCTACACTAAGGCTATTTTTACGTAGGCCTACACAATATGCATGCCCATAGCTTTCATAAATTAATTTTCGACCACTCCAAGTAACTTTAATTTTAAGAAGTTTTATTATAAAATAACATGGTTGTTCACCGTGAATTATGAGTTATAATTTGAACAATTATCAGTAGTTTAGATGTTTCGACGAGGCAAATATTAATAATAATTCACTTACGGCTGTATGTTAGTGAACCCCACTGACAATTACCTTTAATAAAGAATTGTTAATAGGATTTGTTTAGCTCCCTGGCGTGAATTCTCTTAACAACACATTTGGAGCTAATTACACAATTCGTATTCGAGGTTGCAGTATTAGTAGCGACTAGCGACCCATGCGGCTCAAGTCCACGCAGAGTTACTGGACAACGCTTGTCGGTGACGTGGAGAGAACCTTCTTCAGAACAGAAGAACCACGTACGCAGGAAGCCGAGTCTTTATACGCAACGGTGTAACGTTTAGACGTTGTGCGTTGGCATGTGGTCTCAAAACGTATTTTGTAAATTTACTAGCCATGGAACGCAAATACTCATGTATACCGACAGTGTTGGCGCTCGACTCTGATTCGGGAGGTCCCGGGTTCAAATCCCGTCGAGACCGGCAATCCTGACTGAAGGTTTTTTCCGAGGTTTTCCTCAGTCGTTAATGCGAATGCAAGGGATCGAGTCCTCTTAAATAGCCCTCGGACATCCCTTCACAATTGTCCTATCCGCAATATACCTAGTTAGTCACCTAAAGAGGGTCACACCGGTTAAATCTGATGTGTATACCCTACAGCGGGCATCCTACAAAAATTTATTTTACTCATATGTATCGACGTCCACAAACGTCTATTTAGTATTTTCATTTATGATACTTCCTGTAAATTTCTTTGTAATGAAGCAATGCTCCTATTGTGTCACGTTTCTGTCCGTCCATCTGTACACGTGTCACGTTTTACGTAGAAAACTGAACGCGACCCCCGAGTGGCATGAGACCCTTCAACAAGGGTGACACAGGTACAGAACGTTTTGGTAAGCCTGGGGGCTATCATCATTCAAAAGTGACACTTTTCAGCAATTATTTAACACTGTTATAACCTTCGACGACGACTTGAAACCTACTATCCCCATGAATTTCATGTATATAGCCTACTTTTGATATCTTATAAGGGTGACATATTTTGATTATAACCCTTTTGGTTCGAAGTCGAAGTGATTAGTTTTGAAATTACATTTTTTTTATAAGCAGCGTGTTTTGTATGAGAGAAATAAAAAACGTCGTGCACTCAAAAGAGATCACAGTCTTAATTTACAGGAAAAACACATTTACAGACGAAATAGAAATGTCAAAATGACGTAGCCATAAATTCCTTCCCTAAAAATGTTTGATTTTAGGTAGAAAGTACGCGGTAGGTTTCGAAAAAATCTCTTTCAGCAAGCTTTACTTATGAGATCGATCGGTGCATTTATTTGACAGGATGGGTCTTTGCTCTTTACTGTAGTTTAATTAGTCATATTTTGAATTTAAGATAATTTGATTGTAAATAAAAACTAGAAACAAATATTTTAGGTGTGATTTTGACGTAGTTTATGGAAACGGTACATCATATTTTTCATTACTTCATTGTTTGTACATTACATACTACAATGAAATATATTCTGAATGAAATTGAAATCTGGTTTGTTGAGAGTATTTGTAGAGCTTTGAGGAAGTTCATTCATTCTTCTAGCTCTCTCGTGTCTTTGAAGTTGTTCTCGAAAGTCTCTCTACCGTAAGTACGCATTGTCTTAATTAATTAACCTAATGGTTGAACTGTTTGTTACAAGTACCTCGTTAGGAAGAGCACTTTATCTACGAGAATCAAATCCGTAAACCGGTTCAAGTTCATCTTTACTGGTCTACATTCGTTTCGTACGTTAGTATATTTAAATTCGTATAATAAAATATTTTTTTTTTTACCTAGTGAATTTTCATTCTGTTTCTACTTGAAACTGTGCCGACAATATAAAAATAATAACCCAAAAAGCAATTTAATATGACTTTTTTCTGTTCTTATGGTTTCAACCTTCTTGCTCCCCACTTCCTTCTTTGCCCATGTTCTTTTTAATGTTTAACCCCAGTCTTATTCGTATTACACCCAATTTATTGTTTTAAATATTTATAATATAAATAATTAATATCTAAAACAATTTTAATTTATTCCGTTTGAATCAAATTGCTTGAGTACAAACATTTTGCTAAAGAGGTTATGTGCAGTCATTTCAATTTGTTCCCGAAATTTTCCGGTTGTTTAAAAAACCGGTACCTTATAGTCTTGAATAAAATATTTATTTAAGCTTGAGCTAAGTATAGCTCCATGGAAATTTCAAATCTATGTGCGAAATCAGATAAATAAAAATGAATATATATATATTTATGTTACCTGCCAAGGAATGGCATACCCCTTTCCACATGTGCAACTAGGTATACAGGTTTGAAGATAGCTGGGCTGGAATGTCCTGGGGCTATTATACCTATTATACCTAATATAGGAGCGAATCCCCGCATATACATTTTACCAAGATAACTCTTGTATAAAACTATCAGTCAGGATTGCCATCAATCAAGACTCCTCCAAAGCGAGTCGCGTATGAGCAACCTCTATCGGTATAAATAAGTGCGTGAAAACTAAATTCGCAGGATTTTATATTAATTGGATATCTTACAATGATAACTGCTGCCCTAGACGATCATTGTCGTTGTATGTATAGTTGATTCTTGATTCTTGTTCCTTTGAACACTCACTGAAAGAATATTTATGTAGTTGAACGTCTCGTATCTTTGCTTAGATACACCGTCCATACCTGTTTGTTGTTGTACCACATATGCTAATGACAACTACAAGATAAATCTGTTTCTGATAACGGTAGGCAATAAATTCTCATCTATGTTAATTAATTACCCGCCAAGCGTTCCTAATCACCCTCTTCTATTAGAACACCGAAGGCCGATAAGGCTTATCAAATGCGTTCCCCGCATGATCCAAACACATTCACACCGACACCTGCCAGTAATTAGTGGGTGATTATACGCGCTGCTTGTATAGTCCTCACATTGGGTGATAGCCATCAAGGTATTTGCATGTTTTGCTAATCAACACTCACTTTGATTAGCATTCAAATTGTATTTCTTGATAAGCCATGTTCGCTTACCAAATACCCATGTTCAATTAGGGGATATGGAGTTATTTACATATTATTATACAACAATTACGAAGGGAAAGTCTTTCCGACTTTATGACTATATGTATTTACGTTTTATTGTAATTATAATAACAATATATTACTTAGTCCCAAACTCCGGCAGATGGTGGGGGACGACAATTAAACAATTTAAATTTAAATGTGTATTTATTTATTCATATTTGATTTACTTCCGTATATACCATTCAGTTCTTGTTTTTTTTTTTTTACAATAAGTATATATTTATTGTGAGTATTTACATAAGTATAATTACAGAGTACCAACTGAAATTCCTAAGCCTTCAGCTCTCTACTTTCAACCTTTTCAAAAATACTGATTTACAAATGAGGACAGTGTACAAGTGATTCAAGTAAAACCCAAACAATGCCAATCGTTATAGATTGTGTCACCTTTGATAAATTCAATAATAACAATAAAAATCGATAAAATACACAGTCAGCAATATATAACTTAATGTAACCAAATATTATAGTCAATATGCAGAGCAATTATGTCACAAAATGCCTCTATTTACGTTACCTATTTTGAACATACTTTTCAAATTGTTCCTAATCAATGATGTGTAGTTGACAAGTTTTGACAAGGTGACAAGTTTTGTAATTTCAAGGTGGAGGCCCCTTAATTTCATGTAAAGCTATGTAGATTATCTCGGTTTTATTTTATTACCTATAATGAGATTTATTTCGTGATACCCAATTAGCATTAACAAATTATTTTTGAAAACAAATTTTGAACAGAGTGCAGGGAATGTATTTACTTGGAATTGCAGGAATCGTGGGGTGGATAGTTTGGTCTACGTGCAGAGAGAGACTCACACGAATTACGCCGGTAAAATAATGTTCCTAGCTTGTAGAAACTACAGAACTATGAAGATATTCATCATTAAAAATAGTTTTTACTTTTAATTTCTGTATTATACTTTTAGATAGAACAATGAATTTATTCATTCATATTTTAATAAGTTTTTTGGAAATGTTAAAATGCTGAGTTTTCATAATTTTGGTGATGAGCTGTCAGCCGGACGGAACGCTAACAAGCTGGTTTTTTATGATCAATTATATTCAATTTATTCCGCATCTGACACAGAACGTCGTAATTCTACGTTTACCGATTAGGCTCTGCTCCCGCTTGAGACACCTCAAATCTTTGCGGTTCACTTGTTCCTCATTTCTTTGTTTCTTCTCTATTGGCTGGAATGAACTAGTTTGTAATAAAATCTTACAAGTCAACGCCCTTAGATAATTCCTTACAGAAATCTGCATACGGAATTGTTTGAAAGAGACTAATAATTAATTAGAGAACGGCCACATACACGTTCATTCCAGTATAGTAATATCATGTAATATACTAATATGAGACTGATTTACGTTTAGCCACTTAATTATTACATTTGATTACATTTATTTCGTCCTCAAACCCCAGAAAAAATATATTTTAAAGACATTTACCCTAAAATCTATATTTAATCTGGATGACTACTGCAAGTATCTTGAAGATTTAAACCGAAGCAAAATATGAATTTCAAAAATATTAATTTCGAATATAGTTTGAAATGTAATGTATGACGTTGATATATATTTTCATTAAAAAAAATATTTAACACAATAAATTATTATTCAGTTTTGAAAAACAATTATTGGTAGCCTACTTTTTAATATATTTCGAAATTTCTTAGAAATTGTTTTGAATCTGAAATTTCATAACGCATTTAAACCATTGAAACGCGTCGCTAATTTCATGATAGCTGATGTAAAATAAAAAATAAAACTATCTGGTATAGTACTTTTTGATAAGTATTTTGGAAAATTAGTGTAGTCGAAATGAATTTGATAGTCTCCTTAGCGCCCAAGTGTTCCGATGTCGTGTTACGGGTGGTCGCCCCCCCAACAGAGATTGGTAGCGCACGACCAGAGCTAGGGGCCCTTCTTACGGGCACGAGTTCACAAAGACTGTTGCAATTTTTTTCAACGCGACTTTTTAGATCGGAATCAAGGATGGACAAATATTACACCGTTTGTTTGAAATTTGACAGTGAATTATCATCCGTAGAGGATGACTCGAATTAGTCTGGGAGCGGAATCGTGCCACGAATGTGTTCTTGTCACAGAAGAAACGAAACTGTTTTTAAGACTTTACTCCAGCTGGATTTGTAACCTTTAATCGAGTTCTTCTCAAATATTTGGATGAGCGTAGTGAAGACTTCAATAATTTGACTACCCTGGACACAAGCCCAGATGTTTTAGTGTGTTTTTCTGTCTGATAATTCGCTCTCTACTGGACACCCGACTGCTCCGATCTTGATGAAATTTTAAGTTGACGTTCCAAATCTCTTTACTTGGAAATTTCACTATTTTTGGGAACAATCGGAGAAATGTTTCAAATCAAAACTTTTATTTTATTATTTTTTATTTTATTTTTAGTACAATTTTGTGTCTGATTGTTCGCTCTATCAAAAAAAGAGTGAAATTCCAAAATAAAATAATTTGTTTCTGCCCAACTTTCAAATCTGGTTGATGGTGGAGATTCTGAGTGTAGAGATACAAAAATGAAATTGTGTTCCTCGCTTGTTCTAGCCTTCACACTAATGGTGGAGGTGCCGAGGGGTCGGGGGGTCTAGCCCCACATCCTAACCTCAAGTGTCACCAAAAACATGCCGTATCTCTTATGTTGGATGGCAATGTAAAAAAGTGCATGTCATTGGAGGTCATGTTCGGTTTTTATCGCGAGACGTGCCAAAAATTCAGTTGTATCACCGTAAAAAATGGGTTAAAAATTGTGACTGTGTAAAAGCTTCATCCACATGGCAATTAACCTAGCAATATTAAACGTGTATTTGCCCTTGAACACGCACGGAAGTATAATGTAGTTGGTCGACTAAGCTGGTGTTTGGATTTCGTTTTACAACCATATGACGGCTATAGTATTACTTAATTGTTGTTATCATATTGGAACGATATTGAAAAACTCAAGGGGAAGATATAATATGATTATTCATACTAAATCGTACATATTTTTGTTCTATCTCTTCATATTATTATTTCTAATTAAATTTAAATACATTTTTCATATTTTTACCGAGCAAATCTCCCCTGTATGTATCACTTTTCAGTCTGTCCGTCCCTCTGTCGATATGTGCGTGTGATACTCACGATAAAAACCGAACATGACCTCCGATTGTCATGCATGTTTTATGAACATTGCCCTTCAACAAGGATGACACCGAACGTTTTGGTGACCCTCAGGGGGGAGGGGGGGGGGGGGCTATCAAACTCCAAACGCGCCATTTCCATCAACCCACTTACACCAAGAGATTTAAATGCTTTAAAAAGATTTATTTTTTATTCCTTCATCAATAATCTGCTGGTTAAGTTTAGCTTCACTCCCTATTTTAGACTTTCGTGAACCCGTCCTGGTTTCAATCGAATATTCTTTCAATTTCAAATAGAAGTAATCAGGTTTAAATAAAGGACGGCCTTATAATATTAATTAATTATAATACCGTGAACTAAAGTAGTTTTATATTTTGTTTGATCGTTGGAACGCCCACTGATTACGATGACTTCGAAATCCTCCCATCTGAATGATATAGGTTGCCTAATAGTTTCTAACTAATTAATAGTTTAACAGCTGAAGCAGAACGACATTTTATAAACGCAATTTTAATTTTAATTTATGTATCACTTTTTTAAAAGATTTTTTCATTGATGGTTTGCGTCGTGTAATAAATAGGAGAGAAAGAGTTTTGGCCCAAATATAAATTGGTCACCCCTGTCACAATCCAAGTTCACAGCTTTGATACGTTCTTCCATTTGATTTGTTGGGCACTTGCTAGTCTCCCATAACTAATTGATTTGGCTTCGGTCATCTGCATGTAATTTCCAAGCCCAATCTCATCTTCTTCTTCTCCTTCTTCTTCTTCATCTTCCTCGCCCAAGCCACTACACGTACATCGCTAGCATCGTGACCATTTGCATTTAGCTTAATAAGAAAAGGAGTTATTGCCGTATTGGATGGACGATCACGAACTGCTCAAATTGCTCGCCGTGAGTAAATGAGGGAGGAGAAAAGAGGACGACGATGTCTAATGGTAATACTTAAACTGTAGCGAGAAGATAAGCTTCCTACCTAGACTCCTTGCTTTAAGTATCTAGTGTGCTTTTGTTTTATGATATACCCTCCAATATATTTTCTTGGAAGAAATTGAGATATTTGATAAACAAGTAGCAGAATATGGACGTTAGCGAATGAAGAAGAGACTGAACAAACTGCGTCAGGTCTTGCTAATCAGCAACTGTTTTTATTAATTTATTAAGCAAATATAGCTATGTTCAATACAATGCATTGTAGGCATTTTACAAAAATTATTATTTATATTTTCTTATTTTTAACAAATCCACTTTTCATTAAGGTGCTACCAAATAAAAAACATTAAAACAGTACCATTTAACTTAAACCAAATTTAACACAAATTTACAAATTTGAAAAAGCTGCAAAATTTACAATCACCCAACAAGGGGCAAGTTTCTTTTAACAAAATCAAGGCAGCAATCTTCGAACTCCTGTACACTAAGTTATCCAATATAGCCAGAAGCACTGGAGCTCCCCCCAACATGAATGTAATTTTTTGGGGGGGAAATGGCTAAGGATTAAAAAAAGTATTTGAGAATATTATCAGAACAATACGAGATTCGTGTTGAAGGTTATTATATGGAATTATCTGATATTATTAAAATGCGTTACAAATTAAATTAAACGATTCTATTATTTTGTACTATTTGCATTATTTATATGGAGTCTAATACAAAGTGTGAACAACATTCCCAAAATCTCAATATGCTTTCAATGATAATTGTGGGACAAACATCTATAGCTGTGAGACTATTAATAAACAACCACGGGTTCAGGAGTACTTTTTTATTGTAACACATTTGTTTCTATGTTTAAATGTCTTTGGTGGAGGTGCCAGGTTAAAACAGATATTCTCTTATAGTGTGGTTTGCCCCGCCACCCCGACCCCAGGTCACCTAACACATTCTGTTTATCCTTGTTTAGGGACAATGTCAACAAAAAATCGTGAGAGGTGACACCATTGATATTAAACATCTAAAGTAGGCTAGATCCGCAGTCTCCAATACGTCCGCACAGGCGCGAGCGTACCAAATTCAGCGTCAATCTCTCCTTTGCAAAATGGCGATTTAGCGTTTTAATTTATGCTTTTTTTAAAGCAATAAAGTATTTTACTGGAATGTTTGATATGGTTTTAGCTTGTGCAGCATGAGAATGTACAAACAGAAACAATAAGAAGTTAGTGCATAAGGGAATTTAGTAACTAGGAAGCTTCGCAAACGCTTTTTCAGGCGCGTTGTTGGATGAGCATAATTTTTTTAAACGATAAAAAGCGTAAAATTGCGATATTCATGATGAATTATTTTTCAATAGCGCTCAAATTTCACACCAATATTTTAATTCATAAAATTAAGTTTCTGTAAAAAAATAATTACAATCGTATAAAGCATGTAGGTGTTATTAGTCGAAGATATTTTTTTTACGTAAAAAAGCGTAAAATTGCGATTTTCTCGAGAAAATTATTTTTTGATTGCGCTCAAATTGCACACCAATATATGAACTAATTAAATTAAGGTTCTGTGAAAAAATCATTACAATCGGATAAAGCGTGTAGGTGTTATAAGTCAAAGAAATGTTTTAAAAATCCAAAAAATCGAAAAATTGCGATTTTCATAAGAAAACATTTTTTTATTGCGCTCAAATTTCACACGAAAATATTAATACATAAAATTAAGTTTCTGTGAAAAAATGATTACAATCGAATAAAGCATGTAGGTGTAGTGCCCGCAATATTTATCAATCAACAATCAATCTGTTAATTGGTTGCTGATCAATAAGTATTGGTACACTTTCAGACTACTTAACTTGAAGGATCAGTGATTTGGGAGAGTGTAGGTGTTCTTACCATAAAATCATGAGAGCTATGTAAATAGGATTACATTTAATAAAGCCAGACTTCTATCACTTACACAAGGTTATGGTTTTTGTTATAAAATTCATTCCCTATCCTGGAATCATTTCCTACTTCAAAGTTGGCTAAGATAAGAGAGAGACAACTGGGCCACTTATGTAGTGACTGGTAACGAAAAAAATTGTAAAATTGCTATTTAAATGAGAAAAAAATTTCGATTGCGCTAAAAAAAAACGTGGCAGTTCTAAGTTCAGAGATTTCAAAGGCCTCCAGAAAATGTCATTGCAATTGGAGTATCGGTTTAGCCGAAATCGTGTTAACAGACAGACAAAAATACAAAAAAAAAACATTCCGTATTTTTTCTCCAGTGTAGTGAAATGAAATCTTCGCTTTGCTCACTACGCTCATCCAACAAAGCGCACAACTATAACTTATACGATTTAATTATCTACTTGTAGTTTGTAAGTCATTGTTATGCGAACGTAAGTTTTCTTGAATTTATGTAGTGATATTAAAATAATAGCCCAAATGAGTGAAAAGTAGTTTTATGAAGTGAACGTTGATTGGTAATATATACAGAACAATTAAATTGTGGTGAAATTAAGTAATGCAAATTACAAACTATAATTGTGTAGCAAATTCCGTAGATATTTATCCTTTCATTCCAGGAGCGATGACGCAAAACGCAATATGTCCATCCAGAAAAAAAAACACAATTACAACAATAACCCAGCATTTAACTGGGACATATTGCGTTTTGCAGCAAATAGCCAAGTTTCTCATCAAATAGCATGGTAGATATAGCGTTTTGCACCAGCAGAAAGTTTGTAACTATAATATCTTGATTTTGTGAAGGTTCTGAAATTCATTATTATTTTTTTTTTCGGATGGACATATTGCGTTTTGCGTCGTCGCTCCTCGCATGTTCCAGTTAACATATTTAAAAATGATTATAAAAAATATCATATATTGGGATTTGAAATTAAGAAATAAACATTTACACGAAAATGACGTTTCTACGGTGTTTAGAAGAAGGATTAGAAAATTATGGGTCGACTATTTTTAAGAGGAAAAAGACAAAATTAACGAATTGGAAATCAATGTAATGTGTATGTTCTAGCTTCCCGAACTGAACTCATAAATATCTAATCCATGTTTTTATATTTTCCATCGTTTGAAAGCGTTCGTACTAGTAAAAAGTACCACTAGTCTAGAATCGTGAGCTATGGTATTTGTTTGATCTTAATTAGCGTTGTATGCGTCTGTGTGGCTCACCTACATCTAAGGCCAACTCGTGATTGTCCTGCTATTCGGCTCCTCTGTGATTGCATCAATTGACTTTTCTCTTTGTCATTGTCCGCAGCATTCCTCTTACTCTTGTACTCTTGTTATTTTTGTGTCTAGTTGGATCTAGAAGTTTGATAGTTGTAGCTGACGATATTTTCCCCCTCTTAGTGTTACTTGCGTTAGTTAGCTAACACAACTGAGATATTTACCTTTAGTTACTAAATAAAAATCTTCATTTTCTATTGAACTATCAATAGAGATAGCTGAAACAAGCGTTTATTTTCAATTTAGAGTCAATTTAGTATTGTGTAGCATAATATTATTTCCTACACGTTTAGTTCAAAATGACGAATATTAGTTTAATTAATTAACAGTAAATTATACTTCGTTATTTTTAACAAACAAAAATGTGGGGTTGAAGTTATTTTACTCTTTCTTTGTAAAAATTGCGTTTTGTGATGTTTGCAGTATCATGTTTAGTGATTTAATATTTATAACACAACATGCTAATTTCACACGTATCTAATTATTGTCTCTAGTGAAAATTAGGTCTTGCAACTTAACTAAGAGGGAAAACAATAAATATCCACAATGTTTCGGCATAACTGTTAAATTACATAATTACTAAAAATTAACGCACTAACATTTTGTTAGTTGGAAGTCCCAGCCACTGAAAGACGGCTAGCTATAATGTAAACATAATTGACACAACATTATTTAGACATTTCTAATTGCGCTCACAACGCAAATGTATAAAATACAATCACCCAATTATAATCCTAATATTTTTAGCATAACTTCGATTGACCTGTGTGATATATAAGTAAGGGTTCGTGGTTCGTGGCGGTAGCTAGTTGAGAGGAGGTCTCACAGATGGCGGGCGGGTTCCCGCTACTAGCATCCCGTAGCACCGTTCAAATAATCCAACATTGATTCACGCTAGCAGCAAACTGCATGCTTGCTTGCTTGCTTGCTACTAAACTAGATTGCCCACAAAACAATCAGGTGATGAACATCCATGTTCATTCAACTATTTCTTAATTTCCCTGGATTCCTAATTCGGTCATAAATCTATTTTTCAAACAATGTCAATGTGTGATTTGTGCAATGATTCAATTTTTAGGAACGACCCGTCCGTATTCTCCTGTTTTTCTATATTGTTGAACTTGTAAAACAATGACAAGTGTACAATTATATAAAGAAATTATTACTATGATAACAAATTGCGTACATTCAACTTGTTTGGCATGTCGTTTCAAGACAGTAAAAATATATTGCATTAATTTTAATAAATTAATTGTTAGATTTTTCCTTGTTATAAATAAAATAAATAAATACATTCGTCTTAAAGAGTCTATCCACTCAGTCATATAACTGATTTTCAGTGGGATACTATTGTTCTATTATTGAAATAATGGAATGCTATTAATGACCAACATGTTACTCGACACGCCGCAAATCGGAAATACATTTTTCTAGTGTATCTTTGTATCTTATAATGCGAAGAATCGCTGATGGTTTTTGTATTTGAGAGTCTTAACTTCTTTAAAAAGTAGTGTTTTTAATTTTGGAAATGAAAATTTGTAATAATAACAGTTATTTAGTGTTATAATGTTGTTTCAGTGACCGATATTCTGATTTCACCTTACTCAGGCTGCGAACGCGTAATATTTGTTTGCTTTGTGATAGCAATTGTTTTAAAACAGAGAGGACCGGGGACCGATCTCAAAACCTCTGGCTCCATGACAATCACAACCGTCTATAATTGGTATTTGTCTAAAAAAAAAAAACAACGCTTTATTCATAATTGTTGGTGTGTATTTTGTTAAAATGTAATTACAATTGATACCAATACTATTGCCCTGATATTGGTGTTGTTCTGACCTTGTGTTGTTAGGGTGGGAAAGTGTAACTTAGGGAGTAGACAGATGTGCTGTAGCTTGGCAGGCGGCTTCTAATCGAGTTTCATGCCCAACACTCCAGTGAAGACACCCCTAGCTACTAGACCTTCAGGTTTACTAATTAAAACCGGGTTTTAAAACTGAAGATAGAGCGTGCGGTTTCATTTGGACAACCAACACAGGCACCCACCACTCATGATTTCAATACTACTGTTAATGGATCCCCTTCCCTTATCCCACTGACATCTTATAGCATAATATTGATATAGTGTATGTATGTGTTGTGCACTATACATTACATTTAAATAAAATCTACCTATTTTACTTATAATACAACAATATATTGATTGTTCGTGAATTTCATGTGGATAAGTGTGTTTGTAAAACTTTTATTTCTTAAAAAAAAAATGATAAGCAGGCATTATATTGTATCTACTTTTATTTATTTATTTATTTATTTATTTATTTATTTATTTATTATTTACAGTATCCCATTCAGTAAAAAATGATTTACAAAGTAAGACAGTAAACAAAAGTAAGCACAAAATGCACTTTATATTACAACAACAATGTATTATATTATAATAATTAACAATAATTTTTGATAACAGATTCAAAAAGTATATTAAAAAATGTGAAATGTTATTAATAATTAAAGAAAATGAATCAAATAAAACTGAAAGTAAAAAAGAAAAGAAAAAAACGACAGGATAAAACTGATTTATTAGACGGTCCACTCAATCGAATATGAGGCTCGTTAAAAATCAGAAACAGAAAATTAGGGAATAATCAAACCTTCCTTAGTCGTGAGACAAGACTAGTGCACACGTATCATTCACTACATATCAGCTCCTAGCTAATCATTCGAATCTGTCTGATGTCCACGGATTAGCGATTGCTCTCTGATGAGCAGCCTCATCGAATGAATCAACATCCGATCAAGAATGATTTGATGAGCATCGCAATGGTGATGGTGGGGGTTATTGGGGATGCTATGTACTTAGAAACCAACTCGACTCGTCTCGAGACAAGACGAATGAGTGGCGGCTCACTTCATAGGCTCTGACAACCAGGCTCGCCTCGGTTATTCCATGAGTTTTTCATTCTAATCTTCACTTTGTTGTTATATGCAGCAACTACTAGGTAATCAAACGGGAGGACGAACTAGATACACGCCAATTATAAAGCTATATGAACTTCTAGTTCTGTTGTGTGACGCATACTCAAGTCGATACTATGAGAACTATAATGATGACCAAAGTAACTTGTCATTTAGTTTTGTGTAAAATAACGTTTTAGAAAGAAAAGTGAAACAATATGAAGACAAGATTTTACCAACACAAGACGATTTAAAAAATTTATTTAAATATGCATACAGCTTTTTATAACATTCTGTAACTAACAGATTTTCTTTTTTCTTTAATTTGTTTAAATTGGTAGTTGGTCGTCCTTCTTGTACCACAGTATTTCTGTGCTAGAAGTGTGTTGTTGTTTTCGAGTCTTTGTTGTGCGTGTTTTGTTTCTCCAATTTGAAATTCGTGATTTTTTAAAAGAATTTTTGTTTTATATTTTATTTTTTCCTTGATCTTTTAGGAAAAAAATGCTGATTTTGAAATACAAAATGGTATCAAAGTTAAAAAAAATCCAAAATTTGACGTTTTTTTTGTTGCAATTTTTCATTTTTTCATTTTTTTGCATGTTTAAATTGAATCTACTACAGGCAAACAAAATATCCGGGACATCCCGGAAATTTGTGTATTTTTGTGTTTTTATACACAATTCGATTTTTGATCAACAAAAATCGTTCTAATCATTAGAATTTAGTAAGGAAAAATGCTACAAATTCAGATCAAAACAAAGCAGCTTTTTGACCGAGTTAAACGTTTGAATAACTGTCACATTTAATTGTGTAGATTTTGAAAGGTGGTGGTAAATATGGAAACCACTGCCCTATAAAGGGTAAAGACAAATATTAATAAAATATTATTATTACGTTATCGATATTAAAATGTTAAAATAAAACTGATAGATGTCCAACGATTTACGTAGTTCAACGTTTTGGGAATTGTGGAAAAGTGGGAATGATCGAAACTGAAGAAACAATTTATAATCTCCTTCTTAACAATTTTTTGTTCAGATCATCAACCCCCAATAATTATTCTTCCTTATCCTTATAATCGCTTTTCCTCTTCGATAACCACGTGTTCGATATCTCGATTATCCTTGTTCATGATGCATTTGTAGCTGAAGTGCCAGTCACTAACTGAATTCAATAACAGTTAGAGCTTAGCTTTGGCCAAGTCATTTATGAAGTATAATATGCATATAAAACTTTTTTACGAAATTAAATAAATTTTCAAATTATTCCTTAATTTTCTTGGAATTAAAATTAGTCACATTACTCAAAGGCGCTTGAAATATTGGTAACAAATGACAAATAATTGATACAATTATATAATCGGAATATTTTAGATGCATTCCTTATAGTTAATGACGTCTTAGTAATCGATCTACTATTAAACCAAAATCAATTCCATAACCAACGTTACCTTAAAATAACTACAATCTATAAACCATTGAATTAATCTAAAATCACCTCTAGATCACACCGTTACTCAATTAATTAAAAAACATGCCACATTGGCACATGCCCGCAAAGAGAACTTTTAAATCATGTAAGTATAGACTATATTAATTGTTATTGTGAGATGTGTCAGGGAAATTAAAAGCAAATAATTGTATTAGAGTTCTTAACCGATAACAATTAATCAATCAATATCCTGTAATCGATTTATCTCTGAAACTCATTCGTTAACAGCTAGTTAAATTAAAACTTTAAACAAATGCATTATTTACATACAATCTTCAATTTATATATTTGCTGCGGGCTTGCGCGAGTGTGTCTGTGTGTATGCGCGGGTGTATGTCCACAGCCGCAAACGAAACAACTTTAAACTGGTCTTCCTTGTAAGAAGCAAAGAAATCTGTCTATATTACCGAATGCAAAAATATATTCCCGTTGTTTCTCTTTGTATTTGCTAAATTAGGGTCAACTCTTGTCGATGATGTAATATAGAAGACACCTTGACTTCAAGTTGGAGATGAAGTTTACGTAAACGCAAATTTGTCGCGAGGTTCTTGAGGTATCGGGACAAGTGATACAATAAAGACCGTCTATGTTTCGTTCAGATAATGATTGATCAATAGCATTCGTCCATTCAAGAGGCAAATTCAAGAAAT
Organism: Sweltsa coloradensis; assembly: GCA_024449915.1. Taxonomy (NCBI): domain Eukaryota; kingdom Metazoa; phylum Arthropoda; class Insecta; order Plecoptera; family Chloroperlidae; genus Sweltsa; species Sweltsa coloradensis. Next base: position 28,565 of record JAMZAV010000702.1, read on the forward strand.
TCTGCCAGTTATCTACAAAGAGTAATCAGCCCATTTGCCAAACTCGACTCAAATAAACGAACCCACTAACAGTTACTCCGCCCGTATATCAAACGAAAAACAAAATCGTACAGTAAACGTTTGTTTTATTAAAATTTGCGTAGGAATTGTGACTATTTCCTGCATCACATTTACTATTATAAATAATTAAATTCTTGGAAGTGTATTTCTCATACTCACGCCATCTTTATTTATGATTAATTATTTTAAAATGTAGGTTCTGTTTCCTTTATTTATAAATCAAAATTATGTATCCCAAACATTCACACACTGTCATCTTGAAATGCATGCGTTTTTAGGGCGAGAAAATGGCCTTAAATAATTATCATATTATTGTTGTAAGCCATATTATATGTGAACTTTGTGTATGTCCTATTGCACAGTATAAAAAAATAACTTGATGATCTCACGATTATGTGATTAAATTTTTACATTACAATGATTGACAACTTCGTACATCAATAAATCTTTACGAAAACAATATCGCCAGATATTCTCGATTCGGTATTTTTAAGATTGATTTTTTGTAATTGGCTAATGGAGGTCGAGTGATCCTTTGGCACAAGCGCCGGTATTAATTTCCATCCGATTGATCTCCTAGAAGAACTTTGATTGATTCACTGGGTGTAGGTGTCAATCATTAACAGGCCTCAATCTTAGATGATTGATGTAGAATGTCTCGTCTTGAAGTTCATAATTCAAAGCAGATCCCTGCGCATTTCCTTCCTTGTGACCGCTAGCTAGGCAGCGCATACCTGCATGTATAATTACAAGTCTAGCTCCTAATACGAGGACGACAATCATTAGTTCACGTGTTCACGGTACTTAATACGTAGAAACGTTTTATTGATCCACTGCCTTTTGAAGTGTTTCATTCCCGCTCTTTTCCTATTTACAGTGTTTAGGGAAACCTTCATTCATGGTTGTCCATGGCTTGTGCGTGAGTGCGTTTGTTGACCTTATACAAGATCCAGTATATCAAGCTATTGACATCTTACATTGCTTCTTTGATAAAGTTCAACTAAAAGGTTTGAAAATAAAACATACAATTCCCTGTAAACCACTACACTTTTACATTTACAGCCTTATTCTGTTAGAAATCATCTGAGATTGGGAGTATAATAATTTTAGCCAGCGCAGGATTTTTCTATTCATTGTGCCCCAAATATTGTATTGTTTTTTCAAATTCAAATTTCAATTCAATTCAAATTATTATATTATACGATTTTCGGGAGATTGGGGCACGTTTATTGGAGTGTAAAAACACATTTGCCTGTGTTATACACTCAATTTCGAAAACCGTCTAATTTAGGGCCGCGAAAGCAATCAATCCTTCGATTCAAATAATACTTTGATCATTTCACACTTTTAAGAAAACCGAATGGTTTATGATTACTGATCAAATCTAGTTCCTTAACCAAAGTTTTACAATGATATAACAATATTTTATTATTTTGAGATTATATTGATTTAAGAATTGATTTATTTTGAAGATAATTAAAATTTATGTCCACAATGGAAACCTCAGTGTTTTTATGCTTATTTTACTCTTGTTATTTTTGCTTTAGAACAGTGAAGTGAACATAAAATTGGTATTTTCAACTAATGCTGTTTCGAAACTAATTATTATTTGATCTTCGTATATAAACAATTATATTTTACGTCCCGTCCCGCTAACAAATCTTCCCTACATGTGTGCCTCAGTTCTACACTAGCACGCCATGTGTTGAGTGTCGGTATCATTCCCGATACTGGCTAGATCCAGCCTTTAGGTATAGGGCAGGAAAGGGACGTACCGGACACTCAACACATGGCTCACTCACGCGTTTAACAACGACTTTGGCGTTTCCCTAGTATATTGCAGGCTGTGGCCTTTTTTTCATATGAAAAGTCTAAACAAATGCTATCGATATTTACACACATTCGATATTTAATCACATTTTTATTTATTGGAAGTTTAAATCGCAATGGATCTAGCTGATTTTGTTAACAGTTCTCAGTAAACTCGCACCGGATGTCTGTTTAAAATTTCAGCGCAATCCGTTCAGCGATTCGGCTGATTTTCGACGTACAGACAGAGACACACAGAATCACAGAATAAGCGCCGTTTGATTGAATGGAGACACTCAGTCGCTCCGCTCCCTCGTTTAAATAGACGACTCTGTCTTCCACCACCAGTAATCGTGCACGACTAAAGTTATAAGACTTTGCATGACTTTTTCACTCACATGCACTCATCTTATACCAAGTTTACATAAAACAGAAATCATTGGCAATCGGTACAACAATTTATCCATCTGAAATTCTTAACTTAATAAGCGGCAGAAATCGATCATTTCTTTTGTAGGGAATGGAAACCATGTACAAAATATGCTAATATGTTGATGAGCTCCATGTTTTTAATTCTAGAGAGGAGTTCAGAAAATTAAAAACCCAACTTGAACGAATATGAATACCAAACACTTCACACCTGGTCGTCCGCACGCTTTTAATTTACGACGCAGATACACATCGCCATATTTAATTTTTTAGGCCTACTTGTCCATTTCTGCCAAATACCACAATAGGGAGATTTCTAATTCTTTAGTTCGGCAATGATATCAATTTTAGTTCTTATGGAAATGCTTAATTCTTTAAAATATGACATACGTTACATTTGAATTCGACCACTGAAGTCACCACAGTGTTTTTATTAAAATTCATTATTTTAGCGTAATGAACCGTTTCCTTTACGGTGGCAGTGTCTATTGTTCTTAACGTGACTGTACAGTAGCAATTAAGGAAGGCAACTAAGCTACGATGGGATCAACTTCATCCATACGTTAAGTGGTCCAACCTCCCGTATACACAATAAATCTAAATTATTGCGAAAACCAAATCAAAAGCCATTAAACTGATGCTGGTCTGTGTGCTGTACTTAGTAGGCATATACTCTGTAGCATGAAGCACGTAAGCTCACCAAATTTAAATTAGTTTGGTGTGTTCTTTTTTGTTCTGGAACATTGAGAACTTGTTTGTTATAACGCAACATTAGCAGCTGCTGCAAATACGTTGGCGAGTTGTAACTTCATTTCTATAGTGTGTTTATTATTAGCAGCCGACTAACTTACCTAGAGAGAGTTTTTAAATAAATTAGTACTGAATAACAAAAAGAAGTGACTTATAAGTAACAATTTATTGTTTTGATTCACAAACGGATATTAAGGAATCTTGGCACCACTGTGAGCTGTAAACTTTTCATTATTATTCGTGTTTTATGTAAATCAATACAGAAATAAAAAAATTCCATCTCAGCGGGGTATCGAATCTCGGTCTCCCGATTTCCGGTCGAGTGCATTACCCCTAAGTCTGGACTGTTGGTATATTGTAGATCTGAATAGACCGGGGTTCGATACCCCGCTGGGATGGAGTTATTTTCTTTTTAAATTTCTGGATTGATTTACATAAAATCAAACACCTAAGGGAGTGTTTCCCGATTAATGAAATTGAGCAATATTATTTGTGTGCTGTGCGTTTACATTTGTTGTTTTGATTCAAAAACGGATTTTTACTTAGCTTAGATCTATGAGATGTAAATTACTCGCGTATTATTTGTGTGTTGTGTGTTACATTTATTTTTTTGAGTCACTAACGGGTTTTTACTAAGCTTATCTCTCTTTTGACCTCTAAACTACTCATTTTCTGTGTGTGTCTACATTTATTGTTTTGATTCACAAACGTATTTATTACTTCTTAATATTGTTTGTTCATTTATAGTATTTATCTTGCACGCATGAACGTACAGTCATTTTCAATGATGTTTTAAAGAAAAACAATGGATTTAGTTTTATTTGTAAACATATAGCTTCAAATTTGACCATAACACATTTAATTCGAGTAAGGTACTATGTAGGGCCTACTCATGGAAAGTATGTTTCCACAGTTATCCTTCTTCCTCTAAGAGAATAGCTGTTTTATTATTTACTTTATGAACAGGTAAAATAACCAAGGAAAACAAACATAATTTACTATCGAGTACACGTGTTGTACACTGTAAAACAGTGCGAAAAAACACTGACCTCTCCTCCTTGCAGTCTAGGATCGAACCCACGTCTCTCGGAATCAGGATCAAGTTCCATATCCAATGTATTATACCTGCTCGGAAGATCAAAGATAATATATACTGTATTGTCAGAGCGAGAATAAAGCTCTCTGTAATATTATTATGGAGATTTATGACAAGTTATCTAACAACAACCGTGGTCAGTACTTGCTACAGCAACACATAGGCGCGCGGAATGGTTTATGAGGAAAGAAAAGCGCAGTTCTGCTTCTTCGACAGTCTAACACAGTTTAGAAGAACCGTGCATTAGATAAAACAGATCATAAATATGAGCGAGGGATATTAAAGAGTCGAAAACTTGCATAGAGGTGTAGAATATGACATAAGAGATGGTAGTGCTAAGTTATTTGAAGGGAATACTATAGATCGTACTGTGTTTATACGTGTAGGTACTTACTTTACTTATTCATACTTTAATACTAATATCAATCATATAATTATTAAAATAGTAACACGTGGATAGGACATACTTATAAGTGTTTTATGTAATTGTTTTGTGGGAAAATAAAATGCATTGAATAAAATATATTCAGACACACGCATTCAAAAGTTGAGGTGTCAAGAGCCATCAGTTAATAAGAGCATTCTTATAACGGGTTACCAGTTTGCATTGTTTTCATGCAATTAACGTATAATCCTCAAAGATATGAAAACTATAAAAATAATATCTACTCATTCACACACAGAGATTTGCGTCGTTTGCATATAACAGCCAAAATGTATATATTTTTAAATATAATAATTGGGTACCTATTTAGTTTCTCCACTGGCTTTAAGATTACTAAACATAATGTGCAATAAAAAAACAAATTATTGTGTTATTTATAACTGACGTTAACAATACGCTTTTGTTAATTCTCACAGCAAGCCACCGTAGAAAATTTAAAAGTCAACCTATCCTTTTCCCAGGCTAGTTCGGCGATGTGCCAACAGGCGTCGTGGATGAATATTTTTGTTCTTTCTAGACATAGTAACAAACCTTGCCACTGATCACAGCCAAATGTACGCGACGCGCGCGCTCCTGTCATCAGCGCATCCTATCGTATTGGCCTGACACTAACGACAAACCTAGAAGACCAAACTCTAAGAATTCTCATGAGTTTTAAAGCTTTTCTTGAAAACCGTTAAGATAGAAATATGATTAAAACGTCTACCTTAACTTGAAAAGTGATAAAGAGACCAAGCGTTTGCATTCACTGTGTAAACTGTACAGACTTCTGGTACGTGATGTACGAAGCGCTGTCCCGAAGACGAGTGAGACATGCACATACATGAAACAAAGATGAATGTTTAAATAGTTACCTACACAAAAAGAAAACGAACAAGAAAATGCGTAGTCGGTGTGAGTGAGAGATATTCACCGAAGAGCGGAGCACTAGCGAAGATATGAACTATGAGTACAACATCATAAAATGGTTGTCTTCTGAGGGGTCACCTAAAGCTTGGTGTGCGGCAGCGAACAAAGGGAGATAGAGATCGGTGTTGAAACTGTTGATCAGATATACAAGCGCAACCCAACTTTATAGAGCTGTCAGGGAGCGGACAAGAGTAACAGCGTCAACTGATATGTCTCTGCATGGCGAGAGCCGACAAGGTGCAGGGAGCTTGGGTCAGCTGATTCGGTGGTCACGTGGTCAGGTGCATGGGCAACCACATCGTGGAGACTACAACCCTAAAGGGTTCTGACATTATACGGTTGTGCACCCTTCAACTTCATTTTTGGGTTGAACCCCTTGGTCGCGAAATTAATACCACGCGAAATTACAGTTTTTTCGTGATATCTCGAGAACGATGCAAAATATATAAAAACTGATTCTAGACCGAATTGTGGTTTTGTTAGAACAATATAATATAAGAAAAAATATTCAAATATAATAATTGGTGGGGTTTGTATTTGAGATATGCATTTAATTAATTAAAATTCTAATAACAAACTTAATGACCATCACATTACAATATTTTTTCTTACATTATATTGTTCTAACAAAACCACAATTCGGTCTAGAATCAGTTTTTAGATATTTTGCATCGTTCTCGAGATATCACGAAAAAACTGTAATTTCGCGTGGTTTTAATTTCGCGACTATCAAAAAGCAATGATTTTAAAAAAAATGTATTTAGCTGCAATTTTGTTGTGTTACTCATTACGATTTAAAATTTGGCCCGACAACGAGGGTAGATAAAGTCTAGCCATACGTCGGGGCTAAGGATGGGAATAGAGAAATTCTTGAAACTTACAAACGCCGTGTCTGACGACGAGAGTATATGGGAAGTCTCGAAGCATCACAATACGTTGGTTATGAGGAAGGGAAAAGTATCATGAACATCTCCGAAACATCACATACTCTCGACGATGAGAGAAGGCCTTAAAAATGTCCTGCCACAAAGACTCGCAAATGTTCACTGGCTATTATTGAAAGATATTATCTCAAAATCACATGATTGGTTTAAAAAGTGTCTCGACATTGCAAAGGCCAGCCCAATAGGCCGGGGCTTCGACCTCGCGATTGCTGGCGTGACGCCCGCCTCAATGTGTGTATATCCATCGTATTCCTCACAATTAGGTACCATCCTATATGTTTTGAAGGTTCCCTAGAGACCAATGTTAACTATTGCGTTAAGTCATGATCGTAAAGTAAATGACCTACAAAGGTATTGTTAGTAGTTTATGCTTATAGAGTAAGGCTAATTTAAGAATGTATGGTTGTTTAAACTACGATGGTTTTTGGGCACATGGAAAAGAAACCTGATGAGATCCTTACAAAAAGAACAAGTGTTATTATTATAAATAATAATTTATGGTTGTGTTTTGCATTAGTTAGATCTAAACGTATTACAGAAGGAGTTTTATTGGCAGGAAACGAGGTATAGTGGTCCAAACAGGAGCAATAAACTAATAGGTAGCTGGGTACATACCGAGAAGAGCTTAAACCGAACGTTTTGAAGGCACTATCAAGTAAGTGGTGTGTACGTGAAGGAGTGTTCAGGATAGGAGAGCCAGGAGTTGTGGATAGGAGAGATAAAGGACGAGTCGGAGTGAGTCAGGATGTGCGGAAGAGTATTGGTCAGGAACCGGAGAGTCTAGAAGCGAGGAAGAGTATTATAGCCAGGAAAGTAGAGTCCAGTAGTCTGCAAGAGTGTTATAGGAGAGTCAGAAGGAATATCATTGATAACGATCAAACGAAATAAATAATGATATAGTTGATGATAAACAATTCTCTACTTTTATTACACTCTTGTGTTATAGTTTTCATAACAATATACATTTATAATGTGAACTTTCTATCTAATAAGATATTTCAATTTATTAAAATTCATAAAGATTATAACACAGATTATTTCTTTAAATCATTTAATTTTGCACATATGAGCGGAATGTGTGTTAATTTTCTTTAAACTTTTTAAACTTTTTTATTCTATCAATTAATTTTAGATTCTGTACATGTACATGTATTTATTGTGCACCTTTATAAATCAGTTTAAATAACTAAATTAGAGGAACATAACATATAAATAAATTAAGTAAAAGAAATTGATTCGTTCAGTGAATGAAACTTTTAAATGACTAAAAACTTTCTCTAACAATAAAACAACAATTTTTTTTTAGCTTGCCAGTATTGTTGATATATTCTTCTTGCAAATTGTTGTATAGCTTTCCTATGAAGTATTCTTTCTTCTCAAGAACAAATTTCGTATCAACGGTGGTTAATACGCTTATAACATCAGTCACCACATCAACTAATGCTTTGTAACGCCGGCTTCATATAGAAGAGATTTCGCATTACATTATTAAGCAACATCCAGTCATGAAGCGTATGTGGTCCCTAGCAACCAAATAATGAGACTTTCATTGCAGTACGTATGCATATGAAGAAGATGTGCGTTCGAGATACGGGCACAATTTGCGGTGACTTTGCAATAAAGACCATTCTAATTACTTTTAATGGGTAGCCTGCATTAACCATGCATTTGTAATGCGTGTATGCCACAATAAAACTCCAATTAAACCACCAATGTTTCGCTTTAGTGAAGATTTTTAAACATGAATTATTCTAATGTTGCATTCGGCAACTTGTATATTAGGTTGATGCAATTTTTAACAGTCCGCGCCAGCAGCAGGTGCAGTTTGAGCAAAACCACGGGAGAGCATTAGGCGCCAAAATTAACATCTTCGAATCACGTGATTATGCAGTACATACGCACTGATTAAAGGATGTATGGTCAATTATAGTTGAACATTGCTTTCAATGTTCCCAAGCCTAAATCTACAAGAGCATCCGGTCGTTAAGGCACTGGATACGTGAGGATCTTACCTGTCGAACGAATCCTCGATGCCAGAAGAAAAGAATAATAATAATTAGCATCGATCGCCAATTTCTTATCATGAATCTGATCAAGTAAGTCAAAGGGTCATAGAAAGTATAAGAACGTGTGAGACAGTTTGCGTTTATGGTATTGTAAGTATGGGGTACAGTGTGAATGTGATGGTGTAAGTGTGATTGTAGTGTGATTTTAGTGTGACTGTAGTGTGATTGTAGTGTGATTGTGTAGTGTGATTGTAGTGTGATTGTTAGTGTGATTGTAGTGTGATTGTAGTGTGATTGAAGTGTGACTGTAGTGTCATTGTAGTGTGATTGTGGAGGTGTGAGATAAAGACAGCATTTCACATTATCGTTTATTGTCGGCTAATACGTGGACTTCAATCGGTATTGATTTGCTGTATTCGTTAAATTGTATTTTCTGTCTGTTTCTATTAAAATGTGTGTATACCGTACAAAAGAAGTATGGATGGATAATGGTGGGCATGTGCGTGTAGCTAATGAAAAGAGTATTCGAAGACACTCTTGTTCGACTGACTGAAAATGTATTTTGTAAGTCCTTAATGTAATCCTTAATCAACAATTTAAGCTAGCCCATCTGACATGGTAATGGTGTGTGTTATAGTGTCAGCTAACTTTGCTCGTGTGTTCTACACTGCATTGTATATGGTAATGGTGTGTGTTATATTGTCAGCTAACTTGCTTCGTGTGTTCTACACTGCCTAATATATAATAGTGGTGTGTGTTATAGTGTCAGCTAACTTGGCTCGTGTGTTCTACACTGCCTAGTATATGGTAATGCTGTGTGTTATAGTGTCAGCTAACTTGGCTCGTGTGTTCTACACTGCCTAGTATATGGTAATGGTGTGTGTTATAGCGCGAGTAAGTTTTGCTCATGATTAGTGTTATGTGATCGAGGTGAGAAGTCTTCCGCCCACCATCTACTCATCGAGATTGAGAACACGGTCCCCTGGCGAGCGCAGATGTAAATACACAGCGGGGGTACCAACTTAAACTCTCATTCCGCAGTCATTTTATTGCTGTCTAGATCTTGTTTAAGTTGGTTTTATTCAAATCTCTTTGCATGTTTTTCCTTTTCTACAAGAATAATTTATTCACGCTTGTTTACTGTTTTTCTCATATTCCATGGCTGAGTCGCTCATCTCCACACGAAATATTGCGACTAGCGAGTGGAGAGGTTATTATTTATAGATGATATCTTACAACTCCTTCCGGCAGAATGCAGTGAACATTATTCATGTAGAGCTTATTATCTAATTACATAACCATGTAACGATTACCGTCCTCATGCACATTGACCGATGTGTTGCGTCACTTTGAAGAATATTTACATAAACTTTAATATCATTACAATGGGAATATTTGCTATTCAAGACATTACTTGGGTATTATCAACTACCAAACAGCAAGGTCCTCTAGATCTCCGCCACCTGGCGGAGGCTCGTCTAACTCGCTCGTGTGGCCACTAGGTTAGGTCGTCGCAACCCGTTCCACAATGTATAGCAGCCATATTGGTGACATGCACGAGAAATAGACGGAATTTAAAATCAAAGTGAACGCGCGCCCTGAAACTTGACCACAAAATGACGATGTAGAGGCCAGAAAAGAATCGCGTGCATTTCGAGATAATAAAATTGACAACCCAATAAAAATGAAGCTAGTAATTTGTTGTAATGTAATTAATAAAATTAAATAATATTAAATACCCTATGTTATAGCTTTGGGTTTGTTACGGTTATAGTGTGATGTGTAGGATATCCATGAGCAATTTTTCTTACGATTTTGAAAATTTATTTCTAAAAGCCTGTTTCTGATAATTGGATGAGCGTAGCGAGCGAAGCGAAGATTTCATTTCACTACACAGGAGAAAAAAATCCGGAATGTTTTTTTCATTTTTTTCGTATTTTTGTCTGTCAACTAACACGATTCCGGCTAAACCGATACTCCAATTGCGCTGAAATTAATGGAGGCCTTCGAAATCTCTGAACTTAGAACTGCCACGTTTTTGAGCGTAATCGAAAAGTTTTTTCTCATGAAAATCGCAATTTTACGATTTTTTTCGATTTTTAAAAACTTTCTTCGACTTAAAACACCTACATGCTTTATCCGATGGAAATGTTTTTTTCACAGAACCTTAATTTTATGAATTAATATATTCGCGTGAAATTTGAGTGCAATCGAAAAATTATTTCTTATGAAAATCGCAAATTTATGTTTGTTTTTTTTACTTTTTAAACATTCTTTGACATATAACACCTACATGCTTTATTTGATTGTAATAATTTTTCACAGAACCTTAATTTTATAGACTTATATATTCGTGTGAAATTTGATTGCAATCAAACAATTATTTCTCATAATAATTGCAATTTTACGATTTAAACAGCGTTTTGATAAAAGTGCTAAGGCTTTTATAATTTTCATTTATTTTTTTAAGTGAAAGGTGTTTTAGATTAAAAAAACAATACATCTTAACATTCACTAGACGGATTTTATAATTTTCGTTTTGTTTGATAAATATGATTTTTTCCCTTTGCATTGTTGGAAAATGTATGTTTTTTGTAACAAATCTATATTTACCATATTTTAATTAAAAAACTATAAATCTCATCAAAAATTTGTCTAATAAATTTTTCAGAATTAGACTTGTGAGCATATCAAAAAAGAAATTATACTAAACTAAATTACTAAAGTAGGAAAAAAATGCTAGAATAAAAGTTTTTGATAATAGCATTAAAAGTTTATTTATGTTGTTTTTTTTTGGTAAATTTGAGTATAACATAGCCTAAAGGTTCAGTTAGTTTATTTTTACATGAATTCACTGGGCCTTAATAACCTGTTAATCTAGGCTTCTTTAAAATTGACTAAAAATGTTATGAATAACACTGTATACAGCCCTAGATTAGGCCAAATATCAGTACTGGTAAGCCATTTTCCCATGTAAAATAGCATACAGTGCTCAAGAAAAAAATCATTTTATGCTTTTAGCATTATATCAGCATAAAATAAATTTATGTATTCATTAAATAAAAAAGTAAACTTAAAAGCAATGAAAACAATAATAATGCAAAATTGCTGGTTTTTCATATATTTTCAGTGAAATAACCCCTTAAACAATTACGCTCATCCAACAACGCGCCTGAAAAAGCGTTTGCGAAGCTTCCTAGTTTATTACCAACATGCCTTGTGCCCAAAGCAACACATGTGATAATAATAGTGTCTACACATAATCATAAAAACACTAGTAAATGACGGTATTTTTCAAGGTGGCGTGTGAAAAATTACTATGTCGCCGAGAAATGCGAGTTTTAAAGGAAAACGACGACATGTCCAAACATAACCACTATATGACGTTATAGTGGCATTCATCCTGATTACTAACGTGGTATTGAAAGTCGTTGACGGCCTTCAGTGTTTTAGGTAATGAACTCACTAGTATGCAAAGTGCGTGAATATGTACTAGTTACTACATTCCCGCTCTAGAATTAGGCACCAAGATGGCTTCTAATTCGCTGCTGCGACGACCTAACCTAGAGAGTTAGACGATCCTCCGCTAGGCGGAGATCCAGCAGACCTTACCAAACAGTACATTGTGCATACTTACATATTGGGTGCTACTTTGAATATGAGGCACACCTGTGTGAAATGGTGGGAGACTTTGAGGTTCACGGCACAGGGAACATGTACTTGTACAGTCGCATACAACAAAACTCAAACAATAAGGTTTTTTATCACAATGATTAGTATGATGGAAACAGCCATCTTAATCTCATACAATCGAATCCGTGAATATCCCCTGTCGATCGACGTGCCTGCCTGTCATAATATGACACCGCCGACTGTTCTCAGAAGACGAAGGTCACTGAGCCAACTGCTTTTGAAGTTCATTTACTGCAAAAAAGCTACTTGCCAAGTTTTTACCAGCGTCGAAATGTGTGTTAAATCCGTTCTTGGTTACTAGTTCCTGACGTTGTTTCGGATGTGGTTAGACGCTTTGGCAGCTGCTCGTAGGGGCTAATTCTCTTCAGTTCTCGTTCCCCTTCAATCTTGTATTCACTATTTTATCTGCCTGCTCTATCTAGACAATCTTGGTTTCGCCAAACACGGATTTCATTATTTCAATTGTATTATTTGTCTTATAATCATTATAATTAATATTTTATCATACGAAATACAACTCACAAAAATATTTTTTTGAAATATTGTACCTATTTTTTGTAACAAAAGTAACATTATTGTTTTCAAAGGAATTAATTATTTGTACGGACGGGTGTTGTTAAGTGCATTATTCATTATTTTCTAGACGTTGAGCCTTCTGTGTCTTTTTGTGGTTAATCTTTTAATTGTTTTCTTTAATTTAATTAAAATTAAGTCTTTATGTTTATTGTCATATTGGTACAATGACGTGTTAGGAAACTAATTCACACTTTCCTAAATTTGAAAAACACAAAATTGTATATTATATCCATTAATAAATTTGTTTTTAATGAAGTTTGCATTAATTTTAGCGAAGATAGCGAACGATATATACATTTTAAACACGACCATGATTTCATAGATAGTTCCTTGTTATTCTTTCGGTCAGTTTGATTTCATAATCTATTGTTGATATGATAAGTAAACTTTATGTATGCTGAAGATGCCAGAATTTTTGATAGAAAAATAATAACAATTTAAAAATATGTATAATGCAGGTAAACAAGAACATTGTATTGCTGACCTCATATCGTCAAGATAAGCCTTTTTGCCGAGCGAGTGACGTGAAAGATTTATAGAATAGCTGTTATCATTTCTCCTTGCGGCATCAGTTGATACATCTTTGCTTCAGCCTTCAACATTTTCGTGGCATGCATGAGAAAAATAAGGAAAAAATAGCGCGAGTTATCTTTTGTACGTGTTGTGTTAAGCGCGAATGTGGGTGATTCCCTCCAAAGATACGGGAGCAAAGTTGCCAACGCGGTTTCGCCGGAGATTGAATCAGAATTCAAAATACCTGTGAGGTAATTACTTTGAAGCATGGTTGAGTAAGGCGCCAAATATTTTCCCATGCATTGCCTTCATAAGTAGCGATTCCATTATTAGTAAAAGGAATACACGTTATTTGTTAATGTATGATAAAAAGTATAGAAACACGTCCGAAGAAAACGACACAAAATCAATTAAATTAGACTCAAAATATATTCGACCAACATTTATTATTTTGATGATGTATTATATATTCTTATCTTTTCTTTTCTTTTAATTTTTTTTTGTGACATAAACATAACAGCCCTAGTCACCTCCTTTAAAACCAAGGTTAAACATTATATATCTCAACTCTAGGGTTATAGAGATAGTTTGTATTTCTAGAGTTCATTTCGTTGGCAGTGCAATCTTCTGTACACAGTACACACATTATTGACAGTGTATAAACAAACTAAGAAATAGACAGCAACAGCATTTAAATCTGGTGTCTTCATAGCTCAGTTAGTTTGAGCAGGGCCCGGACAGCCAAGGTCCCGGGTTCAATCCCCGGTGAAAGCACTTTTTTAATTTCTGTCTATGATACCAACATAACAGCGTCATAGTCGCCTACTCTACAACCAAGGTTAAACATACATATATAGATTAATACATTCTCGCTAAGGCAGAGCTTGAAAAAGGATCTGAACTGTCAGTATCCCCCCCCCCCCCCTCCTTGTTGTTTATTCGCTACCTCCGCATGGGACTCAACCCAGGACCGCTCTCTACGTGACCATAACACTTTGAACCCTAATGAAAATGTGCATCGGCTTCTTCAGCGGCCAGCTTGATGACGTCATGCGATGTTTATCAGCTGGCAGAGAGAGAGAGAGAGAGAGAGAGAGAGAGCGAGAGAGAGGCCGGTATCATACTACACAACTACACAATTATGATCGACCGGCAAACCGAGGGTATACAGCTGGGGCCCTCAAGCGTGACGGAATGTAACTATAACCATACAGGTGTTTCTGATGTATCCTGACTACAACATTTATTCAAATCTAGCTCATTTGAATAATCGCATCTTGTGTTTAACTTTAATTTCCCGATGATGAGAATATCTCTCGATTTTATTAGGTGGGAATTTAAGCTTAATGATCATTGTTCAAATACAATCTTCTTCACCTTGTACTAAATCTTCGGTTGTAAATAATGTATTCAAGCCCTCGGCGTGTAGATGTGCATATTTTAGCGGGGTGAATGGTGATTGGTGGGTTCTCAACGATCTATTCCGATATCCCTAAATAGTGTATTCATCGTGGGGCGTGCGCGCCTCCAGGTCTTATGTGTTATTCTTGGGTGATCGAAGACTCCTGGACTTACGTTCACGCAGATTAACATAGTGGAAGGGTTGAGTGGAGCGAGATAGATTGGAGTGCGGGCGGGGAGGGGCGGGGAGGAGGGTGGGTGGGGAGGGGAGGGGGAGATTTACAGTCTGTGGAAACATACTCGATGAAAGGTGGCCAGCAGTTAATCATCATATCCATACGGTTCCTAATCCTATTCTACACACCCTTAAAAAAGTTATTTGTTTATTTTGTATTTATTTATTTATTTGTGTTGCCTGATTTCAGAAAAGCATTTAACACTCTAATTATCTTGAAATATTGATAGAAGTATAATCTTAGATGGACTTAATTTAATTTAATTTAATTCTTATTATTTATAAATTATAACAAAAATGCATTAGGTCTAAAGGTTTATAGAGAAGGGCAGCCCCAATGAAATCTCTAACAACTACTAGACATAATAATTTAATTAAATATTAAACATAATAGCATTTCAATGAAATATACAAAATACATACAAATAATGAATAAATAATACTTAAACATACACATAAATAATTACGTAAAAAATACTTTATACAAACAAAAAATGTCTTATGCATACATTTACATACGAATAGAAAATACTTATCCATACAATTTGGAGCTAATGATAATGGCTTCCCCTCCCCCGGCGGTGCTGACGACGGGAAGTCCGCGCCGTGCCGTGACGGATCTCCTGCGACTCGCCGAGACCTATAGGCTTTTATCCTGATGATGTTTGCTCCAGACCTCGGATAGCTCAGCCACAACATTAGGCCCTAGAACTAATCAAACGATATCCAATCTCTATTAATACGGCCAGAGGATGAGCTAAATTGACCAAATAGGCCTATTAGAGATACCTAGATGGATGAAATATTGCTTAGCCACTTGTTCTGTGAGTTAAGCCATTATTCCCCCAAGGGGCTGCCAACAAACATTCAACCATCTATTTAGGGGTGATAATTATTTCTAGGAACACTTCACGTACATTGCAACAGAAAATTACTTTATGAAGGTCGTTTTTGTACTTTTAATATTTGTATTTATTCAATTTCTGTTTATTGAACATCATTATTATATACCCAATTATTGGGATAATTTGATTTACATGGGACAATAATCACAAACAATGTACACAATATTGTAAACTATAAGCATAGCATTCGAAATAATAACATAATAACATAATAATAATAACGTTGCTAACAATGTACATTTATGCAAATGCCACAAGTAATATTACTTTTTAAATGGTGTTGATTGAATTAAGTATAATTGTCATATTATAAAGTAATTTGAAAATGGGGAATCAAGTGAAATAACGAACAGGATATTAAGTTAAACTTAACTGTGAAAGAAATGCGAAATTGAAAAGTTATGAAGACGTGTAGTGGGCATTAGCCTTGGTACGGTTCAGAACGAGTATAAGCTAAGGTACTGCTACACATTTCCCCTCTTATTTTTCCCTCTTACTTTCCTTTTCATCAACCTCAAGCATCGATGTATGGCCTACTGTTGATTACAGAAAATAGAAATTTTAATTTCAGTTTTCGTAGGAAACTTGCCCAGGGTGAAATATAATAATATCCTTTTTCAGGGGTCTAACAAGGTATAATGGAGCTAGGACAAATGTTAAAAGAATGTCCGATGGGCTGTTTAGGAGGACTCAATCTATTGCAATGGCATCAACGACTGAGGATAACCTCGGAAAACACCTTCAGTCAGGATTGCCAATGGTGGGTACCGAACCACCGACCTTCCACTACATAAAGCTTCCAATGTCGGTTTGTAGCATCTTTTCTTTTGTGTTCAAAATGTGTTCATTCTTCTAGTTTTCTAGAATTCCCTTCTGAACCAGCCACACTTGAATCATTTCCCTTGGCCGCCTCCATGAGATGGATACCCCCCAGGTAACAAACAGCCACCTCACAAGTGTTAAATCTATCACTTTGATATTATAAATATACGAATGGATTGGCTGGAAAGATATTCAAAACGCTTCTTCCCCTTTTATAACGCAACTTCCCATTGGTTGATAACATATTCATCCCTGCAAGATATACACGCCCCGTTTCTATTTTTATTCAAAAAAGCTCCACCTCCACAAGATATTCGATTTTACAATTCAACTCACCACCCTCTTTCACCCGTTCGGGCCACCCCCTCCCAGACGCATCAAAACAAAGCAGAGAGAAATAGGATATCGATAAAACGAAGGGCGCATGCGTCCATATGCGCTTGCGCGTGTTATGCAAAACTAGCTGGCAATTTAGTCGAGGCCTCGACGGTAGGAACCGCTATCCGTCATTTTGAAAGATTATACTAACTTCATCAACGTCTTCGCTCACTGCATGTTTTAGAAGATAGGATATATACTTGTGAGCAACTGATAGATTTGATGGAGTGTAGAGTAATGTTGATGAAAGAGTTATTCCTTTAGCCGACTCTGAAGTCTCTCTCTGCCGAGAACGGCTAGAAACAAAGGTGTGGAGAGTAGAGTCGCCTCCCTCCGTTGTTGTAAGACCTGCGTTTCTCGCAAAGCTCAGATGAAACGGTTATCGAAGAGCCGCGCGCTCTGCTAGTGATCTTAGAGCTGACCTGGTTGTTGCTGGTGTTTAGAGAGTATTGTCAAGGTCCTAGGGGTTTTAAGGACTAAATCCCGCTGTTCGCTTCAAGACTTGGGACAATCTAGGAAAAGCCTCAAGTCAGGATACTCCCTCCCACCCCTACAACCTCACGTAGACGTTTAGGTACTTGTAACAGGGCATCACTTCGGTATGAATCATATGCTTGAGATAAACTTCCACCAGAAAAGCTTATAGATTGGAGATTGCAAGTGGTGGGAATCGAACTAGAACCTTGCAATCTAGAGTGAAGTTCGCTGCGTCCCAGGTTTGTCGGAAGCATTAATGGTTGAGCTATAGAGTGATCTCAATGATGATGATGGCATCCCATGTTGGTCACAATTCTAATGCAATGGATACGATTTAAGTGAGTAATAAGGCGAATGAAGAAACTTACTTTTTTACTGATGTGCCCAAGCCAGGATTCGAACCAAGAGCATAGGAACACTAATCGACAACGATCGCCATATTGAATATTATCTGAGACAACTGCTCGATATAGCCTGTCCTTGGAAAACTTCCTCCTTCAGTTGATACGTTAGCTAGGGTCAGAGTGTGGGGATAGTATGATGGAATATCCAAGGCTAGTTTACAGAACTCAATTTCAGCATGCGCCTGTGACTGAGGATTGAGGATCCTTCAGTCAGAACCACCGGTGGCAGTTATCGAACCGGTGACCTACCGAGCTAGAGTCTTTTGAGTGTCACACGTGAGCTACCTCTATCGGTGCGGCAGGCTAGAGCTGCTTGTTGTAGTATTGAGCGGCGCTCCTTTTAAATAATTAGTGTAGTCGTGAATATCAAGGTACACACTGTAAACAGGTAGCTGTATAGCATAAAATATACACTACTCTAGTTTGCAAAAAAGCAATGTACCAATTGTGTTTTCCTTCCAATCAGCCAATAGATAATCAATACCATTTTCAATCAAATACATGTAACTATATATTAGGATAATCGAATCTCTAGGAAACAAGTTTAATTGATTTATTGGCGAACCTTGCCTGTACAAATTCGCACACCAAACTTAACTCATTTCGCTGTAAATGACCATAGTGAAACAAATTTAAGAGCAGCTGTACAAGTAGTGAGCTATCGAAGCTACTATGCTACTTACTAGGCTACTTTTAAGGATCGGGTACTTGTAGATGTAGCAAGTTACTTTTTAAAAGTAGCTTAACAACAGTACCTGAACTTACTTACGAAGCTACTTTAAGATCGGTACTTGTAGATGTAGCAAGTTACTTTTTAAAAGTAGCTTTAACAACAGTACCTGAAACGTACTTACTAAGCTACTTTTAAGGATCGGGTACTTGTACATGTAGCAAGTTACTTTTTAAAAGTAGCTTTTACAACAGTACCTGAAACTTACTTACTAAGCTACTTTTAAGGATCGGATACTTGTACATGTACAAGTTACTTTTTAAAAGTAGCTTTATACAACAGTGACTGAAACTTACTTACTAAGCTACTTTTAAGAATCGGGCACTTGTACATGTAGCAAGTTACTTTTTAAAAGTAGCTTTACCAACAGTGCCTGAAACTTACTTACTAAGCTACTTTTAAGGATCGGGTACTTGTACATGTAGCAAGTTACTTTTTAAAAGTAGCTTTAACAACAATACGTGAACCTTACAGGTGTAAGGTGTACCATCCAATAGGATATGACCTAGTGTCACCTACTTTCAATGGACTACGAGTCCCTGATGTTTCCTTCGATTGGATTTCGCTTTGTTTTGTTACTACATCTGGCGTTGACCTAAGTTCAGTGATCAGCCTTCTCCATCTACAAGAAACAGTTAGAATACTTATTCGCCAATAAACGACAATACAGAAGAATACAAATCCATGGTATCTCATATACAGTTGGGGCTCAGGTCCAAGCTGTATGAAACATTGGATGTAAGCCACGGATTTTAATTCTTATCTATCGCCAATCACGTGACCGTCTCGAAAAGCATAACATTACTGATAGAAATCTAAGACAATAATTATATGTTTTATCTGGATCTTGAGTACATGACTAACCAAGAAAAGGAGGGAGAGAGCTTTTTAACATGCTTAATAATTATTAATATTATTTATTCAACATCTTTTAGGTACAACTCGAAAATATTTCGGGTTATTTAACATGTTCAGATGCTGAGTACACCTTGTTTATGATATTATATAATATGATAACAGCTTTTCAGGCATTCTGGTACATCTCAAATCATTCCGGCACAGTTACGATTGGCTGTGGTCTTGTGTTACGTATTACTTAATCAGATCCAGGTCATTCCCGCCAGTCGAGTTTTACTCTGATTGGACTTAATCATCAGTTCTTGCTTAGAAACTAACTTGCCAGTCTAAACGGGCATAAAAAAAATAATGGTAATTATATGACTACTTATATAATATGATATAGATAATAATACTATTCCAATAAATAAGTCCATGGTTCGGCTTACCGCGAAAGTTCAGTAATTGATTTAACATCTGATTTGGACTTAGTCGCTCAGTGTCATTGCTTAGGGTGTAAACGGTTTTGGCTGCGTCCTTGCAACGTCCCCATGAAAATCATATAATAACTGAATGGTAATATAAATATCAATTAATTAATATATATGTTGTTATTCTGGTTTTGATGCGGGTTTTCCAATGTCTACAAAATAAACATGTAAATAATTTTGAATTTATTCGCCACAACAGAATCTGATTGCATAAAGCGTTACTTGCCGCCCTGTAGGTAGCGTGCCCCCACGAAAGAACAGTGACCATAGAAACCGGTATTTTAAATTATGAAACACCGATCAAACAAGTTGGGCATGATACCACCCGCAAGTGACGCCAAAATCAACATGGCTAATTAGGAACAATCTCAGAATTAGGGACTTTAGAATTAAGACGTCTTCAAAGTCATCGTTTAAAACATTCCCAAGGCAAGAATTGATGGACTTGTCCAGAATCATAAGTTAAAATATCCTGACTGTAGCAGGGTCCGTTCCCGATCCCGGGACCTTCTGTATCGCAAGCAGGGACTCTAACCATTGAACCAAAAATTAAGATAATTCGATCATTCTTGAATTGTTAAAGTTGATAAAACGTATTTCGTGTAGTTTTAGTTGCATATTCAACAACAAAGTTTGATAATTTCAAGAAAGTGCATATAATCGAAAATGTAATTTGCTAAGATAAAGTTCTTGGTCTGCTGCTCTTTGTACAGCGTTCACCAGGAAATGTAAGTATATTGTTTTATTGCAATACGTACGTCCATGCATAACCAAATTATATTTTATCTTCAGTCACGAACGCATGTACCCGGTTCAGAATCAAACAATAATGAACAGTGTGTAGTTCGTGCCGCCAGATGGCATTAGTGCTCCTTTATTTTCTAGACTACTTCTACTTCTACTTCTAGGGTGTAATTTTACTCCCGGAAATCTAGATCAATCATTATTTAATGCATGGTTTACTTACAACGATATAGGTACTTATATGTTTTGTATTTTTTCAATTACAACGGTATGTTTTCGAAAACGTAATCATCACAGCTACAAATGGGGTTTTGACGTTCATCTTCGAGAAAAGATGCCGTTAACGAATGTCGAAGTTGTATGTGTGTAAATGTCACATAAACATGGGGGAAGAGGTTTTTAATGCAATGCTGAGAAATGTATCGAAATATTTAGTCAATCTTATCTTAATTTATAAAGTTTATTGATCAACTCGATGTAGTTGAGTGCAGTACAGTATACGTTATATCATATCTAATTGAATACAAATATGTAAATATCCAAATATATAACAAATCTAATATATCTATTATATCACAACGAACAATATCAACCAACACATTATATGTGAAATCAACAACTCGCTTGTGATTCAAAGGTTTTCTTCTTTATGCAGAGATTGATTTCTCTTAAATAGCCTTTGGATATTCCCTGTGGGCATTTACTTTGTACCATGGGCAGGTTTTTCAGGAGATAGTTGAACTTTCAAATTTTCAGTGAATTTTGTAATTTACAAAATGTTATTGTTAGCTTGATTTCTGTGTATAAACGGTTGGTTGACAACTGCAACAGTTAAATAGCATCCACGCACGCAGCCACGTGCAGGCTACGTGCATTTACACCTGCAGGCTGCAGTAGCAAGCCAGCTGTTAGATTCCGAGACCGGATAGCGGTTTCACGCTCGACGCTGCAACATAAGTGCATCGTTAAAAATAATCTAGGTATTCACAAAATCGAACAATTATTCTCCAGTTCTATTGTGAATTGTAATTGCATTTTATCGATTAGGCTTTGACTGGAGTTTAAGGGATTAAAAATGTAGAGTAAATAAGCCTTCTCGTGGAAAAGTTTATAAATACAGCAACAATGTAACATCACTGTGATTATGTTGAAAATCAAAACTATAAGTATTTTGCAAGTAGTTCCTAGAGAAGTGGCAATCATAGCTGACCAGCTAGCGATACTTGTACTTTCAGTTGTCAAATGTAAGTAAAGAAACAAGCACACAAATAGAAACAGTTATTACTTACTTTATTAAACATCCTTGGTGGAGGTGCCGGGTTCAAACTTCCTGAGGGCTAGCCCCGCCCCCTTACCCCAGTCTCCAAAACATTCTGTGTCATCCTCGTCAATCGGAGGTAATGTTCTGTTTTTATCGTGAGACGTGACTCGCGCACAGATGGACGGACAGAAAGGTGATGCATATAAGGGAGTTTTGCTCTTTAACATTAAAAATATTTATAGCTGGATACACTCATGAAAGTTAAAAGTGAAATTTATTATGTAATCCCTCACTTGTTAGGTAAGTGACAACAAACAATGTCCAAAGGCAATTCCTGCGTGTAAAGCGATGTACTACTCGCACATGGGGAGTTGAATAATATTTTGCAAGTCCAAGGAAATGTTTAGTGGCCTCGAGCGAACGGGTAAATGCGACAAGCAACTATATTTTATAATTTATAATTTAAACGTTGTATAAACAAATTATATATTTGGACTTTTGCGCTTCTCAATGTGAACCGGAGTAATAATGGAATGTAATGAATTTACTTATTTAATTAGGAGGTGCAAAACATGAGGCTTTATTTAATTTCGTCAAATTAATGAAATATGTTGATTTTACATTTTACATCTGACAACTTTTGAAATCGCTTGTTTATTTAGAAACAATGAAACTAAATGTGTTAAATATTTTAAATTGTTAAAAAATTACAACGTTCGATAACATATGCACGATTATTTTCGTTGCTTTACAATATTATGTGTGAAATTACTCTTAGATACCTGCTCCTTAATTTGGCATAGTTATAGCATCAAAGAGGAAATATTCACATGGGAGCAGGCCACGTGCCGATGTAACGAGGTAGTGGTTACATACCCTACGATCCATATCCCCTCAAAGGGATAATAACAATAATCCAGTCGGTCTCCTAAATAAGTATATCGCTTTTAATTGAAATATCATTCAATCCTTTTTTGCATCGCATGTGGAGTTAGGTTGTAGGCTGAGGGCATGCCGTGGCGTGGCTGGCGTGCGCTCTTTCATTCATCCCCACTTTCCCTGATGAGCTATGAAAGGGTTACCCTCATAAAAAGCACAACTACAGCCAAGCGGCTATTATAGCTGTTGGTTTTTGATCTGTAACAGAATCATGAGGATGCGCGTCAGGGGGGGGGGGGGGGGGGGTTGATGACACGCGACGGGCGCAACCCCCACAGGTAGTGGGGTCTTTAAAAAGAGTTAAAGGTGCTTCAATTGAGATCCCTATCAACGTTGATCGAGGGGGGGGGGAACCGGAGCACGTCCGTCCACGGACACAGCGTGATAGGGGGGGGGGGGGGTCGAACATTTTATTAGGAGCGATATCCTAGTTCGATTCCCGGTTGGGGCAAGCCTTTTTAAAATGAGTTTAGTAATAATCGATTTTGCGATTGTATCCTGCGAATATATCGTTCTGTTATGATCAACAAGCACAAGTGTACGGGACTACCATCGTTCATATACCATAGTAAACAGATAGTTGAAGAAGGATTAAAAAATACAATTCCTATATTTTGGTGTAGGTGCCGGGTTGAAAGAATTGCGGGGCCTAGTGGGAAGGAGCTATGCCAGATGTAAAAGCAAAGTTTCAATATTAAAATTGCTGTCTTAATTTTTGTACAAATAACTTTTGTGTATTATTAATATTAAAAATCTTGAAAAAAAAGTAAAAAAAAGTTATTCGTACAAAAATTAGAACGTAGCTGTTTTAACTACTGAAACTTTGCTAAACTCAAATTTGTTTACATGTGGCATAGCTCCTTCTCCCACCAGGCCCCTCAATTGTCTCTTTTGGATGGTGATCGTCCCGACCCCTGACCCCAACGGCCACCAAAATATTCTGTATCATTCTTGTTTGAATTTCGATATCAACAAAAAAATCGCATGTCAATCGGATCGGAATTCATGTGACATAAAAGAGATACATCTTTTGGGCGCTTCGCTCCCTAATAAACGATACTCAAATTGTTATATTTCGAATGTTATTATATAAAAAAAACAATCATAATCTTTTACGCTCTATAGACAAAGTATAGGTTTCATTATTCTCTCATACTTGGAAGAATTCAAAACGTAAGCTCATTTTCAAACCTGACTTTAAATACACTATTACATTTTAATTTTAAGCATGCCCAGTTTAATGCATAAATTACCCAAAATGTGGTATTTTGGCCAAATGACGGATATAAATAACGCCGACGTTTCGCTGGGTGGCCTTAACACCTACTATACATAATAAATAGCCTGTCATTAATTACTTACCATCATGTTAAAGAGCTGATATAATTGACTCCACTTAGGGACGAAATAATTAAATAATTGACGGTTATTACATGTGCCACCCACCTGGAATCAAACGTCCTTTTAATTTTCAGGAACCTTATTAGATAAGGAGGCTTCATTGTTCAACGGGTCCCACATTATTCATGAACCCGAAATGTAATTTTACGAAAGTGTAACATTGCCGAAGAGTAAATCCCAGAAAGTTTAATTCTAAGCATTTTAGGGAAAACACACCGCTATGGAGAATACGCTTTCGTCATTTTGATTTCGTACAATTGTCTAATTTTCTCGATATAGCACCGTGATTCTTTAAGGATAACGTGAATGACGCTATCGGTAAAACAAAATCATTTGTTGTGCTTATTTACCATTATTGTAAATTCTGGCTTAACCAATCAAAACAAAAGTCGTAACGAAATCAAGTATAGCCAGTAATATATTTCTTACATCTACATGACCGTGAAACGATAATTTAATAAGCATTTTTAGCAATACCTTTTTAATCCTCGTTATCAATCGGTAACCTATCAATCGCAAACAACATCAAAGTATATATGAATATGATACTCATGCCTACTTGATTTCGTTACAAATTTTGTTTTGATTGGCTAAGCCAGAATTTACAATAATGGTAAATGAGCAACAAACGATTTTTTTTAAGGGGCTGTTTCGATGATTTCTTGGAAATTACTTAAAATGTGAGCCAAAAATGTATTTATGATTTTCGTGGTGGAATCCTGCCGAATACTCTCGTCTGCGAACGGGATAGCTCTTCGTGAAGTACGATGCGATAAAGGGCCTTTTTCGTATGATCATGATCTTAATTCTTTGGTACATTTTTTAAGCCCTTAGTTAAAATTTCATATTATCAATGTAAATAACGATGAGTGAAAGATGATATGAAATCCTATAACAGCCTTGGGATTCTCTCCAGCTTATAACCCGTAAAATACCACCCTCTCAACCCTTTACAGCAAGTTTCCTGTGAAGTACATGTCTTTACAGACCGCTCGCTCGGTACAGACACTTGTTTTGTTCTCTCTCTCTCTCTCTCTCTCTCTCTCTCTCTCTCTCTCTCTCTTCTTTCTCTCCTTTCTCTTCTTTGACAACTGATTGAGATCCTTCCGACTCCTAACACAATAATGTGTGTATATTTTTTCTTCCGTCTCAACCAAAAACTACTTCGAAATTTCCGAACATTTAGTCGGAATCGTTAAACTGCACTTAGATAGTTTTTCTCTCGTCCACTTCTCCACCAGCTAGATTCCGACACTTAATGAAAGAGGCATTTAATCTGGCCACGAATATTTTATCCTGGTTTAGACAAGAAAAGATTTCTTTTAGTTGAACCGCAACGGTGGGCCATGAGATAACGTCACTTTAAAAGACAAATTCGCCAACCTCAAGGGCTGGGCTTACTAATGCGCGCTCGCTCTGTGGACGAAGTGGTATGCATCAACCTTGTGACCACTTGCCTATCAATCCAGACAATCAGATCCAGACGAGCGAGGACCAATCGATTGCCTCTCAAATGATAATCACTCGCTTCAGTCAATGACATCGCCCAGTGAGATTTATAGGGATGCGACTGTTTGTGTTTCATTCATGATATCCTCATAATATCAACTCTTACTCATTCGGAAGGTCGTCCTTGCCGGCAATCTTAGCTAAAGATGTTCCATGAATTTTATGTACCCTTTTATCATAGCAGATTTTCAACGTTTATCGTAAATCATTCAGAAAACGTTTATTTGGGTGTTTTTCACCTTTATAACAGATTCTAAATACTTGATAATTAATGACATTTATTTTTTATTTATTTTATAGAATCACTTGACGAAGAAGTGCTATGATGGTTGCTGTCTTATTTAATTGTTGCTTATTTATGCCAATCATACAAAAAAAATTAACAAAAATAATTTTGTAATGGAACTTGAAGAAGTAATGAGATCCCACTTAAAAACGTTATCATTGGACTGAAATATTTTTTTAAAAAAAGCTCATCCATCAATGCGACTGGAAAAAGCGTTCGCGAAGCGGCCTAGTGCCAAGCATCTATCATACATATTATATGCAACTAAAATCGACTCATAATTTTGAAACCATCGAAAAACGATCCATTGAGTGATATTTGTACGTGTATGAATATGTGTGTAGAGCTAACTTTTAAAACCAAAGTGTAATTTTTTACATTTTTGTAACTTGACCATTTTCTGGTTAGTAAGGATGCAGTTGGAAAGAAATGCACAAGGGTTATTTCGTAGGACTCCTGGTATATACCCTTTGAATTAATAAAAAGTACTTATATCTACTAGCAATTACACAAAGTTTTATTCCCATGTAATGATTTTTGTCTGCAGGAATAGATACGCGCCGAACATCAAAATCACTCCCACTAGTCCCCTCTGTTTCATCCTTGCCTCAGTGTATCTTGACTGAAGGGTTTTCCGGGCCTTTCCTAAGTCATAAAGTGATTTGAATTATGGGGTGCACGTCTACTCACATCCTTAGGATTCTTCTCCGCACCATCCTAAAACCTAAAACACCGTTTGAACTAATATATGTCCTATGGCGAGAAATCCTACGAAAAAAAATACATGTTCAAACTTAAACAATGGTTCGTAGCCTAATCTGACTTTGATTTATTCATCACTATGCCATTTACGCCATCTTTAAACATTCAAAATATAATTGCTCTAAAACTTAAATACAACTTAATCTAAAACTCATTAATTCAACACTCTATTATTAAGTCGATTCATAGGGTAGAACATTCGGCACTTGAGGGTCAGCTGAAACACGCTCGGCTGTTTGTATTGCATTACCAAGTAGTCCAAGAAGTAAAGTAAAATCATATTACTAGACTACTTCAGAGCACCACCAACAAATAACATACCATCATTAACATAAGACAACATTGTGCGATGCTAAACTGCTTGGTGTGAGTGTGACTTTATACTGGACTTATTGGGATCGTTTCTTGACAAACTGTATACATGATATTTAAAATACTTTAGTGGATAAACTCTATATTTTGTTATATAAATAACAACGTTTGTATCACCTTGTTTTTTGTCAACTTCCATGTGTGAAATGTTAAACTTTATCGACCTTGGTTATTGTCTTTGTTTGTTTTGATATGCTTTTGATAATATGATTTTTTGTTTTTCACAAGAAACCTGAAGACGGAAATAGTTTCAGTCATTTCCGAATCGTTTTTATTTATATAATAAAATATAGAGTTTACCCACTAAAGTGTTTTAAATATTATTATGAACTCTACTAACTTTGAAACTAATATGTATACATGATGATGATATTAAACTGCACCTAGGCCTACATCATAGATTGACATAGATGTACATAATGTTTTGACTGGACATCATGGTGTTATTTTTTAATTGTAGATAATAGATTTATAATAATAATAATAATAATAATAATAATAATAATAATAATAATAATAATAATAATAATAATAATAATCAAAACATTATAATTTTGTGTGGCTCGTTGGTCTTGTGGTTAGCCTACCTGATTCCCATACAGGAGGTCCAGGGTTCGATTCCCGCTAAACTCAGATGTTTTTTTTACTTCTGATTTGGACGTAAGTCCATCAGTTCTTGTCTTAAGAATTTGTAAACGGTGACTTTGGAGCCGTCCTAGCAACGAGGAACATAATATATTTATGTTGTTCTGAATCGGCCTTGTTGATTCTGGCGTTGATCCGTGGGTGCTCGCACTGTCCATACCACTGATTGCTATATTTCCTATTAAAAAAATATCGATCTTTGGTTGGTTATCGTTCACTCGTCGATTGCGTAGGGGCCTACAGAGTTGGCTTGGTCACTTTGGTTAATTGTCCCCCACTGAAAATCAGTTGTGTGACTGAGTGGGTAGACTCTAAATACGGATTTATTTATTTATTTATTTACGTATTTCAACAATGTCTGGTTGAGTGGTGTTCTTCTCATCGATACAATGGCACGAAACAATTTTTCACTGAGGTTGTTTGATTCATCGTTTCTTCATCATCACCTTCATCGCCATCTTCATTTTAGTCCTCATCCTGCATCTGTGATATTATTGTGATATTATTTACATCATCAAATTGTGATATTAAACTTGACCTGATACTAAGTCATTCAAGTGCGATATTCTAGTAGACGTATTATAGAGGCGTCCCTTAAGAGACTGTATTTCCTATTGTAAATTGGAGGTAGCATAGTGTAATCTGTGATCATAGATAACGGATTGCACGTACGTGTAGTAATATATTATCTGTATACTACAGTACAGTAATAGTAGACATCATAGTATGATGTTTGACGCCATAGTGTGATATGAGACGTGACGTATTGCAGGCGTCACTTAAGAAACTTATTATATTTGAGACATCATAGTATGATATTAGACATCATAGTAGTGTGATATGAGACGTGACGTATTGCAGACGTCACTCAAGAAACTTATTATATGTGAGACATCATAGTGTGATATAAGACATCATAGTATGATGTTAGACGTCAGAGTAGTGTGATGTTAGACCTGGTGTGACATTAGACATCATAGTATGATGTTAGACGTCAGAGTAGTGTGATGCTAGAAGTGACGTATTGCAGACGTCACTCAAGAAACTTTTTATATTTGAGGCATCATAGTGTGACATTAGACATCATAGTATATGATATTATATACATAATAGTAAATGATGATAGACGTCATAGTAGTGTGATGTTAGACGTCACGTATTGCAGACACCTCTCAAGCAACTCTATTAGGATCGCAGGTGTGGAGAAATAATGAACCATGGAAATTTGGTTCGCTCTTTTTTGGCCTCATTGGCTCATGCGGGTCTAACCAGAGGTCGTAAATGAAGGGTAGTAAATTGGCTGTTGGCCATTAATTTCAACCTGTAAATGGCAAGTAGAGTTTTCCAATTTTCGAGCCGCGTGGTTAGGGTGGGAATTGAATGACCGCAGGTTGGGGGTGTGAAGGAAACCCCCATGAGATTCAAAGTGTAACCATGCATGCGTTTAGGGGAGGAAGCTTAGAGTAGGGACTCGCTGAAAAATAGGGAATTCCTCAAAATGGGCTGTGATTTTTTAAAGGTTCCTTCTTTTGAAATTGGCTTCCCGAACTTTTCGAAAGAAAAACCATTTAAACACTGGAGGGACTACATCGGGAAATAGCTCAAAGTCTACCCGAAGTTTTGTCATTTCAAGAAAATTGTATAAAGAAATCAAGAAATATATTTGTCTACTTCGCAGAGAGCGTTCAGGGATCCCGTCCATATTACGAAATAAAATTTCCCTTTCCTCTCTCTCTCTTTCGATATATGTTCATCCATATTGAAGACAATCTATACTCCAGTCGCACTCAACTTGTTGGCTACCCCGCATATCACCCCCTGGGTAGCTGACAATATACTGGACTGCAGTTGACAATAGCCCGGGTCTAGAGGAAAGAACTGGATCCAATTTAATGGTCAGGGCAGAATTCAATCAGAGAGGCACACAAATATTGATACCGATATAATACTCCTTTCATCGTCCGAGCGAGAAAGCCACCCGGATACGAGCCAGGGCTTGCAAAAGCGAAGACTCTCTTCGTTGCCTCGTAATCATGTCCATCCCTTGGCTTTGTGAATATCTACAAGGGAGTTCTGCGTCTTGTTGGGGACACTTTCACAAATAGAAAATTATATTTCCGTTTCAAGAACGCGATGTGATATGTTATTCAAGACAAGAGTTCGGCTGGGCCTCCCCTGGCATTTTCAAGGTAAACAATCGAAAACAGAAAACAAACGAAAGTAGCAAAGGAATTGAAAACAATATAGCTGCACACAAATACACATCGATCAATCTTTTAGAAAATATTTCTCTGGGAGAGACCATTTCATGTCCATCATAGAAGTCTTACAGACAGGGAGCTTGCTGTGTTCCATATTGTAGGGGCCTCGTCATGTTGTACATAGCTTCTTAGTTGCAACATATATATTTTTTATCTATTTTAAATATATTCAAACGTACTTTATTTAAGAAGGAGCAATGATCATACATTCCTTTCTTACAGTATTATTGTAGAAGTAAGTTAAATTTTATTAATAGTAAAAACAATACACATCCAAACTGATTGACTTCACCTATATTCCTGTCAGTTATTTCACGTCCGCAAAGTAGGACTTTTGATCTATAAGAGTGTAATTCTCAGTTATGAAAGTGTGTATCACAGTTTGGTTCCTCATCTACTAAAATAACCGACGACCATAAAGTAAAACTGTGTATAACACCAATTATTTCGTATTATTTCGATTTTTTAAGGAAAGGTAGTTTGACGAATATGCATTTCCTTTTTTCAGGTCTGACACCTTTTCTTTTAATTTACTACTGCTGATCTTTTACTTAGTCTAAATTCTTGCACTTTCTTATATTATTTTGCAACACAAACTGGCCGATAATTTGAAAGTCAAAGAAACATGTCTGAAAAGTTTTCTGAATGAAAGAGGGCCTTATATAACAGAACAAATTGTAATTTTTTGGGGGGGCGGGACATAACCTCACTATTGGCCATTATATGTCGTTTTTTTACAATAGTGTAGCCTGCACATCTAGTGCAAAATTAAATTTTGAGAATCGGTTTTCTGGATATAGTTTCTAAACACCTTTAGCTTCCACCTAAGCATAAGGAAAAATTGATGTTTATTATAAGAGTTGGTGCACGAATTTGTTTGTCAAACGGTATGAATACGAGATTTTTGAGTTTTGTACCGTCTGACAAAATAACATCGTTCTCCTTCTGTTATTTCAGCAAAATATTATTCGTTATACTGAGGTGGAAGCCCAAAAAAACGATTCTCAAAATTTAATTTTGCACAAGATGTGCAGCTACACTATTGTCAAAAATAACATATAATGCTCGATAGTGAGGTTTTGTCCCTCACGGAAAACATTTTTTTGCAGTTTTAATATACTCTTTCATTCAGCCAACTTTTAAAGACAGCTTTAATTTTCGCTGTTGCTGTTCCACGTACTTTTATCAGTTGCCTAGTTACTGTTCGTTCTTTATGACTGTTTCTTACTAGTTACAATAATTTGTACAATTTGTAAGGTTGTCTAATATTACAAAACATTATTCTTCACAATGTCTGAGTTGGTACTGACTTTGTTTTAAATATTCTATCAAAGGTTTCAGAGGTCAGAGTACAGATTTAAACTTCAGCACCGAATCTGTTTTTGAGTTCAGACGTTTGAAAAATTCGCAAAGATAAAATAACAACTTGCGGAATGTTGTTTTGTTGTGTTGAGGTATTCGTTGTTAGACTTGTGTGCAATATTCAAGGCTACTCCTTCAGAAACAAAGACCTGACCCACATGACGATATGTATATATTGACAGTTACAACTAAAAAATAGTCTGCTTCTTTGAAATTAACCTAATTATATGGGTGTAGTTAGTTAGTCATAGTTTCCTTGACAATTGATTGTAATTGTATTGATTTTCTTTAACTTGCATTCGCCGTAGGTTACATACTTGGTTTGTGTTCCTCTTTAGGTGACCAACTAGGGTATAGGCTGTATGCAATCGATGTGCAACTGTTTTTTTTAAGAGCTACTATAGTAGACATTGTCATTTTCTGCAGGCAGTCAGCATCTTATTGATATAATACTTTGCACATGGAAATCAAGAGAAGATGTAAAGTCTTATTAACAATCGTAGAATACAATCAAAAGTTCAAATTAACTTATTTAACAAATAATTTAATTCACATCAAACACATTTCCTTTTATTTATTTCCATTGAAATAAATTAATTTTCTTTTGCTATTAATATCACCACCATCACTTTTCACTTTCAATATCACATACGGTGCATATAACCTAATCGGTTGAAGCGCTCTAGTTTCTCACGTCGTCGTCGTCGTCGTCGTCGTCGTCGTCGTCGTCGTCGTCGTCGTCGTCGTCGTCGTCGTCGTCGTCGTCAAGCTCAGAAAAAAGATAACTCAATTATACTTTTAATATTTTTTCCTTTTACCGAAATCTTATATCATAAAATCATTTTTTCTCTTTTAATGTGTGTTCATACACTATTTTGAATAAATTTTTGTTATCATTAATAAATTTAAAATGCTATACCTAATTTTCGTTTCTGTGACACATTAAAAGCGAAGTTTCGCACTCACAAGATGTTAGTCAGCTGTGACAAGCAGGATTGAAACACCAATTAATTTATTATTCTGGTGTTGAGAATGTCGTATGCTAGCGCGGAGCCAGATCCAGCGCAAGCCAAGGGGTTTAGATCGAGATTAGTTATTATGATGTTGGGGCAATATGACTTTCAGGGCAGTAAACATCCTACGCAGCGCAGTTATAGGAAACACTTTAATCTTCAATGTAAATAACCAAGTTTTGCAACAGGCAATAAATCTTTTGAGAAATATTGGTTCAATTTTCGGTAAATTTAAGATAACGCCGGCCTGTGAATAATGTTATCGTAAATTATATGTGTGTTTACAACTTTAAGCCTATAAAGGAGTGTTTCTGATATGATCGATATTACGAAACACATCAAACATCATTTGTAAATATCTGAAGTATTGTAATCGTTTTCTTGGATTTGAAAGAAAAAAACTTAACGTAATTCAAGTTTAAGATTTACGTATAAGATAAACCATCCCAAATTTGTTTGCCGCCAATTTGTAGATAAAGTATTCTGAGGAAATATCCTATTATACAGAGACGGAGAGCTGAAAATGTAGTAGTGCATCATTATTCTGTTCGTCCTTCCGTCTGTGCGTGAGTAGCATATCACGATGAAAACCGAACATGACCTCCGATTGATATTTTGTTGATTGCCCGTCAACAAGGATAATACGACAGAATGTTTTTGATTACGTATGGGGTAAATGGGCGTGGCTATCACCATCTAAAGGAAGCATTCTATCTATCAACTCGGCACCTTCGTCAATGAGACTTCCATGCTGAAGGAATTTTTGAGCGAGCGAAGCGAGCGTCTCCACTTGACTCTTATGGCTCGAATGTCTGTTTTTTTTTTCTGTTACTGCTTCGGTACAGGTCGCACCGTTTCTCTGATCGACCTGAAATTTTTCACACATGTACATACCACCTAGGCGGGTTGCTGTATAGTTTTTGAACAACATCCGATCGTTGGTTATAAAAAATAAAAAATAAAAAATAAAAATAAAAATAAAAATGTTCCGATCGTTATGAAATTTTGCAGGGTCAATAAGTACAACATTCTCTCCTATTTTACAAATTTTCAGCTAAATCGGTCAAGACCTTAAAGACTTATTGGTATGTAACATTATGGGAATGTCGTACTTGGGTCGTTGTTGCACGTACCGGTGCTCGCTCAACAATGCGACGGGACTTTAGCGTTTTCCTAGTATTTTTGTTTTCCTCGACAATCAGCTTCGCTCATGTTTGTTATACTCCCGTACCCGTGTGCTTATAATTTTTTGTGTTGTATTTTATCATTCTAAGAATACATCTAAAATTTATTTCAGTTGTCGGCACCGTATAGTCAGTTTTGCATCAGTATTTTGCATTTGCCATTATAATTAACGAACATGCTTGCTTCTAATATGTAACGTATGACTTATAGGAGGACGCGGGTTCAAACCCCGCTTAATGTACATGATTTTTGTCATCCACATCTATCACCATTCTTCGTCAATAGCAATATTTTAATAATAGTGACGTTAAGCAACCAGTCATCAGGGCATTGCACCCCCCTCCCTCCCCATGGGAATGGACCCTACCTCCTTATATCGTATTATTTAAATCTAACAAGACTAATATAGTTTCATTCATGATTTTCGTAATAAAATGTAAAACTTACAACCCGCATTGCGTGCTATGGGTAGCGCGTAACACGGTAAATACGACGTACAGTAATTAGAAGGAAGATGTCTTTATTGACATGGGAGTTGTTGGATGTTACACTCGCTTCTCTACATTATTCTTCCATTCTTCAATGTGGCTCTCTTGTTATGATAGCCATACCTAGTTTAGCAC
The DNA here is from genome assembly GCA_024449915.1 of Sweltsa coloradensis. Taxonomy (NCBI): domain Eukaryota; kingdom Metazoa; phylum Arthropoda; class Insecta; order Plecoptera; family Chloroperlidae; genus Sweltsa; species Sweltsa coloradensis. The sequence continues at coordinate 62,838 of JAMZAV010000702.1, forward strand.
AACTAAAACTCTTATCTTGAACCACAGTAGCTGTTGAACCCTCCGTTTACCAATTAATACAGTTCAAAAGTTAAAAAATCCATCCCGATCGGGGTTCGAACCCGAGTCTCCCACATTCCAGGTAGGCGCCTCAGGCCGTATGTGGGAAACTCGGGTTCGAACCCCGATCAGTATGGATTTTTTAACTTCTGAATTATGATAAATATTAACAATTCCATCTACGGGAGTGTTTCCCGACCAACCAAATTGAGAAAAGACTCTCAATATGTAATGAATTTTACGTTGTTTTTATTATTATCGGTTCAAAATCAACAAATCCCTTTCGGCATATTTTATTATTTATTTATATTTTTACATATCTCTTAATGTAAATAATAATAAGCATGGACACGGGAAAAAATAGGGAGCGAAACCACTTAATCAACAGATTGTCGAAGAAAAACAAACAAATAAAATATTATCGTGCACTGAAATATTTGGTGGAGGTGCCGGGTACGGAAAAATACCCCTTTTTAAATTCTTACCCTGTGTCCTTGTCCCCAAGGGTCTCCAAAACATTCTGTATCATCCTTGTTGAAGGGCCAATATGATGTCATGTTCGGTTTTTATTGAATGAGATGTGACACGCGCCTAGACGTACGGACGAACAAGGCTTCACTCTTGTTAAACGAGGGAGCGGAGCGACCGAGTGTTCTCCATTCAACTCGAACGGCTCACATTCTGTGATTCTGTCTGTCTGTCTGTACGTCGAAAATCAGCCGAACCGCTGAACAGATTGGGCTGAAATTTTAAACAGACATCCGGTTCGAGTTTACTGAGAACTGCTACCAAATCAGCTAGATCCATTGCGATTATATCCCAAAATAAAAAATGTGATTTTTTAAATATCGATATGCATTTGTTTAGTAGCAGCTAGCGAGACGATAATTTCGTGGCTTGCATGGCCTATTGGTAAGCATTTAGCCTACCGCACGGAGGGTTGGGGTTCGATACCCGTTCGCTTGAACTTTTTTATATTTTTACACATACATATAATTGAATCGCGAATTGCAGAAAGGGCGGAAGTCCGAAAGATGTAGTTTGGAGATAAACGAGAAAAACTTTTATCAACCCCATAGATCCTTTCAAAAGGTCTCATTTCAATTGCATTAATAAGATAAAAAATAAATACATCAAATTATATATTTGACATTAGTTTAAATATATATTTAGTAGCCTAATTAGGCTATTTAATGAGCTGGACAAACTCCCTTTCTGCAATTCACAAGAAATCAACATGAAATTAAGGGTTGTTCCTCCATCTTATTTCAATAAAAGTTCAATAATATGAATTTTCAAATTTAAAATTGATTATTTTCACTATTTAATGGGTAAACTGCTAATTTGGCGGATTCCAGGATTTCATTATTAACACTTTTGACCCCAACCCTAGATCCCGGGGGCTCTGACCCCTTACCCCCGTTTTTCCTACCTTTGTTTTTATTTTATTTTAATGTTGTTTGCTTTAAATAGGGGCTTCACGCCTACCGGTACAAAACCCCCCAGAAAAAAGAAAAAAAAAAAAAAAAAGGGGGAAAAAAAAAAAAAAAAAAACCAAAGAAAAAAAAAAGAAAAAAAAAAAAAAAGGAAAACCCGGGGGGGGTGGGCAAAAAAGGGAAAAAAAAAAAAAAAAAAAAAATTTAAAAAAAGAGGAAAAAAAAGGGAAAAAAGGAAAAAAAAGGAAAGGGAGAGGGAAAGGGAAAAAAAAGGAAAAAAAAATTTTTCCCTAAATTTTGGGAGTTTTTTGTAAATTCAAAAAAATTTTTCTTTCCTAAAAAAATTTGTATCTTTATTGGGCAATCGGAGTCATGTTGTTTACGAGAGATGTGACACGCGCCCAGACGGACGGACGAACAAGGCTTCACTGTTATTAATAGCTAAATGTGTGAATTTTAAATAATATTTACGAAGTTTTTACCCTTGTGATATTGGACCGCATCTTAAAGTTTATATATCAATTTGCTGTGAGTTGAAATAAAATTCGAAAACTTTCATTGGCTATCGGAGTTGGTTGTTTTTAACGAAAAATCGCAGAACACACATTTCTTGCAAAGTTTAATTAACGAAAGAGTTTATTATTTGTACAAATTGATTATCACTCGGTCACTCGTAATATCCAGTATTCGCCTCGTACGCTTTAATCCAGATATAGATGAAGAAAAAATAACCGCAATTAAAAAACAACTTTTCCAATAATAAGAGCACGCTCGATGGTCATTTCATTTCGCTGATCTACACTCAAACTTTGTGTCTGAGAGTATTTAAAAACAGAAAACAATAACGTGCACAAATAAACACGGGTAGGGCAGTACCCAAAAGAGGGAGCGAAGCTGAAAATACAAAAATTAAAACAATTCGCCACGCGTTCATCGTTTTCGAAGTTTCAAGTTTTATCAACACCGGAGTAGCCGTTTGTTTGATAAGAGTATAATCGTTTAAATGAACGATTTTTATGAGAAATTACTCATAAATTTAAAAAACGTGGCAGATATAAATTTACAGATCTCGAAGGTCCCCTGAGAACTGCATCTAGATCAGAGTAGGCGTTTGTCCAGTAGAAGTCGCACAGACAAAAAAGAAAAAAACACGTTTACTTCAATCACACGAGTCGAATACAGAGTCAGCAATTACAAAACATGTAGTATTGGACACCTGAAACGATTTTTTAAACACTTGATTGAAATCGGAAATGAAGACAACTTAAAACTTTAGTAAGTTTCAGTTAAAATGTGAACTTTTGAATTATGTATCCACCGAGAAAACAAAAGCAGCTCGTTTCCATGCTGCCGCAACGTTTCATATACAGAATTATACAGACTTATTTATGTTTACCATAAATTAGTTCCACTGGAAATCTAATTCTATTTTCCTGCAAGTTAAAGTATTACTTATTGTAGCTGTTAGTTATTGGCCATGGGGTGGGGGTTGGTGTAGTGCCAGTGTGAAGATGTCTTGGGGGATCTGTTTTCAAGTCCGGCCACAGTATTGTGCCAACTCGCTGTCCATTCTTTCCACACACAGCGTAAAACTGTCTTCAGATTGTACAAGCGAAATGAGTAATATTCAACTGCATTCAGACTTTGGGTGTGAAACGTTATGGTTTAGAAATAACAAAAATCATATTTCATCTTGTATTGTTTGCGGGTGGATTGGTTCAATAATTTAGTGTATTTCCTACACTCAAGCCAAAGAAAAGAGTTGGAAGGAATTCTTACAATAAAATTCGTATATCGTTCTTTCTTACCGTACTTAATTATTGAACGGTGGTTTGAGATGAAAATAAAGGAAAAGTGCAATATTCTCTAGCCGTAATGTATGTCTGTAGCATTAATAAATATACATTACTATTTAATATACGATGCTTAATATTATTAATCAAATCGATAGATCAATACTTAAATGTTATTAGTGCTTGCACGAAGCTCCCATATATATGTATCACTTTTCAGTCCGTCTGTCTGTCCGTCGGTGAGTGTGTCACGTCTCACTTTAAAACGAACATGACACCCAAATGACGCGTTTTTTGTATTCCCCTTTAACATAATTATACAGAGTATTTTTGGTGACCCTGGAGATCTAAGGGCGGAGCTAGCATTACCAAAAAGGCGAATTTCTTTATACCCGGCACCTCTACCAAGGAAAATATTCAACTGTAGAACAAACGTTCTACAACGACGGTTTGATTTGCTCCATGGTTTGATGCCTACAGTACCCGATAATGTCAAAAACTTATCAATGAAAAAAATTGCAATAACAATTTTGTGTCTGTCTAATAGTCACGTGTTTGGTTACGTGTATATAGTCACGTTCTGAGTAAGACGTCGTTACGCCATCATATGTTAATTAAATAACGTATTATTATTATGATTATTATTATTATTATATTAGTACATATCATTATTGTTTTTGATTTTAATGTATCCTATATGTGGAGCCAATTAGCTACATAATCCTTATTTTTCGTATAATAACGTAATTGTCTTATTTTTTCGTATAATAACGTAATTGTCTTATGATTCATTGTGATATTTGTAAATTCAAATCGCCTTTTTCTTATTTATATTAGTTCACTTTATACTTACGCGACCCGAAAAAAAATAATTGAAAAAATTGAAAATAATAATTGAAGATAATAATTACTTTGAATAGATGTTTTGAAAATGTCAGGGAAATGATGAAATTATGATTAATATTATTCACCACTTTGTCGCAACAAAACATCCCGCAAAAGTTATAATCTTTATTTATTAATATTTTTAGTAAAGCTTAGACAATTAATGAAATAATACTAAACAGATACACTAAAAGATGAATGAGGAATACAGTTTATATCGAGGTAACATTTAAACTGTCAAATCACGCGGTTCTGACATTAGCAGACAAGTTCTTTAGGCCCGGGATTGCAATGTGCACAGGAGTTGTTTCACCATGCCATGATGGAAACCACTAATCAAGTGCTTTTAAATGAAGTTATCGGGCCAAGTGTACAACCAACGAAACAAGATTATTTGGTAAAGTACAGTTTTTACTCCAGCCAGTAGCCTGTAGAAAATGTCTTGCAGATTAAGATTTTAGAAATCCCCTATTTTTTTGTTTATCTATTTCATACGTTTACAACTCGGCCACCGTTGTATCTAAAACCTGAAAATAACTGAGTTTTTCCTGTGGGAATTCGTGGCACGTGCATTAAACATAAGAATTTGATTCTTATTTTTAAACTACTAATAACTAGATTAGGTGTTTATCGTTATCAAAAGCTTGACCGTGTATTCTTCGATTATACCATTAAAACAACTCCGTCTATCAAAATAATTAATACAATTATAGAATACATTTGAATTGAATGATTAAATAATATTAATAATGAAATGCAGTTAGACTGATTAACGGCTTGGTATTGTCCGAATTAATGTTTCTTATATTTATTTATTTATTTATTTATTTATTTATTTATATCGTTGCTATCTTGAGCGTGTGCAGTAGGATGTAAACATCGGAAAGATAAAAGGAAGTGATTCTTCACAGGTTCATTTTGGAACTCCATGGGGCTTCCGTTGCTTTATTTATATTTTTACCTCCAACCCCATAACCCTCTCTTTCGATCTTCCATAGGTCATGTTATGAATTGTTGCAAATTCAAATTGGTGAAAATTTTCAATAAGCAATGAATGAAGTGTCAAGAAAAAATATCAACTTATAAGTAGAGATAATGAGAATGAGATACTAAAACATCAATAAACACAAAATAAGCATTTTCCAATACCTTAAAGTTGTCTTAGTAAAATCGCGATACGTACCCAAGATTATTGTAAGACACCTGTCTAATGTACCGTTCTCCCTCACTTCAGGAGTGACAATATTGGGATGCGCTCCATCAATAATTCAAGCATTCATATAATTATTTTACTGAGGAAAAAATCGGTAAATTTTCCAATTTTGTTTTCTCGGTGGTGGATATAAACTGACAACCTTCCTTTACAGCTTCGCGCTTATTTACCACTTACCAGTATCAATAAATAAATACTTATAATAGTTCTTAATTTAATATCTGTGCAATATTAATAATAATTTAATATTTGCTTAATAAATGCTGTTTTATGCTGTTATGGAGTTTGCGACAACAAGCGATAGAAACGTGACTTTTAAAAATATGTATTGTGTTCTTTGCCGCCATAACGCCGCCATAAATATGTGACGTGTACTCGTTTGAAACGTCAGTCCTCTAAACGCTCACTAGCTATCACCCATCACCATCAGAGCCACTGTCGTTTTCATCCAATTAAATTTATATCAGAAATAACGAAATTTGTTTACATTTAAGTTGCATCGGGACGGATTGTGTAGTTATTGTTTGAGGCTAGGCGTAGCTACGAACGAGTAAGAGACCAGCGCTGTCCTCTCAGTCCAGCTTCTCGACGAATCACATAGAGTATGCACACTGGGTAACGCTAGCCTAGCGGTTATACAAAAGTTGAGACCGATAAAAAGCGGTCTTCTGCGAAGTGAATGGTGCATATTGAGTGATTGATTGACGTACAACATGTCTGTCGGAACTAAGGCCGGTTTGCAGCTCAGCCACTAATTCAACATTCCATTTCTGTCTCTTTCCTAGAGATGTATGCCCTCTCTCTCTCTCTCTCTCTCTCTCTCTCTCTCTCTCTCTCTCACTCCTAGCAGCAGTTACCTTCGTTATTTTCTATCCTTCATATGCCTTCTTCTGTGTTGCTTCCTTCTCATTATTCCATCCACCCTTCGTATCACCTTCGCCGACGCAATCGCCATCCTCCTTTTATTTATAAACATCTCTTTTATTCCATGATGCGACCTTTGATCGCTTTCTCGTTCTCTTTCCTACTTTCTTCTCCCAATCATCTTCTTTCTCTCCCTCTCGTTTGAGTCCCCGCATCAAAGCCGCCCCCCCCCTCGCCCTCCCACCCCCCTCAGATCAAGAAGACGAACGCTGCTCGGCTCGGCTACTCTGCTTGTTTGTGGTATTGTAATTATGCGCAGCTTCCTTTGATCTGCTCTGCCGAAATCAGACTATGATTATATGCATACTTCTTCTGCGCACCATTCAATCGTGACAAGAAAAACTTACAGACAGGTCTTTTAAAAAAATGCTGCCTTACAATTGCAACAGTAGCCTCACAATCTATGACCGAATTTCCTATCGAAACCGTGAATCGTAAATAATATGTATTTACATTGTTTCCTTCTTATATCGACATGTGCATATAATTTATTACAGTTATCTATCTTGATGGAGACAAACAACTTCACAATAAGAATGAGATGAGATGATATTCGTCATGGATTTCTGGATTTGGAATGATGAAGATTCATATTTTAGGATGTACTTAGTCTTATACCATTGATCAAAGAACTTCTTTAATCAATGATAATACTATTAACGCAATCAGTCAAATCGTGACAATTTGTTGAGACTGGCCGCAAAATATAAAAATAAATCAATGGAAATGTAACCTATGATCCTGTTTTTACCGTCTTCATTACGGTACCGTTACGAAGTGCCACTTGCAACCGTCCCAGTAAACAAATTAGTTATAGATCCAGAATTTTGGAATCGTCATAATTATGTGTACGTTTACAAAATATATTTTTAGGGTGCCATTCAAACCAGTATCGATGCCAGTTTTATCCTTCATTATCATCTTATTATTTTTCGGATGTTTAAATTAATTTTTAAAACATACTTTTTGTACTATTTTTAATTTTATTTAAAATACCGTAGGAATTAAACCTGTTTATGGTGCGATATGCCCCTCTTCAGGTGAACTAGGTATGTTGCGACTGGCGGATTGGACAATTGTGAAGGGATGTCCAATGCATTCGCATTAACGACTGAGGAAAACCGCGGGATAAACCTTCAGTCAGGATTGCCGATATCGACGGGATTCGAACCCGGGACCTCCCGAATCAGAGTCAAGCGTATAGCACTCGATCCAACACTGTCTAAATTATATAATTGATGTCATTTTAATAGGCATAACATTGTTTCAATTTCAACCAATCGCGTTAACACAGATAATATATAGGTGTCTCCCATTTACATTACGGAGTAGACACGATTCTCTAAACTAATAAGTAAAAAAAATTTCTTATTGATAATAAAATAAATAAGTGTTCTGGTAGCTCTAAACGCACATCCCGATTTTTTCGAAAATATGTCGTTATTTTTGTATGGTTGTTTGTAAAGTTGTAAGCCACGGGAGGGCCTCACCTACTCCGGGCGTGAAAATGAACGTCGCTGTCAGAAAACGACGAACTCTTCATCATATCATTCAGTGGAAATGAACGGAGGCCCCTTCTCAACATCCGGTTTAAATCTAGTAACCCGAGATATACCGTGTCACATTTTATTTCATTTCAAATAAAGATCTATTTATGAAATGGTTGATCGAAAAATACTCAAGTCACGATGCCGAATGTAGTAAGACATACATTACAAAAATTTCTATTGTTTTGAATAAGTTGTAATGTGTGACTTGAGTGGATGTGCTGATAACTAAATACAAACTTATTTTAATTTTAATTGAGAACATATATTTTGCAATCAAATTCAAATTTAACATTATCACGAATGCATATTTGTGTATACCTCAGCCAAGAAGCACTTGAATTGAAGACAAACTTTGTGTAAATAATAATTTACAAAAACTTATTAATTTTAGTATTTAATTCATCATTAAAGTTTCGTCAAACCAAAATATGCTTATATTAAAATATAAAAACCGATGAAGATTATTATCATTAACTGGATACAACAAACCAATCGTGGACTAGTCAACGGATTCTGGAATCGTTTGAAAATGTATAACATATTTTAATTACTTCATTATAAGGGAGCCAAGCTCCTCTATACTATATGAATACCTTTTCAATCCGTCCGTCCGTCCGTCTGTTTGAGCGTGCGACACTTCTCAGCATAAAAACTGGAACATGACCTCCGATTGACATACGGTTTTATGTGACCCTTGGTGTTCGAGCCGTGGAGCAAGCCATACTAATATATATATATATTCCCGACACCCCCACCAAGGAGACCGCCTCGATGAAACGAACATTGTACCAGTTTTGGATACTCCCATACTTGTATATATAGGAACATGCCAGTAAATGCGACGTTTGGTCAGGTGAGAGCATTTATACGTTGAACACAATATCACGCAATGATTTATATTTTATTATTTCTAGTTTAAAATGGCGCATAAACCATTTACGTATATTCTATGCCAAATGTATATACTTTCGGGTATATATATTATATATATTGTCAGTGCAGTGAGTGCACCATGCAAAAATGAGATTTGTTCAAAACGCATATCCGGCATGTGCTGTGTACAGTATAAAACATAGGAATGATGCCCTTGCTATAAACAAAATTCACCCGGATATATCCGATTCCAGATTGCCACGAGATCAAAATCAAGGGAAAGTCTCCTTCCATGACCTTCAATTGTTTATTCTCATCTTAGAAGAACTAATGTCCCAAAGTCACGTAAAATCTTCTACAAAATATATTTTTGAGGTAATAAATTTGAAAAACCCCTAAAACCTGTCGTAATTTAACGTCTTAACGCCTAGTGGGTATTTTTTTCAGTCCAATTAAAAATTATTTTTTTATTTGTTGGTTATCGTGGATTACAATGGGTAGTGCGTAGTGCGTGCAAATGCTAATCTAGAGCGATTATAAGAAGCAGAGCAATTAGTCTTTTAGTAAGTAAGAAACCGTTGGCCGGCTGAATTCTTTGGTGCTCGAGATAGAAAATTACTGGAAAAAGTGAGGGAATGTTAGAGGTTTGCGAAATATGACACCTTTTAGTGTAATTAAGTTGAACTTTTGCTTCGAAATTTCTACATTTGACGAAAAGTGGTCCAAGAAAGTTAATGAACAATTTGTGTAGAATAATATATATATACAAATGTATTTTTATATTTGAAATAGTTTCTGTGTTGAATTGAAAGATTATATATTTTCCTCTGTTATGTTTACTAAGTGGACTCTCAACGCTTATCAACTAATCGAGGGCATCGCGACGATAGGTTGGTACAATATTGTCATGATACCCAACTTACCAAGAAAAACTTTTCGGATACAATTATATTTCTCGCGGAACACCTGCCAAGTGCCAAAGACAATTGCATGCCCCTCTTCAGGTGCCATACTTGGTATTTATTAGTTTAAGTATTGTGAAGGCAATGTCCCAGGGCTGTTTAAGAGGGAATGGATGTTTCAATTTCTGTGTTGATTTCATATGATTCAATCCCTTGCATTCACATTAACGACTGTAAAAAACTTTGGAAACAACTTTTAGTCAAAATTGAATCAGGATTAAATTCTAGTCTAAACAGTATCAAACCGTGGTCCTTCTGCATTGAACCACTAAACAAAATAAATAAGTGTTATATTTTACTAGGAAAACGCTTAAGTCCCGCCGCGTTGTTGGATGAGCGTAATTGGTGCATTGAGCTGCCATGTGTTATGCGGATTTACTGTTGTTCTGTGTAAAATCATTACGAAGTTGAAGATATTTTTAAAATTAAATTTAATTTAATAAAAAAATTAATTTAATTTAATAAAAAATTAACTTAAATTTTAATTTTTTTAATGATTCGTAATTTTAAAAAAGGAAAAAATCGTAATATTGAAATTTTCATAAGAAATAATTATTCGATTGCGCACAAATTTTACACGAATATATTAATTCATAATATTAAGGTTCTGTAAAAAAATCATTACAATCGGATAAAGCATGTAGGTGTTATAAGTCGAAGAAATTTTTTAAAAATCGACAAAAATCGTAAAATTGCGATTTTCATGAGAATTTTTTTTTCGATTGCGCTCAAAAACGTGGCAGTTCTAAGTTCAGAGATTTCGAAGACCTCCATAAAATTTCATCGCAATCGGAGTATCGGTTTAGCCGGAATCGTGCTAACAAACAGACAAAAATACAAAAAGAAAAAAAAAGAAAAAAAAAAAACATTCCGGATTTTTTCTCCAGTGTAGTGAAATGGAATCTTCGCTTCGCTCGCTACGCTCGCTACGCTCATCCAATGATTTCTCTACCATAACACAATTGTCATACCCCAAACAAGACTCATAACAAAACTGGAACTTACGATGTGTACCACCCTAAACAATAATTTGAAAGTTTCTGATTGGTGACTACCATGTTGAAAGTAGTTCGATGAATAAAAAGTTTAATTGTGATTGAGCAAAGTACCTAGCCTTACCTAGACACATTAACAAATACTTATGACGACATTTAAACTACACTTTTGCAAAATTATTATTAGATTATCAACGTAGTAGTTATAACTTCATGTACTTTCATAACTGGGTGTTGAAGTTTTTTAATTGCCTCTTATACGGACATGGCCTTAAATAATCGCCAATATATTCGAAATTCAACATGCATAATTAATTTTATGCGTATATTTACAGTATTTTGTAATTTATGGATGTAAGACGAGCGACATTAAACCATTTAAAAGGACATTACATTTTACAACGAAATCATGGTAAACAAAATGATACAGTTTACCTTCTGCAAGATATTATTGCGGTCAGCATCTGTTTATCCATTAACCTCGTATTTAGATTAACAGTTGAAAGAAACGTAATTAAATACCAAACTCTAAGCGATTATGATTATGACTCTCAGTACATTAGAAATGCATTTGAAAGTGGTTATAGTGCATGGCCTATTTGCAACGGCGGTAACGGTGCATGTTGCAACCTAGAGGCCTAATTAAGTTCAGGTACGATGCAACCATGTTTACAATGTATTCATTCAAGTTTCAGGTGGGCCAATAATGACTGTAAACACGCTTATGACTTACATTGTACAAGGTTTGATAGAGAAAGCCACCGAAGCTCCCATATAAGTATATCACCTTTCTGTTCGTCTGTGCGCGTGTCACGACTCACGATAGAAACCGAACACTAAGTCCGAATGACACTTGTCCTTCAGCAAGGATGATACAGAATGTTTTTGGTGACCGCCGGGGGTTGAAGGGGGGAGGTGGCTAGCCCCCAGAAAGTTTTTAAATTCATTGCCCGGCACCTACACCATAACTGGACGCTTGAACAGGTAACGAACCTTTATTATTGCTAAGCCAACCCGGCGCCACCACCAAAATGATCAACTCACGACGAATTATTTTATTTTTGTATTTTTCTTCGACAATCTGTGGGTGAATAGTTTGCTCCGTCTTTTAAGTACTTATTTCCGTACTTGTTGAATAAAACTGTCCTTGTCTATGTGAGTCAAATGTTTGATCCAAAACCTTGCCATGTTCAAGATTGTTTCAAGAATAGTTGTATGTTGATAAATCTTCCTAACTTGTCAGTTGTCATTAGGATTTTACTTACAATTATAAAACAAAAAGCAACAAAACATTGTTTGTTTGAAAATGAGAAAATTAGATTATAGCCACTGTGCAAATTCTGGCGGTAAGTTAGGCTAAATACTTGAGAGTTGAGACTGAGCGAGTACGCCCCCTAACAAGTTTCTGATTTAAAAAACAACCAATTGTTATAGTAAGTTATATGCATCTAGTAAAAATAAAAATCACCTAAGAAATTCAGTTGATATCGAGAAAATGTTGGTGGACGTTACATGCAAATATGATCCACGGACCAGCACATTATGGGGCACCTAATGCTTTAGAGAACAGAGCACATTTTGTATTTTAAACAAATCCAAATTTTAACGATAAATATAAAATCTGTAACATCTAGTCAGATTTTACAGTAAAATAAAATTGTATTTAAAATAATTTTCTTGACCATTTTTGTTGTGAATAGAATAAAAAATGGTGTGACAAAATTTGCTTAACATTAAATCGCTTTTAACCCTCAATTTACATGATTAGGGCACCAGTGAAAACAAAAATTAAAAATTAATTTTATTTCCTAGACAAATCTAAATATTCTTGTTATATATGCTCTTTTTGCAGACTTGCATTTTGAAACTGCTCTAATTAATTTACCAATCACAATTTCACGAAAACATACACATGGTACCAAATGTGCTTTGCTATCAAATTTCGAAAACAGAGTTCAATGAATAAAAATTAAGTTTACCCGTTACACAGTCTGAATGTCAAAGTACATGTAAAGGTACACATGTTATGAAGGGTAGGCGCAATACATGACCAAAGTGTCGAGCTCAGAACCTGAGCACATCCTACACGATCTCTTCCTACTTGAACTAAGAAGGTCCACGGGGAGAAACTGTTTTTAAATTACAATTTGTTTTTATCTCTATGGCTAGATGATGAATCCAACAGAAGATTACACAAGCTAGTTTTATTCCGTACGCCAGCTGAAACTTCACAGCTGTCACAAAAACCGTGTGGCTTTTCACCCTTAAAACAACACTTCCTGAAAACCTTGATGATAATCATTTAAATTTTAAAATAAACAAGTCAAAAAACACGTTTCGTTCTTGCCAAAATGCAAAGGTGCGTGTCAAATTTACGCAGGTATCGTTTGACGTTAACACCAGACCCTTATTCATAGAGCATTGTTAAAATGGTAATTGGTCAAGTGCGTGATAGTGAATGGACGACAAAAACATTTATGTCCTTTTTCTCTCTGGTCCAGCTTCGAAATACAGAGAATTACCTACCTAGCTCTCAACATTTTTTATTGGTAACTATACAATCGTTCAACTAATGACAGTCATAGATGTTTTTCGGATGCCTTACTTTAGTGTAATAATGAGCAAGAAATGAAGTTTCTGAGGAAGGGCAAGGAACTCTACTACGAAATCTTATCATATCATTATCAAATTCCCCGGTTAAATCTTGAAAACTTTCATCTTAACTCATAGCAGCAACTATGCGTAAACAATTCACGTCATGCATGGGGGGATATTTTTAGTTTTCAAGTAATTAGAGATCTGATAAAGTTTACAGAAATTAAAGAAATAATTATTAATCTTTACAATCGAATGGCCAGCGGCGGCAACGAATGTTAAGAAGCAGTGAATGAATGAATACACCTGGGGAGGTTTTTACTCAATTAGACTACGAAAATGGGAGGTTTGGGAATATTAAAAACTTAACAGATAGTTTATTCAAGATATCTGCCTCCAAAAATAATATAATTTTACTAATATAATTTTAAATTCTACATTTTGAAAAGTAGTTTTTGAGTTGTTTTTTAAACAATAATTTAAATATATGAAAATTACTCTTGTTATGACTTAACGAATTATAAAGATAATCCTGCAATGATATTTGATTTTAGTCTGTATTTCCGAAAAGATTTACTTATTTTACTTTTTCCATTTATTTATCCTCTTGTGTGATTTGTGACATTTATGTATTTCCTTGAAAGCTATGCATTTTAAAATCCCCATATCACTTTCTTCATTGACATAAAAAAGTAATTGCTCGCAACTGCGACATATTTCTCTGTATCTTAACATCTCCACAGAACAAATCTCACGACAATACGACTAAGCTGACGGAATCTGTATTGCTCAAACAAAGAATTCTTCTTATAAAATGTCACAAAGCATACGGTAACTTGCATCCAATTACGATTAGAAAAGTATCTCTTTACGAGAAGAACTGGGTCGTCTAGCATTGTACTATTACTCAAACAGGAATATTTTATCTGTCAAGTGACTGCGATACATTTCTTGAGTTGAATGCACCAGGAATGTTCGCCAAAGAGAGGTAAGTATTTTTTATTTATCTTTTAATTGAGTGAATTATGTATCGTTTATGAGCTACTGCGTCATGTCATTGATGCCAGACGTTTCGACATAATTGACTAAACGTCGAGAATTAACTCAACAACGAGACTATGCAATCGCAGAGGTCATACAAAACATTACTTGGTTGGACACAACTCAGATAACATTTCCTACATCTGAGGTACCCTCTCCACATTGTGGCAGTATCGAAATAAGTATTTTCATATCAATACATATCGGCTGTATATAAGATTCAAAATTATGTTTAAAACCGCAATTCTAGTTTGTGTCAATTGTTAATTATGCTCATTTGAGAACAAGAAAACTATCTCTTAAACACTTTTAAAGCAACTATTTAACCATCTGACAATAGTAGTGAACTCTTTTTTATTTATTTATTAATTAATTTATTTATTTATTCATTTATTTATTTAATGTCTATTTTATTCAGTTATAAAAACTGATTTACAAAGGAGGACAAGTAAATAAATCTAATTACATAGATGCAGACACACATTGAACTACATTTAAGTAAATATTTGAAATAGTAATATTACAACAACAATGCGTTAAAACACAACAATTTTGGTAACAAATAATAGGATATTAATGCAATTAATTAATGAATCAAATATTAAAAAGTGATGGAAAAAAAGAAAAAAAGAAAAAGAAATGAAAAGGAAATGACTTTGTTTCTTAGTCAAGGTATAACGTTTATACATTATTGTTGTAATTGTAATTGTAATTGTAATTGTTGTGTTTATAACAATTACAACCCACACCCATGGTAAATCAAATGCAAAAAGTATGTGTCAAATTTTGTGACACAGACTGCCCCAGATGCGTTAGACTCTATAGTTGTCTTCATTAAAGTTGATTAATATTTTGTAAACTCAAAACAGTTAATCGAATAAAAAACATTCAACATGACTGCAATGCAGCCTAATTTGCATTTTCTCGTCGAATAATTTTATTGGTTACATGGCCATGTAATATTTCCAGCGCAAGAAACCCCTCTCAAAAGTGTGCGTATAGCTTGATCACAAGTCGAGCTCACAGCTTTACAACAGTTTTCCCTTCAATCAAACCAACACCTTGTTTTTGAAACGTCGAACTTGATCAGACGTTGTTGACGAAGTTTTACTCTTGGCAACGAGTGTTTGCAACTGTATTAATTAAAACTTCGTCATACATGTAAGAAGGAATAATAAAATCACTCATATTTCCGTTTGTCAATAAAATCATTACACTATCATACGCCGATTCAGGCAAGCGTGCTTATTTTACCAGGTTTCAACTTTCTCAGACAATGTTTTGTCTCATAGGTAAATATGGGGGCACCTGTCATAGCACTTTTGAACTTTTCATATACATCGATTGTAGAACACATGTAAAAACCAACTAAACAATGTTGTAGCATATTTTACAATCTGTCAAAAGGGCACACGTTAAAATGGGTAACAAATACACTAATAAGTCTTTATTTTCTGACTAATGTTTTATTCATTTGCTATGATAGTGGCGCTCATTTATCGATTATAAGCAACTACACTAAGTGTTTTATTTGCACATAGTAATTCAACCCTACCAACCTTGATTCATGAGGATTCCCTACGGAACTGATTCTGAAGAGATTTGAAGAAGTTTATTATTTTGCGGTACAATTTGGTTGAACTACCGGTACCGATACTACTACTTTTTGACTGTGACGAAATATTATGTAACCAATCGTAGGCCTACATTAAACAAGTATGAACACAACCATCCACGTTGAATGCTGACCCAGGAGAAACTGAAGCAAAAACCGTGTGGTGTGCCCACTCAAATTATTTTTTAAATATCATTTAGCAAACAGTAAGTCCTTTGGTGTGTTGTGTATTTCATTTAAAATACAGACTCATATTGTAACTGCCAGGGAACCTCATCCTCTAATCTTGAGTACAGTCAGGCGCATCATCCAAAGACGCTCTTTCTAAGTCACATCGTAATTACGTTTTCAAATGCATTGGATTACTTGAAAACCTCTCATTTATTTTCTCACTTATGACAGTTTTTTTAATTCTACCATATAAATTACATCCCATAACCTGGATCATGTGGTCGTATTCTATCCTCTGCCACTCCATTTCTCATCAATTTAAAAAATATATATTTGAAATTCAATTAAATTATCTTCAACGACATTCAATAGTTTTTTTCAATAATTTATTTTCTTCATTAATTACAGTTTCTAGTTAATTTTTCTTTTCTGAATCGGAAAACCTATACTTAGGAAGCGAAGCTATTCATAATTATTATTGTTCTGCCCATCCGACCGTGTGTGAGTGTGCCGTGACTCACGATAAAAACCGAACATGACCTCCGATTGACATGTATTTTTTATTTCCTTTCTAACAAGTATGATATAGAATAATTTTAGAGAGCCGAAAAAGAATTTTCGATATACCCGGCACCTCCACCAAGAATAATTGAACGTTTAAAGAATCGTTGATATAACGGTAAGCATTGCTCCTTAAAAAAAAATATATTACTACTTTATTGCGCAATACACAACATAACTTTAAAAATGTAACTAAGAATGAAAGACAAGTTGAACTTGTGATGAAATGTAACAGTTCTCCTCAACTTCAACTTCCGGCCGATGCGTATTTTATAGTGTAGATGAGATGTGTTCCCAACGCTTCAACAGAACTCCTCTACAGTCTACAGTCTACAATTTCAAGAAGCAAACACATGTCACGCTCGCACCGCTATTAAAATAACAGTTATTTATTGCCACCAAAACATCTTATAATGACACATTTCATAGCTATAAAGTTTTACGAAATATAGCCTGCACGGAAATCGGAGTCTCGTAATACCTAACAATAGAATGAACTATTCAATTCAATTTTCAGTTGCTTCTTGCTAGTGTTGCTTCATGTATCCTATTTAGATTTGCGATATAATTTTTGGCAAAACATTTCCTATAAGATTTGATACGATTATAATTTAAACGAATTGTTGATGAATCAAATAATTAAAATAATACATGTCAACACTAAGCTACGAGTTATTTCTTTCACGAATGGCTGCATCATTGAATTTTTTTTTAATGTAACTTTCAATCTTATGAGCCCACAACACTAACCATATCGCAAATGTCCATGACAAATTAATAAACTTCATTTCTCAATTTGTAACAAATTTTATATCTTAGTGCTTAGTCTAAAAACCTATATTACCAGTTGTGTTTTATAACGACATTATCAATAGATAATTTAATTATGAGTATAAAGTCTGATTAAGTAAAAAAGCCATATAATAATAACTTGTAAATGTTATTATTTGATTTAGAAGAATAAGTATGGTGCTATCTTTCGGAAGACAGCACTACCATGGATTAGAGTTGTTCGGAACTATTCTGAGGGAAACTGATACAAGAATTAAAAACAAAATTGAGTTATCAATAATCTGGTTAGTATCGACTGACTCTCAAAATCTCGATGCGTGAAACAACGTTACAAGAGAGTAATCAAGGCACTAAGCGAAGAGAGGTCTTATGCATATGTCCTTTGCTGTCTAGAACCAGCCCGATGATTGAGAAAAATGGTATTCCGTTTTTCCGTTTTGCATACGAAAGTCACTAAGTGTACGCAGACTCTGAGATTGTTACTTAATTTTTTTCTTCTTTAAAACATATAAAATAGAAAATAGAATATTTAGTAAAATTTTAATGATAATATGGTGCTATATAAAATCGTGTCAAAGTAATGACAGGTGCTCTCGCAACTAACGAATACATTGAAAGTGCAATGTGCAATTGCACTGGCCTCCAAACTAAAAAACAAGTATCTATTTATATGAACGAATTACGCAGGTCAGAAACGCCATTACAGAGTGGTGTCTAGTTGTCAAAGTCAGTAGATCTACTGATCGGTGACTGCATGAGGGTCGCCAACCTGTTTCAAATCAGGGTATCCTATTTCTGTTTATTAAGAATACTTGCTGTGAATGTGCTGCAAACTAATAGACTTTTAAAAAATCGCAGGGAAACATTAAATAGTAATTGTGAGCGGTAAGCGAGAAACTGGGGTAAATCAGCTTTTTATGTGTGACTGAGGAAACTGTGGACATGCTGCTGTCGAGGAACTAATAGACCTTTTAAAAAAAACTTCGTCATTTATCGTGGAAACAATTAAATAGTAATTGTGAGCGGTAAAGCGATGAAAAAGATCTAGGCAGGGAAGATAAAGAATCAGCTTTTTTATTGTGAGGACTGAGGACAACCTGATGGACAGATGAAGCAACAAGCAAGTATGTGCTTAGGGTGTGGTTCTGTAATTGTAGATGTATGGATGTGAGAATATTAAACTGGTTAAAAAGTATATTAATTCTGAAGAATAATTTTACGAAAAGTGTAATGTTTTAAACCATTATGTCGTACACTCTTTCCCTTAAAATATGTCTCATGTCTAATTTTCATTTTATTCTTTTTATTTAGATTTTATTAAAATTTGTAATGTGTTAAAACTCGATAATTTATAATATTATTTTACTATCATTACCAGTACTATTGTTATACATACGCAAGGGGGCAAGAGGGCAATACAACCATACAAGAATCATTTTCTGTCCGTCTGTCCGTTTGTGCTTGTATTGTATTGTATATTGTTTATTCAAGTTTAGAACACTTGCTCGGATACAGATACAGAATATTGAACAGTATTTTCCATTATTAATAATTATAATACTACAACAGTAGACACACAAACTTACTTAAACAAACTACTGCAAACCTACTTGCATAAAAAAATAATGAAATACATAAATGATTTTATAACGTATTACAGAAAACAAAGTTCGATTAATATCGTTTATATTTTTTGTTGACTGCCCTTCAACAAAGATGATAGGTACAGAATGTTTCGAGTGTGTAAAAGTATATGTAAATTTTATGAAAATATTAAACGAGTGGTTAATACTGGGAGTAGAAAATGGCCGAGTTTGAGAGGTTTTCGCTCCTGCTACCATAAAATCACGAAAAAGTTTTGAAATTAAATTTTAATAGAGATGTATTAGTAATCCAGCGTGACTATAAGTTTTTATAGCGTTTGAATTGAAAATTGAATAAACAGACATAATCTTAATCATAATGGATGGTCAATCAAATGGGCATATTTGAGAACCCGGCACCTCCACCAAAAGACATCAACGCTGGATGAGGATTTTTTTGTGTATCCTTCTTCGACAATCTGTTGATTATGATAGCTACGCTCCATATTTTGGGCACCCCCGTATACCGTGCTTCTTTCAACACCTTTCACCAATAACTGATAACATTGGTCGTATCAGCCGTTTGTCAAAGAACTTATGTCATGCTGAAGTTGCATCGCCTGTCCATGGTGTGATGTATGGATTTTTTTTTAAAGAAGCTGGTTACCTGCCCGCTACCAGAGGTTTTTTTTTCACCCCAACATTTCATCAAATTTCAACTTCGCCATGAACAAAACAGCGATAATAGATGACCAGAGCAACAGAACCTGATTCGAACCCTCTATATATATCCTTTCATTCGACGCGATATTGTGAGGCGATGTCAAGCAGCATTTTAGTTGTTGGTTGTGATTAAACTGACGTAGTGCGATATTTTATATACCTACATGAATACTTGGGTATACTACATCAAATGGACGTGAAGTGTGATATATTCTGCTTGGCCACTCAAAATAATTATATGAGCATTATACAATATTGCACAACACTAACTGTTTGTAATCATTGTCCTTAGATGATGAAATATAATACATCACGTCAGTTTGCTCATCTGTTAGCATTATATAGCTCAAAATGAACAAGCGAAAATATACAGATTTCTAGTGACTGATTAACCGATTGCACCAATTAATTATCAGATGAATAAAGTAGGCCTACTGATCTATTATATTTTTTCAGATTTTTTTTGTAAAAATGTGCATGCTAACAACCGATAAACTAAAAACTACTCTATTACTAATTTTAACTTGACCGATGCAGATCGAAATGACGCCAAGAACGACGAACATTTTACAATTAAATATGCGAAGCACTCAGTTCAATTATGATATTGGAAAAATAAGTAAATCAAAGTTGTATTAGTCTCGGGTTGTAGTAAGTGGGTGATTTATAGTGATCAATATTCATTATATGATAAATTTCCCGAATCTTGTAAATGAATCATTAACATTATTTCCCAGAATGGTAACATCAGTGATATTCATTGCTATAACACCATCGAAAAAGAATGAATGAATGAATGAATGAATGAATAAATGAATGAATTCCTAAAATTGAATTTCAATTTATAACTTAATTGTTCTAATAATCACAGTATTAATATTACCATCAAAAAAGTCACTTAGTTCATAATTTCATTCAGAACCGTAAACAAAATACCCCTTTATAATTGAATAATCAATGAGTCTAAACCGCTTCTAGTTTTGTTCCCACCCTGTTGATCTACCTTACAATAGAGTGCGATTCACGCACGTAACGGCCACACCACGTGGTAGCATGGAGGTTAGGAGCTAGTCTAATGACATCAAACATGGTACATCCGGAGATGATCGTGTGAAGGCCTGAGGTTTCTCATCTTGTGCTTCGTACAAGGAAGTCCACACCAGCCTACCTGCCTGCCTGCGCTCGGGCTTGGGAAACTCGAGATCAGATGAGAAATCTCGACTCAGCCTGTCTCTGATGGAGGTTTATTAATATTATACTACATTTACTGATTTTATTACAGCAATGTGTTTATTATGTAAATAGAAAATGCCCAATGTTCTCGTTTTCTTTATTTTCTGCTAGAAACACAAGAGTGAGTGTCGTAGGTATGTGAAGATTTCCTAAACAATTTTAAAAGTTCTATGTTAATGAAAAAATGTTTACAGAGAACCACTAATTTACGTTGTTGTATTTAGTACTTTTATTTTAAAACAAAACGAAATTTGTTGTACAGAAACAATTGTCACAAGGACACAGAATAAAAATAACATTCATAAATTAACAAAATTAAAAAAAAGAGGTTTAAATACAAATACGTGAAACAAGTAATACGCAATTTTCATGTTTTTACCAAAAAGGTGAAACCTAAGAATAAAAATGGAACCATTTAATGCCTTTTAAGTTTTAATTGATTTATTTTATACACTCAGTATTATATACCTCAAATTAGTTATGTTCTGTATTTTAATTTCTATGACGAAATAATTATTTTTTATTAAACTGAAGGAAAGTATCCTGTTAAATAGGGTATGTTATCGATTCTGACTGTCAGTGATAGATTAAGTGTGTTGCTTACTGTCTACATATATAAATTTAGTCTCTCAGACCTGCTATTGTATGTACGCAAAAACAGAACATAAGAAATCATTCATTGCACAATTATAATTAAGCTGAGCTTATTAATAAAACACTGCAATCTTGTCACATATTGTGCTCATTGGATAAGTGCTAAAGCAGTATTTACTGACTTGCTTATTGGGGGTGCTTATAAAGGGGGTGCTCATTGCAGTGATGAACTGTAACTAAATCTTGCAGTGTTTACAGTAGCTTCTCTGCCTAGGGACTGAAGCACATCTGAGCACAAGATAATCTAACAACATCCTTACCTAGAGCGAGATCCTATCTCTCACGTGGGAACGTGTGTGACGTTTTGCCGGTTCTTCTCCGATCACAACCCGGTCAATCTTCCATTTCTCATCTCTCACAATAAAACAAAATAATGCGAATTTCTTATTTTATCCTGTTTTAATAATGATAATTGTTCGTAGGAAACCTTCCCAGGGTGCAATTCATGCCCCTCTTCCAGGTGTCTATATAACTCGGTATTATTGGAATTTGGATAATTGTGATGGGATGTCCGTCAGATTTTTAAGTGGACTCAATTCCTTGCATTCGCATAAACAACTAACGAAAACCTCGTGGAAAACCTTCAATCAGGATTGCCGGTCTCGACGGATGAAACCGGGACCTCCCGAATCAGAGTCGCGCGCTTACCGCTCGAGCCAACACTGTTAGTAAATCCTGTTAAAATTCACAGCTTCAGGACACAAATGCACAAATCATTGTGGAATGGAACATTTTTGTTTTACTATAATTTGTAATTTTCAGGTAATCTTTCTTCCTAATCTGTCACTATGTCAAGTCTAAGTACCTAAAATATCTATTATGTTAACACTCTAATACAAATGTTGTTAATAAATGTAATAATTTCATACATTTGACAACATTGTGCGAATAGATTAAATGTAAATTACAGCAAACATTTAAATTCATTAAAAGGTGTTTTATTTTATTTTTGGTATAAAATCATTTAGTCTACTCACATTTCATATACACTCTTTTGGCGTTATACGTCATTTTATATTATGAATTTTCGTCAGTAGACGTATATATTTGATCTGAAGTGAGTTTTGAAATACTAAATATTTACAACCAAGCCCAATGTACATACCAAGTAAACATATACCAAGTAGCAAGTACATTATGCAGAAAATGAAAAATTGCGTGAATCAGTCAGGACAAGGTGTTATATGAGTTTACAATTTCGTACAAATTGGGTGTTGTGTAACTTTGTTTTGTAAATGGTGCAAAGCGCATAAACAGTTTATCGATGTTTGGCTCAACATAAACATTATCTTATATAAACATTTCTCATCATGCGTGAATTTGTAAGTGTATTGAACAGCTCAACAATTGACATAGAACGATAAGTTACAATTACACAGCTTACAGTGAGGATATACAACTAACCAACAACGATTAGAAAACACTGTGGACAGAGTTAAGATTGCAATTTAAATAAAACAGCTCTCAATCTCCAACACCCATATACTTTAACTTTGTTTAGTTGTAATTGAAAAAAAAAATTGTTGTCCGTAATTACGTTTCTTTAGTGGGACTGAAATGTCATTTGCTTGCTGCATGTTTTATGCAAATCTAAGTCAAATGTGCAATGACAAGGTTTGTTATAGTAAGCTAACAATGTAATGTGAATGTTAAGGTAAAAACTTTTAAATGTTATTTGACATGTATTCTTATAAGAATGAAGATCTCCTGGCATGGACCATGTACTATGTAAGATTATGTCCTGCATATTTATTAATTAGGCCTTCGTTCAAATTTTCTCCTGTTGCAACGATTGGGTTCAGAGGCTATATTTTACAGTTCGTACTCATTTGCGTACTAAATTAAAATAAGTGTTTCATTAAAAGAGGATTTCTCGTGGTTTACGCCAGTCTCGGTACTTACATATTACTTGGAACACGCACATCTGCTTAGTTAACAATTAGTTGCATACACTTCTTTGTCGCTATTTAACAGACCGCATATTGAATATAAACGACAATAATAATTATAACATACATTGTTTTAAGCTTAGTTTCCTGTTTTCTTGCAAACAACTACAAGAATACAACTTTTGAAACATTACCACAAAACAACCTGTTTTAATTATATTTTTTTGTTTCTCGCAAATCTTATTAAATTAGCTTTTTAACATTATTATTCATATAATATTAATTATTTAAATTTCATTGCTATGCATGGTGATTAAAGAAGTTGCGAATTGAAGGTATTTTAATCAGTAAGATCTTCTTGCTTAAAAATTTGCATTACAAGAGTAAGCCATCCAAATAATGAGCATATTTATGAGACAATTCAGATATTAGACGCAATTATTACGCAAGTACACACCATTAATACGAAGCCAGTTAGAAGATTGCGATTATTTATGAGTTTTTGAAGAAAATACGAAAGAAAATATAATGTAGTACAAACATGCAACGTAATATAACAAGCAAATTCACGCAAATTTGAATTATCATTAACCCTAATAAAATGAGGATAATCTGTGTGTCTCAGATAACACCCAGTAGTCTACAACAATGTAATACACTCAACTGCATTACATGTTACATTTTTACAGTAAAATTTTATACTTAATTAAAATTTGGTACTATTATGAATAATTTGTCGAATAAATAAGTTATTCAGGTAGATATATCAAACGATTTATTATTCCCGATCAATATAAAAAAATGACATCTATATCTCATCAAAACAATCAATTCCAAACTTGATAAACGGTATCAGTTGATAACCGATCGCCATTTTTTTGCAACCCTTTAAATATTTATTGAATTGAACCAAAAATTATATTTGTTTTAGCATCTTGAAAAACAAATAACAATCTGAAATGTGTCGAATGAGTGTTTTGAGTGGCCCCAGTCTGTCTAACGAGTGATCACAGTGTCTGATGAGTGTTTTGAGTGGCCCCAGTCTGTCTAACGAGTGATCACAGTGTCTGATGAGTGTTTTGAGTGGCCCCAGTCTGTCTAACGAGTGATCACAGTGTCTGATGAGTGTTTTGAGTGGCCCCAGTCTGTCTAACGAGTGATCACAGTGTCTGATGAGTGTTTTGAGTGGCTCCAGTCTGTCTAACGAGTGATCACAGTGTCTGATGAGTGTTTTGAGTGGTAGCAGTATGCCCGACGCTTGTGTATGCGGGTCTCGAGCACCGCGCTCCTTGTCATGTGTCCATCACTCACGGCTCTACAGCTCGACCACTCTACTAGAGACTAAATAGTTTCTTGTGAGTTCTGTGCATCAGAGACTTGCCGCGCGGCTCTCGACTCCTTTGCGGCAAATCGAGACGATCATCCTATTCTATCTCTGTCTTTCGCAAACAAAGCGAGATTTCAGGCGAAACTGTATTTCTTCTCATAAAAAATATCTTCCTAAGGGCGTCTCTGTTTCAAGTTTGCTGTATTTTGCCGACTAGAGTATTTATTGTTACTACTTTGTGTTTAATTGTTTGTTACAGAAGTGTAGCAGCCCCTTGCCCCCAGCCCCCAGAGTCTCCTAATGAAGACTGCCAAGCCCCAGACTCCTAGGTCATGTAAGTACGTGATTCTCTCGTTTCTTAATGATGTCACCTAAAGGAATATGACTTAAAAGTGATGTCGATATCACTTGCCAAATGAGTATTAGTATTATTATGTACATTATATATATTAATTTTTGTTTGGCGCACAATTGTGAATTTTCTGATAGGGATAAGTAAACGTCGGGTCAAGCGCAAGAACGAGGTGTGATGATCGTGCACGTTTCTCACTTCTAAAATCCACCCCCTTGGATTGGACTTATCCTATAGCATGCACAGGATACCTGCTCGTTAGTCCTGTGCTCCGGAACCAGGTGAGATCGCCCTGCCTCTGACATGACCCTCTAGGTCACCTGAAAGCGAAGGTGACCCCTCTTGTCACACACACAGCACTCACTCTATATAGTTCAGAGTACAAGTAGATGAACACAGCTAGAAATGTTTTTTTGTTGATACATAAATGAATTTTGAAAATCAGAAAATCTAAAAAATAATCAGGATATATAGTCGTATTATCAACTTCTACTGACAGCTTATTCTATTAATTGATGTTTTATTATTAATTTCAAATTAATAGTATTCCAAGCAGTTTTAAAACTGATTGAAAAAAGAGGGCAGTAAAATAGGGTGAACATTTTCTTGCGTTTGTTAGAAATTAATATTTTTATATAATAACACATAAGGAATTAATTTTTTTCTGCGTTGCAATTTTATGACTCAACATTTTTATAATAACATTGTATCGCACCTGCCAATATTTGTGTAACCGTTTTAAACTGGTGTAAATAATTGTCTATAATGTGATTGTGTGTTTTCTTTACATAATGGATCTCAAAACGATTATCGATTATTTATCGATGTATCTGCAAACAATTTTCTATATCGTCCAATGATTTCATATCGATTCACGATTCAACCTCTATTTATGTGGTATTATCTAAGAATTGGGTGGATAATAAATCGAGTGAACTTACTGGTTAATTGATAACTCGAGTTTTATTAGGATAAGCGGTCGTAACAAATTTGTTTTTCGGTTTGACTTTGAAGAACGAAAAATATTGTGATTCTTCGATTGTCGATCAATACCGGCTAAAATTATGAATCAGTTTTTTTCGATTCGATTGCAATTAATAAGGACTCAATATCGTTAAGGAATAATAATTAATCGTTGAAAAATTATCTACAATATTTATCGACTATATTGAATGTCCAATATAAAATGTAAGTTGAAGATTTTCAGATGCGAATGCTATCCACATGTATATTGCCTTTCATCTCATACACATTGCACCGCTTATTCTTTTCTGTCTTAAATTGTCTGATTTTCAAACATACAGACACGATATACCATATCTGGAGAATTGTGTAACTGAACTTTAAAAAATTTAGTATCTTTAGCAATAAGTTACGTGCGTCATTGCAGAATTTGACTTTACAAACTAAAGATACAAAGCTGTCTAAGCATATTTTCAGTTTATAAGTAAGGAAACTGGATTTCTCACACGTGTAAGAATTGTTTTGTTGGCAGGTTGGCATGAGTTATATATTCATGTAACTACGTGTTTTAATTACATACAAAGTAAAGTGTTTGAGCATATCATCAAAGCACAATTATTCAAATGCATCACTAATATAGAAGCATGCAAACAGAAAATTGTATTTTGTTCTTGCATTTTATGCCTTTCGTGCACTCATTTTTATATTTCCTTACTTTAATAACCATACACTTTATATGCATTATTCAACTTCAGTAAGTGATTATAAAACCCAGGCAACAAATCACAAACCATAGGCCTATTATTAAATGCAAACTTAAACTGGAAAATCATGTTGAGTTGTTAAAACTCGCTGCGATATGCCTACATAATAATAAGTTAGATTTTACACGTATACCGAAATGAATAAGTGGATTTTAATCAAGTTTGCGAGATATGCTTACGATTAAGCGATGCAATAATGCTGATACGTTCTTTCTAGAAATATTACTATAGGCGATGTTTCGTATCGTATGTACAATGTCCAGGAAATACTTCTCTTCAGATAAATAACTAAGTAATGGGGTGAGGATATTGCGAAAGAAATGTCAAACTATGTTAAAGGAGTACATTCACCTTATCACTTGGAAACACACGGAAAAACATAAGTCAGGATTACCGAGGCTGGTATCGGTACGACGACCTCCTAAATTAGACTATTCAGACCTGAAGTAATTTCGACTGGATTAGGCTATTTCATAGGCTACGATTTAAAAATATATATATATATATTTTAAAGGCATTTTGGATTTTGAAATAAAAGTAAGCTACATTTTAAGTTTAAGTATTATTTTAGGTTCCTATTTAAAAGTAGTTTTTTTCCTGAATTGTTTACATATTTTTGTATGTGTATCTCAAATATCAACAAATCTGTAGAAATATATTACATTTCCAGTAAAAAGTGAACAATTCTAGTTTTTACCAGTGTTTGAGTAATTATATTTTCAATCCTTTCTAAAATAGTAATTATTCTTTCCATTGACAGGAAAAAAATACATACTAATTTGTAATCCACAATATTGTTTTTTGAAAAATTGGAGATAATTTTTAAAAAAATCGTCATAAATAAATTTCAAAATTGTATGTCCATTTTAATCGACGCCTGGTCATAATGGATTAAATTGTCACCTCAACATGAGTATCCTCCCTCGTATCCGGTTGTGTCGATGTGTTTTACCAACAAAGACAAGATGCGAAGTTTTACTAACCTTGTAACTTCTCATTACAATGCTTGGGTGACGCACACGTTGTTAGTCAATATCAGAAACAACAGAGATATTCCAAGAATCCCAAGGAACTTCTTTAAATGAAGATTAACAGGCAATAAATATGCGGAATAAGGATTAATGTAAGTGCTCTACATAATCGTGTATTGGCAAATAAATTGTACACCTTAGTAAATCATTTTTATAACTGAATAAGAATTACATTATTATAAAGGAACTAAAAGTCACAAACCACAATTCTTCCCATGTTATACTCTCAATGTACCGCGAATGAACGGCGACTATAGTAGCCCACATTTCACAAGCGACAAGAATCTCAACGTCGAAAACTTGGCACTTTGAAAACCGCGTTGTCAACATTATGACACGATTTGTAAAATGTATTGAGTTTAGAAAATGTAAACGGTTTCACATCCGTTATATAATAGCAAATAGGCGGAATTTTTTCATTGCTTCCCAAATCATATAATATTATATTGTCTTTACAGTCTTGTATACTTATATTATTTTTGAAAAATAAGCAATCTTCTTGTAATAAATGCGACATTTTGTAACGCATTCATCAGAATAAGATTATCTTTAGGTAGAACTCGTTTTTAAATCCCTAAACGCAAATAAGTCTAGAATGTCATGTATTGAAATTTATGTGTTGGCGACACAAAGATCAATTTTTATTCAAGTGTAAAAAAATTAGTTATTTTTTTGTATGGAATAAGTATTAAACAATTGTATAAAAAAAACTCCTTATAAACAGATTACAAATTCACAACGCCATCACGAGGATATTCATTGTAGAATTAGCTTAATATGTGTTGCCCTATTTTAAGAAATATACCATTTTGTATTACAATATAAATTGTTACCGCCATTTTGTTTATTTGACGGACCATGCACTTTTTGATATACTACATAATATAATCGCGTTTGTCATGTAACACAGATTTTTTAA
The DNA here is from genome assembly GCA_024449915.1 of Sweltsa coloradensis. Lineage (NCBI taxonomy): Eukaryota > Metazoa > Arthropoda > Insecta > Plecoptera > Chloroperlidae > Sweltsa > Sweltsa coloradensis. The sequence continues at coordinate 91,721 of JAMZAV010000702.1, forward strand.
GGTTGCCTTACCAAAATGTGAACTCTGGTTTGTAAAACCTTGTGTTATTCCAACCTCTAATAATGTCATTGATAATATAACAAATGGTCGAGTAAGACATTGGGTCGCCTGAAAAAGAAGTCTGGCTTTCAAATATAGTTGTGTGATTTAAGTGACCCAGGTTTCAGTTCATTGTGTTACAAAAAGTTCAGCTATTTCGAAAAAACATTTAATTTTGTTACGTGTCTTGTATACTAGGGTGCGTTGATAAAAATGCGGGAAAGTGTTGGCGAAAGGTATTTAATAACATTCTGCTAGTATAAACGTAAGAAAGAACTAACATGGTAAAGGGTATGGAATGCCCTCAATAACACTATGTCAACTGTGTCAAGGTTAGCTTATCAGACCAGTGCATTTTTTTTGCGCAACGTTCAAATCTTTTCATTCGTTTGGGATTTTTGATTCTTAGAACTATTTGAAAGTTGGGTAACCTTTGCTGAAAGTTACAGCAGCAAGTTTTTTTCAGAACGATCTCTGTTTCTATTGGATCAAGTTTTTTGGTTTCCCGCATATTTTTCGGAGACAGTTGTTTCGGCGTGAATATTTAGGCGGCTTCGTAGACCAGTTGTTCGTCCGTACGAAATAAATTGCATTGTCTTGCTCTCTGCATGGCATGTAATCACATGAGCACTTGAACAAGAAAGGAATATGAATTAATGTATTTTATTTTTCGCGATTTAAATGTGAACGAGTTTAATTTTAAGTGAAAATAATAAAACGGGATGAGATGAACCCAAAAAGAGTTTATACCGTATGGCTTAATCGGGACTCGAACCCACTTATCATAATTTCATGCATTTAAAACCGTATGAGACACATGTTTTAAAGTAAACACGGCCGAAACAACATCATGTAACACTTGTGTTGTTAATTGATATAAAATATATATTTTTTTTCTTGAAGTTTGAAATTAGAGGACAATACAAGTTTCTGTATGCAGTGCGTTTTGTGGTTGTATAATCATTGAAAAAACGGTACAGTATAATAATAATAATGCATGTGTTTATTGATATTGATCTAAAGATGCGAATACAAATAATATGAATTTCAACAAAACGAATTGAATCAATGGTAGACCAAGAGTGAAATGAACCTCGGAATACAAATAGTAAATACGGTTTTAGTTTAGAAATCTCTGTGGAAAATTGTTTTTACACTTCAACTCTTGTTAATAGTAAAGTGAAAGCATTTTAATTCCACAAGCTAATCGAATGAACATAATTTATATGTATCTAAAATAGTAGGGCGATTTATAACGTAGAACAAGTACTCGTACCCCCCCCCCCCCCCCCCAGAATAAGCTATGTAGAGGAAATGTGGGGAGGGTGGTTGATGGTTGATGTATTTTATCGCTGGCTTAGTAACTGAATCCATTTCTCTCCTTCTCGATTCGTAAATATCTCCAATCCGTTCTTTGGTCGTTGTCAATAGTGTACAAATGTTCCTAAAACTTTTCATATTATGTAACTTTTCCAAAGACTTTTCCCCATGTGTGTACTGCGTGCCTAATGTTTTTAACTTTCCCACTGTTATACAGACAGTTCGACGCAGAGTTGCAGCCCATCCATTATTCATTGTATACAATAACACAGAGCATTAGGCCCCTTCATAAGTTTCGAATTTTAAATTATTTACATCACAAGAAAGAATATTATACATTTTCTTAAGCAAAACAATAAAGATAATTTCTCGAAGTTTTCTAAGAATGGGAAACACTGAACAAACCAAACTAGAAATAAATTAAGATTAAAGCTGGATATGGGAGGGGAATGGAGGGGGGGGGGGTGAAAGTGGTCCTACACCCAAAGACCCCCGTTGAGATATTTGCCAAATAACATTGACAATTTTAGCTAAGTCATTTCATAAATAAATATTAGGAAGTGTTGCAGATGTGTGTTGTTGTTGCTGTTGTGTTTAACAACGCACTCACATGTAATTGTTAGGGCCCTTTCAGTTTAACACGTCTAATGGTATAGGCTGTTAAGATCTGAATTATTATCAGGGTATTTGTCATTGAAAAAAATATTAAATATATAATGATTTCTCAAGTTTATGGAAACAAAATGCAACTAAAACCATGAACAATTATGTTATTTAAATACAAATTAATAACTCATTAAATATTTCACTATATTACAAGTTACAACATATCGAATCAGCATCACATTAATTGAGAAAATCTATATCTTGGCTATTATATATGGTACACGAAAATTAAGGAAACTTGTTTGATTTCTTGTATGGCCAATACAATCATGTTCAGTTTCCTAGTGTTCAGTTTCCAGCTATTTGGAAGAGATTCTGACCACCAATATAATCTTTTTTTTACATAAATTATTTCATTTCATTCACCAACATATCACTGAAAGGTTCTGATTTTGATTATTTTATTTTATTTAAAATGCTTTTTTTTATAATAATTTGATTCTGATACACAGCCATATTAACCATTTCGAAAATATTTTTGTCTTGACCTTTGTGTTTTTATATGTTATAATGTTTGATATAAAATTCTCTAAAGTACTTGAAATATTCCTTTTCCAAGTCCAATAAAATATGTTAAACAATGAAATATCCAATAGTGAAGTGCATACGTTGTTCGTTCGTCATTGGTGTCGGTGCCAGCAGAGTTGGCTTGGTCCCCCACGGAAAATCGGTTATGTGATTGAGTGGGTAGACTAAATACGTATTTTAAAAGTCTTATGATAACCTGTTTTATTGTTTAATTCCTCTTCATGTACAGTTACGATATTGAGTGTTTCCATTGCGTCGTTGCCTCTTCAAACGGCATGAGTGCCTTCATTGAGGCAACATGCTACGAGAGGAAATGATCAGTAAAACGTATGTAACTATTGCGCACGCATACCCGTCAAACTATATAGACTGGAATCAAGACATCAACACATTTGCACCGTTTTCGTTGGTTGAGCAAGCCATAAATAAATAAATAAGTTAATTAATTAATTGTTATTTAACTAAAAATTATTGCAATTATAAACAGTATTTGCCAATTTCTACTTACGTTGTTAATTATATTAGAGGTAACTCATAAAATCATCGTATAAATTATTAGCGGTGTAATGGAGAAAGCATAAAGTAATAAATTCGTATAAAAAAGTTGATATTTTGAAATCGCGATGCTGGATGTGTCATTGCGTATATCGTTAGATCTAGTCTTGAGCTGCAATGGTGAGTGTATTTCATAAGCCATCACATGTCACCAGCAATGGCAACAGAGCACTTTAATTGTAAAATATATTTATCTCAACGATTGTACGACATTCATTGTAAACAATAAACATGTTTAGCGAACGCTTTGATTGTATTCACAAACCGAGAGCCTTGTGCTCATCCTTCAACGCAATTCTCCTACAACGTTTTTACTTTATCCTGTCAAATACTAACATCAATTTTAATCAATGTGATGTGGTTGATATCGACTGAACTTTTGAATGTAATTAGTTGATTTTTCAGATTTTTTTAGAATTTTGATTGATTGAGATGAGCGATGCGAACATTTCAATTTCCGAGTGATATTGGTATAATCAACTCTGATATGGATTAGTAAACATTCAGTTGAACATTGAGAAAGAATATATTAAATAAAACGAACAAAAACAAATCTAAAATTACTTTCTATTACAAATACCAATCTCTGGTTGGTCATTGTTCGCTCGTCGATTAAATGTTTTTCTCCTTTTTCTCCTAAAATCTAATTTTAAATTTCTGTGAACTAGATATGTGGAGAAATACAAAAGTTTTCGTAGTAAAAAAATGATGGCATCACCGTCAATATACATCTAAATACGAATTTATTTATTAAATATAACAATATTGTATTTTGAGGTTGGTAATTACACTATCGGCACATACAATTCACATTGTCATCAACGTTGTATTTGAGTGCATATAGTACGCTTTGAACTGTTTGGTACGTGTCAAGACCTGAATATATTTCTACGACTTTGCAACTTGCTTCGCTCGTTATTATCAGCATTGCACTTACAAAACCTTTGTACAATTAATAAATATAAAAAATTAAAAGACTCTTACAAAATTGGTTTAATGCAAGACGTACTATAGCTGTCAACTAGTACGAGATGAATTGAACCTCTCTCCAAGATTCCAAGTACCATGCATTATGAGTTTTTAATTTTCAGGTCAAAAGTGGGATTAGATTGAATTTAGTTCAAAACTAGGTATAACTAATAAAAACGGTATAATGCTGAATTGGAGCGACGAAATTCTTTACAATTATCCCAATAAATCATTTATGGGTTTTATTTTTTTTTTCCGGTTTCTTTCGTTCTGTACCGGAAACGGCATATGATTTATGAATTTTGACAACTTCTTCATTTTTCGTTAGACTTGTCTACTATTTTAAGTACAATAAGAAATTATTCTCGATATGACTTTTCACGTTTATTTGGTCGATGATTTATAGTGATGATTTTGTGACATTGCCCATTGCCAAACTGGGTGCGGTACACGTTATTATTACTGACAATTAAGCGTATGTAGTTATTAAATATCTGATTAAAAAGTTAAAAATTTGTCAGAATCTATGAATAAAGCTTTTAATATAGTTTTTTATTTTGCGTGCGTATGTTGTGCATTTAGCCATTCGTACCAAACGGTGGGCACGACGTTCAGGTAATCTGGTACTATATAGTTTATGTGATTTTATCCTTTTGAAAAAAGTTGAAAAGATTGCCATATTAGTTAAATCAGAGCTTTTAATAAGTTTTTTCGGTAAATAATCCATTGACAGAACAAAGAAACTCTCAACATTACCTGACAATGTGAGGCAGCACAAGCATTGCAAAGTGACATATTCCCAGTAAACTCATAACATTTATTTAAAGCATCATATAGGCGTTTAGCGTTTCCTAGTAATTAATACATGTATATTGCTGCAATTACGAGCCTTCTAATATGTTTACAATTATTCTAAATTTGATTCTTTTAAATTAAAACATCACAAACTCGGAAGATTTACCTCTCATTATAAATACAAACATGGTGTGGTTATTTAAATATATATACAATATTTATCGTTTATATCTGATTTAAAGATCAATATTTAGTTAAATCTCTCGCGTTGACTAGCTGTTTGCCTGTTTACCCTTAGGACGGAACGTCGAGTGTATAGTGATGACAAAGTCTACAGTCCTCACATCAGGTGGCAGACTGTTGACGTCGTAAAACCCGAAGCAAGAAATCATCACTCAGCTTGCTGGGGCAGTAAACGTCAAACGACCGACCCTTCCTTGTATAACACACCTTATAGCCCTCTCTCTTTCCGACACCCTTCCGTAAAACTTTTTACTGCACACTTTAATAGTATGCTTCTTATCTATAATCATAGATGTATGGAGACTGCGCTTGGCGAGTTAATACACTTTAATTACCTATCTTGAATAATTACACTTTGACTACGATCCTTTGATTAGCATTAATAATTTCTAAATATAAGGTTTGATTAATATTAAATAGTCATTATTCTTGATAAGAAAGAATTTACCTACATTTTGATCTCATCCTCCGTGTAAGCATAATATTATCTTTCAGGCTTAGGCGGTGTTAATTTAACCATAAGTAATCACCATTTCTATAGAATCATTACTGAACGACTAAACAGAGAAATTTTCTGTAAAACAACGTGCAAGGATGTTTATATATAGTTAATTTAAATATTAAAATAACACTTTAATTAGCATAACAAAGGAATAAGCATATGAATATTCAATGTAATAAAATGCATTTGGTTTGTAATTATTATTTGCAACGGCAAGGAACAGATAGGTGTTCGTGTTATTATTTTGTTTTACATAACGTTTTAAAAATGCAATTTTCTTGTTATGCGTTTGATAAACGGTTTATTTGTGAGCACACTCGCTCACTCAATCAATTACTTACACACAAAAATAGTACAAGCTAAATCGTGCATATCATGAATGTTGAGTACACGAATGATTCTGTGGAATTTTCGTGCAAGGTATGAGAATATATAAATATTTCAGAAGAATGTTTATGCAATGTATTTTTACATCACCAATCTGACCGATAATTTACTAAATGTTTTGATTAAAGTTGGGTTTAACTTTTTGTGAGTTCGAAGCTATCGACTACCAATTTTCACGTATTCTCTTCGTGAAACGTTTTACAAATAAAATAATTAAATGGTTTTTTAAAGGTTTTGTTGGTATGATTATTACATACGTTAACCGTTCTGAAACTACACAAATTAAATTGTTTAAAGTTGTGATTTTTGATATGATTATCTGCATAACAACCGATCACAAATACACAAATAATTAAAAATTGTTTAAAAGTTGTGTTTATTTTTAGTATGATTATCTACATAACGTTAACCGAATCTTGAAGCTACATTTTGAGAATGTTAGAAATATTTGCGAATAATGATGAGAAAAGTGTACCCAAGCAATGAATAGTTCAGAGGGCCCCCTCAAGTTATTCATAGACCGTGGTATTGAGTGAAATCGGTGAAGAAATTGGCGAAGATCGAGGAACAGACACGTCTTCAAATGTTGTTTATTATTATTACTTCATTGACAATATTCAGATACAAACAAGCATATGAATATTGAAGTAGGTAGACAACAGAGCAAGCTCTATACCACATGGGGCCTACCAGTCACCACCACGTTTATACTAAATTAGATTACATTTCTACCTCTAACATTTATTAGATTTATTAAAATAACTAAACTGACTTTAATATATTGAAATAAAACAAATAAGTTGAGAATAACATAGGCATACCTGAAGTAAAAGTAAAAGTAAAATTACAAGAAATATAATATGTACAATATTATTCGATTTACCAAACATGTCCGTAGTCCATTGCCGAGTTGTTATAGGAATTAGAAAACAATAATTGTGATGTAAGATATAAGAAGGTTGGTGTCGTGGAGAAAAGTTGGTTGAAACAATGATCGGTAGGTTGCAGTCATGTGCATTATATTAGATGGCCCCAGGCCCAGGTAAGATTAAGTTTTTAACAAATGAGTTTTTAGAGCTCTTTTAAAATTATTGTATTTAACGTTTTTGTATTGATTGGTAGGGCATTCCACTGTATTGTTGCACGGCAAAAGAATGAACGTTGTACGTCATATGTATTATATTATTTATATTTAACCGACCTACCTATAATGATTTTTGAGAATTTATTAAAGATCAAAAGTATATCATGCTTGTGAATAGTGTCGAAAATCTACCCATTCTACACGGAAATTAAGGGGAGACGTAAGGTCAAAATTTGTGTTTACGTGCAGGAAAATACTTTTGACTATAATATTTGAGTAAACATAGGCTACGTGACAATAGGAGTGCAAATATTCGTCTGCTGCACCTTGGTGATGAGCAAAGCTTCTCTATTTGCACCACTTTTTTGTCTGTGTAATCTTATCTGTGCGTGTGTCTCGTCTCACGATAAAAACCGAACATGACCTCTGACTGGCTTGCGTTTTGTTAACATTGTCAGTCAAAACAAATGATACAAAATAATTTTGATGACTCTGGGGGTAGGGGGCTAGCTTTATCAAATGTTAGAATTTACAAATACCCGGCACCTCCACCAAAGAAATAATTGCTCTCTAAAAACTTTTCTAGTTCGGGTACTCCCTTGTCCGTGTTTGTTTTAGTGACCATACATGGCAATAAAGTGAAAGTAAAGTCAACTGCACCTAGATTTTTTTTTAAATTTATTTTCTGTAATAATATTACATGCAGTGTACACTCACCTATGAATCATCGGTTACTCTAATAACTCTTCTGAATTTACTGAGATATTTCCTATTCAACCCTCAATATAGAGTTAATAGGCTGCAAGAATCTTGGATAATCCATAAAGTGTTTATGATTAGGTTTATAGCAGTTGGCTATTATTTATTAATTTATTATTATCAAGAGAATTAAAAAACTGGCTCAACCGGGGATTGAGCTTGGGACCACTTGCTATCCTGGCGGATGCTGGGCTATGGATAGACCGTAACATTTTTCTAATTAAGATTAAAATATATAAGCTGATAAGATGATACGATATATAAGATTAAAAGCCCATTTTTTAAAATTTATGTCAAAAATATCACCATTTAAATCAAGTTTGATTGTTTGTTGGTGTCCCCCCCATTGAAAAATCAGTCGATGGTGATACATATCAAAGTAACAAATTATGTATTTTCAATCGAAATATTGTAAATCGAGTTTCTACTTTTCACAAACGAACGCAATTTTGATTACATTCACGTTTTAACCTTGTTGTACTTTGGCTAGTTACTTGATAATTTCGATACTTATCTTAGCACGCCTTGCCAATATGTTTCAGTTTTCATTTGTCGACACTGAATGAATGCCTTATGATATTGGCAGAAATAACATAAGTTAGAGCTGTAAAGGTGAAGCCGAATTGTATAGAATAGAATTGGCAGGATTCTTAGACAATGGTGCGAGAGAAATGTGCGTGCCAGGATAGGAGTATCGGTACACGATTTGTTTGCGATGCGATACCCATATGGGCAAAGAACAGTAAATGCTGTTAGGTAATGTATCATATCATATATTCGGATCATCGGGAAGGAACCTATGTGACTGTCAAGGTTACACCGTCCTTTCTGATGGGACGCAAAACCGCTGGTCCCCTTGGTACTTTTCGAAAGAAGTTGACTCCGTGCCGGTACCGGATTTCCCCTCCTCCATTGAATTTGCACTAGTGGGTTACATTATCCGTTAATAATTAACTATTTTCAATATAAAAATGATAACCGGAGACAATATAAAACGTAATATTTTTTTGTGATGAAGCAAATTCTCGGTTTTCCATGTCAAAATCTTCTTATTCTGATGACTTACACCCGAGTCAGCCTGTACTTACCAATCACATAAAAATTGAACGTTGTAGACCCATCCGTTTGGTCAGTACCGCTGGCAATTGAAAATGACGAATCCGGCATTAGTTTAGTAGTAGGAGTAACAAACACTAATTAATTAAGTAACATTAATAATACGATGTTATATCAGATACATTAATTTTGCCAACTATCGTGATATATTTTTGAGTAATTGTGTCGTGTTGTGAATTATGACCGAAACATAATATAATAAATACCAATTATCAGCTAATTTAGTATTTTGAGTTATTGTCTTCATTTCCTCGTTAGTAAATCAGTTTCATTGAATATGTTAAATCATTAATAAATAGGAGAAATCAACATATTATTTTAAACAAAATACAGATTATAATAGCCTTTGTGAAATACTACGTTTTGTTTTTCATGATTGGGCTGTTGTAGCCTATCATAAGGCTGGAGTAGTGTTGTGTTGTGGGAAGATATGTTGGTAAAAGGTTTATTCCCTCTCAGATTTTAACCCACATCATCTACTGTTTAAAATTTATACTTTGAAATTATTACAACAACAGAACCAGTATTAAAATAACATAACGAATGAACGTGGCAATAACCTAATAAAAATATTTCATAAAGAAAATATCTGCCGCGCAGAAATCATATTTCTTGTCCATGGAGATGTGTTTCACAAAACCAACATCAAACAACTTCTATAAACAATCCCACAAAGTCACAATACTAATTTAATATATAAAAAAAAAAAATACCTCCATTGGGTTAAATATTAAAGCGTTTCGGCAAACAAACAGGCGAAATATGTGTTGTTATGGATACGAAAATATTATTTCAATTTAATCATGTTTTCAAGCAATATCCAAGGAAAACATTGTCTGTGAGGGCCAACAAACTTGTTTGGACTGTTTCATCAAATCAATCGAGATGTAGTCTTCGTCAATTTCGTTTTTATGCCCTCATTCACAAAAACTGTAAATACCTTTCTGGACTACACAATAGAACTGTAAAAACTAGGTTTGTTTCAGTCTAATATCCACGCGACGGGGATAATCTAGACGATTGGTGGATGAGTGGATTCATGAGTGGTGTCCAAATGTAGTATACCCCTGGCTTAATCACTATATTATTATCGGCGGTGTTTTATACCGTATATAAGATAGAATGCACTTTAAAAACTCGAAATTGATTGACAATTTTGTTCGGAAATGTTACGAATTTTTATTATTAACCACCCGTAGCATTAATAGATTTCCTGAATGATTGCAATCGATGTAGCCATGCGAGTCTAATTCGGGTGGTTCTCGGTTCGATAGCAGCCATCGGCACTCCTGACTGATGTTTTACAAAGATTTTTTTCAGTCAAAAAGCGAACGCTGTATTGAGAAATATTAACATTACTAAAACCACAGATTGTGTATTACACTTGCGTACTAAAACATTCCCTTATTATATTTTCACACTATACCTATATTTCGTCTTTGTATAAGATGGGAAAGGATTTCGGTCGGCAATTTCTTTATAAAATCATTGAATAATGTGGATAAACTTTGAATTTCAAACTTTTTTTAACCCTCAATTTATTACTTTAATATCAAATTAAGGCCTCATTCGATCGTCAATAATTGCTCTTTCAGTATGCATATTATGTTACATGCTTTGTTAGTGCCACTCAACTGCAAATAAAACAAATGCCGATGATTGCATTACAACGAAAAACAATTACATTCGTTTTTTTCTCAAATACCTTTTAGTATTATTAGTGTCATTGCTGTTCTTGTACAATGCAATAAAATAGCTATTGTAAATAACTTTATTTGTGTATACGAATGTTTCCTTACCGGTCCAAGTTTTAATTTTCTGGCTAAAACATAAGAAAAGAAAAGTGAAAGCAAAATGAGTAATGTTACAGGTTATATGGTTTTTGGAATAATGATTTTTGTAAGTGTAAATAATATGATCATGCTTACGCGGTGCGCCCTTTCCCTTTTCGAACTATACCTTTCGGCGTTTTACTTGTAAAATCTCCAACATTTACAATATATTTATTTGAATTATTCCCCCCTTAAAGTGTCTAAACTATTAAAGAAACACTATTTCCAATCTAAAATTTGCACTTATTTGTTAGATTGGTCATAGACGACGTTAACAGTTTCATTGAATCAGTGCTACATGTGAATAAGTTCGATGTATTTGCAACGTGGTTAGTTTTTGTTTTGTGGGATGCCCGCTGTAAGGTATACACATCAGATTTGACCGGTGTGACTCCCTTCAGGTGACTAACTAGGTATTGCGGATAGGACAATTGTGAAGGGATGTCCGAGGGCTACGGGATTCGAGCCCAGGGCTTCCCGAATCAGAGTCGCGCGCTTAGCGCTCGAGCCTACACTGTCGGTACATGGTTAGTGAGACGATGCGAGCTTATACGGTGTTTAATTAATGAGACATCCGTCTCTGAAGTTGATTGCCGGGGGATATTCCGCCTACTCTGACCTTCCTCCCCTCCCCAACATATTATATGCCCATAAGTTTCTATCAATTTATTGTCCGCGTTCAGTTCGTAGTGATAAGTTAGGAGTGAAACTAGACCTAACTGACCTTCGTGAGGCTAATGAGGGAGGGATCAGACTAAACTCTTGCACTTAACATAAATCAAAAATCAATTCTCTTACACGGGATTCGAACCCGGGAAAGACGGATCTCTCTTCGGGTGTGGCAGCATAATCCTTGGACGAACTACAAACTGTTCCTTAGTGACGCTGACGTTGTGTTAGAGACATTTTCAAAATTAAAAATAATATTTTTTGTCCCGGGGAATGAGATTTTCTTTTTATATCCTCAAAAAGAGAGTATTTCAGGAAATATCGAATATTCTTTGGACGAATTCAGGAAATGATAATTTTGAGATCAATTCTCTTCTTAGTATTTTAAAGCGGTGTGCTAGAGCGTAGTGTGTTGACTTAAAATCAAATATTCATAAATCGTCAAGATATTCAAATTTCATTGGACTTTCCCAGTGACATTTTTAGATACCGTAAGTGATCTCTAGGTTCCAAAACATGTTATAAGTGACGATTTTTAATTAAAAAATATTTAAGTTTATATAATAAAAACACATTCAAAACAAAATGTTTATTAATTCAAAATTGAATGTAATGGATACACAACCCATTGATTTTCGCCGTTCTAGAGGGGATTTTTTTTATCCGTAAGCCGGATTCAAGTGTGATAAGAGAGTGCGCCACAAGAATGTGCAGCGGTCGTCGTCGGAACCAAGTGCTCCTAGCCTATTACATTTTTATTGATTCCTCTAACCAGGGTCTCTGTTTGATGCCCTTATTATAGAACACTCCTCTCCATCTTGTAACTAGATGTCGCATGTTCAGTGTTCACTTGTTCTCGACTAATGGCGAATATTTCTATGCACACTGCAGCTCAGCTCGACTCGACTCGGCGTATACTCGTCCTGACAACCTGCACTCCACAGCCGAGCCAGGGGGGAGGAGTTAGTCCTACCACTGCGCCATCAGATGATGAATCGATCACTCCATGTGTTGAGCTTTGCATGCCAAATGAGCCAAGCCGAGTCTAACCCGCCCACTTTGCATATTACCTTGTCACGTGATCGCCACGCTCCGTCTCATTGGAGAAGAGGTTAGATTGCGCCGGCCCAGGAAGCTGCAATCCATCCGTCTTGCTACATGATGTAGCAGACGCAAGGACGAACACGATGCACTTTCTTTTGTTTCTTGGATTGTAAGTCGGCAAAGAACCGGTCCTTTAATTAGACTACTGCATTTTTTGGTGTAGATGGAATCATTCGGAATTGTGATCGGATGGATGCGGTTTATGGATCGAATGGGGAATTGATTAATTAGTCGTGTTTATTCAGTTGGAGCTGGTTGGAGGTATTTGGAGTTGCTTTCAGTGAGATGGAGCTGCTGGAGGAAGTTGGTGGGGATTGGAGCTCGTTGAGAAGTCATTCGGAGTTGCTTGGAGGAAGTTGGAGGGGATTGGAGGTGTTGGTTGGAGTCCGTTGGAGCGGATTGTTGGAGTCAGTTGAGAAGTCAGTCGGAGTTACTTGGAGTTAGTTGGAGTCAGTCGATGGAGGGGATTGGTTAGATTAGAAGTTTTAGTTGATATACAAGATTACATAATTATTTTGCTCTAGGGAATAGACGATTTTCAAAATAACCAGCGCCCTCTATATCGCGCGCGCAAAGCATTATGGGAGAAAGGGCATTTACACGCTAAATGCCATATGCTCGGATGTGTGAAGAACTGCGTTTCCAACAATGGCAGTGCAGTCAGCCACAATCCCAATCATATGGCATTTAGCATGTAAATGCACCTTTCTCCCATAATGCTTTGCTACGGAGCGCGCATGCGCAGTTAATTCTGAAAATGGTCTATTGAACTACGTTTGAATCAGTTTCGCCAATGTTGGTTGGAATAACATTGGGTAAAGAAAACTGTTCAAATCAATCGATTCATTTGACTGTCGTTGATCCATTCATAAAGTAATTAATTTTAACACATTATTTACCTATAGTTCTTCCTCCCACTCTCATCCAACTATGCTCCTCAACTGACCTGCCAGGACTCTCGTCGCCTGAGCCTGAGTCTACCCAGCATAATCCCACAACAATCATTCATCGAAAGCTGCGTGGACTAGAAAGTAAAATCCAAACATAAATCTTCATCACCATCATCATCATCATCATGATGAGGCTGACAGATGAAGCCGACACCGGCAGAGAGCTGCGTGGCCTCTAGATAGAGAGGTTGCGGTTCGTGTTATACCATCACCGGAAGTCCTACCTGGAACTTCGTCAAGGCTGCCTTCAAACTAATGTTCACATTAAAGTGGTAAAACAGACCTGGAATCAAAATTCTTAATTATGTAACCTAGTTTGTTACCTGAATTGGGATACACTTCAAGGTTGCAGAAGACGATTTGACCAATGGAAGAAAGTAACTGCCATTTTTTCCTTCTGAAATTTCGCATGATTACAAAAAAACGACAACAAGAACATAATTACAATATGTTAAGCATATTATGCGTTTTTTAATAGAACATTTGAACATTTATTAAAAACATAATCGGTAGAACAATTTTTATTTTCTTGAGGTATTATTCTTATTAGTCGAAAATGTATTAACTAGGAAAACGCTTAAGTCCCGCCGCGTTGATGGATGAGCGTAATTGGTGCATTGAGCTGCCATGTGTATCAGGGACGCGTCAACCGGGTAGGTTATATTATCGTGCTACCTGTTATATATGAAGTTAAAAAATATTGTTTATTTAAAAAAATTGTTTATTAGGGATTGAAAATGTTTATATTGTTTTAGTTAACATTTTTTATTATCGTCGAACAAGTAGTAAGCGACTGTAATTGAATTGATAAAATACCGAAGCATGTAGGTGTAATAAGTCGAAGAAATTTTAAAAATCGAAAAAAATCGTAAAATTGCGATTATCATGAGAAATAATTTTTGATTACGCTCAAATTTCACACAAATATATCAATTCATAAAATAAAGGTTCTGTGAAAAAATCATTACAATCGGATAAAGCACGTAGGTGATAAGTAAAAGATTTTTTTAAATCGAAAAAAATCGAAAAATTGTGATTTTCATGAGAAATAATTTTTATATTGCGCTCAAAAACGTGGCAGTTCTAAGTACAAAGATTTCGAAGGCCTCCAGAAAATTTCATCGCAATTAAAGTATCGGTTTTGCCGGAATCGTGTTAACAAACACACAAAAATACAAACAAAAAAAATAAGAAAAACGGAAAAGAATCGTAAAATTGCGTTTTTCATGAGAAATAATCTTTCGATTGCGCTCCAAAACATGGCAGTTCTAAGTCCAAAGATTTCAAAGGCCTCCAGAAAATTTTCATCGCAATTGGAGTATCGGTTTAGCCGGAATCGTGTTAACAAACACACAAAAATACAAACAGGAAAAAAAACAAGAAAATCGAAAAAAATCGTTAAATTGCTATTTTCATGAGAAATAATTTTCGATCGATTTTTCGTACAGTGCAGTTGTAAGTTCAGAGATTTCAAAGGCTCCAGAAAATTTCATCGCAATTGGAGTATCGGTTTAGCCGGAATCGTGTTAACAAACACACAAAAAATACTAACAGAAAAAATAAGAAAAACGAAAAGAAATCGTAAAATTGCGTTTTGTATGAGAATTAATCTTTCAATGCGCTCAAAAACGTGGAAGTTTTAAGTCCAAAGATTTTGAAGACCTCCAGAAAAATGCATTGCAATTGGACTATCGGTTTAGCTGGAATCGTGTTTACAAACACAAAATACAAACAGAAAAAAACAAGAAAGTCGAAAAAAATCATAAAATTGCAATTTTCATGAGAAATAATTTTTCGATCAATTTTTCGAACCGTGCAGTTCTAAGTTCAGAGATTTCAAAGGTCTCCAGAAAATTTCATCGCAATTGGAGTATCGGTTTAGCCGGAATCGTGTGGACAAACACACAAAAATACAAAAAGAGAGAAAAAAACATTCCGGATTTTTTTCTCCAGTGTAGTAGAATGGAATCTTCGCTTCGCTCGCTACGCTCATCCAATAAATTTTGCAAGACAATTAAATTAAAATATGTGCCCCATTTTAAATACTGTGTTTCTTGCCATTGACGCAAAATACATTTCGCACTTCTATGCCAATGCAAACATGAGTATTTTTCAAATTTCATACGAATGGAACGACAATTTTTAAATACGATTTTTTTTTTTAAAAAAAAAGGTTATGTATATCAATTTTAGCAGCAAATATTAAAAAAAAAAACTTTGTTTGTGTGATATAAAATTTCAACGCCTCAGTTTTTTGATTTTATCCCATCTAAGCACAATCTAATCCGAGTATTAAAATTGTATGTGTATTACATTTTAATTACAAATATTAGGCCTAGCCATCAATTAGAGAATGTTTCTATCCATCAGTGTGTGAAGACGGGCCTGTATTGGCTACTGCACCCTGATAATCATGTTGCGTTAAAACACAGCCGTTAAGTGGCTTACTTCCTCGCGTGCAGGGTACATCCGAGGAAGCTGAGACGAGGGCAGAGCGCTGGAGCACACGTCCCTTGTACGAGCGCGCCTCCTAATTAGCAGGTTACCAGGGTGGCACCCAGCACCCTCACCTCCTCAGAGCATCGCAGACGAAATTGATTAATTTTTTTCAAAAAAAAGGTTTATGAATTTTCAAAATTTAAGACATATTTAAAATCGCTATTTTTGTACTTCAAAAAGTTTAAAAGTCATATTTTAAATATTTGATTGTCAAAAGAATCTAATTCGTAGTTTAATTTGATAATTAGATACATTTTTATTATCAAAAATTAGCCTAGCTCTATTAGAGTTTTACTATCAAGTAGGTGTGGACCAAGGGCGTGTAAGGGGGGGCAAACCCCCCTGAAAAAAATGTCAGGGAATTAAAATAACAAATACCATCTAAGTGGCTTGATTCCTGGATGCAATGGGTATCTTCGCTTAAACGAGCGAGGGCACCAAATGACCAACAAGCAATTGTAGAGTCAGACTGCCTTTTAGAAATAAGTTGGTGATGCTAAACGCACATTTCACCCAAACTCCTAGAGACAACTTCGTCAGATCAAAACATGATTTAACAATTTGCCGATGTCTAATAAAACAGATTATCACAATTGCCTAATAAAGAAAATTTGATTAAAAGGATTTTGTATAAATTGTGTGGTTTAAAAAGTGATAAAATTCATATATATTTCTTAAAAATAATTTTGGATAAATGATTTGGTAAAAATTTCATGTCAATTTTAAAGCAGATTTTTCAAAACGACGAAAAGAATTTTGTATTTTCTCAGCAAGCTCTTATGTTTCCATTTAATACCTTAATGTAGGTTGGGAAAAAATTCTAACCCCCCTATGGAATTCTGTCGCATCTGTGTTAGAGTAAGATCTAGTTGCCACAGAATGATTTTTTGAATGACTCTAATTACACAAATGATTTAGTTGTGCCTATAAATTTAGTTTTTCATGATTTAAAACGATTAAGTAGAGTGGGCGCTATAAGATTTCATTTGATTGGGATCTTGTTTGAGGAAGCGACTAGGTGAAACTAAACATACTTTCGATTGACCGTTAATAAAAATAAAAAATAAAAAATCTTTTCTCATGGGTTCCTACAAGGTCTGCATATTTTAATACAAAAGCGATTCATGTTGTATGCGCTCTTATTTTGATTGAGATCTTGTTTGAGGAAGCGACTAGGTATAACACGAAACTTATTTTCGATTGACCGCTAATAAAAATAAATAAAATAAAATCTTTTCTCATGGGTTCCTACAAGATCTGCATATTTTAATATAAAAGCAGTTCATGTTGTGTGCGCTCTCATTTTACTTGAGCTCTCGTTTGAGGAAGCGACTATATGTCCCGAAAAAAATATTTCTTCTATCCAAACTGAAAAAGAATCACCATTCCTCCTAATTAACGGTCTCCCAATTTTAAAAGTATATGCCATTATGGTATCCACGAGCCGATATGAGCAAGGGGTAGCCTGCGCCTGCGTTCAAGCGCTGCTAGCTGTTAGCGTCGATTACCACCGCTTGTGACGACACCGATCGTGTTCCACCAAAACATCTGGTCTTGCTTGTTCATAATTTATTTTGTGAACTAACATATTGCTATTATATTGCGTTTCACATGAATAAGCCTCATACATTTTGCGATTTTTTGTTGCTGATAAATAAAGATGTAGTACAGTCACTGGCAAAACAAAAATTAATGGGAGTGAATTTTGTTTATTATAAATTGGAAATGTTGGAGAGTTTGAGTTGAGATAACTATTTCTATCTTACTTTCATGCACATGATGGATGTCATTATAACATGTCTCTCGCGCTATGCATCGACGCATAAACAATTATAAAGTTAGCAGAACATTATTTAATAGTAACTTTTAAATATCGTTTCAAAAAGAAAGTGCTAATAATTTATATTATTATTTCAATTCAAAATAAGAAACCAGATTGGAACTATAGTGTGAATATAATTTTCCCCGTTTAGTCTTAAAATACATTTAAACGTTTTAAAAATGTTGTCAGTTGCTAGTTTTCATCAATTCTTCAATTATAAATAATTAATAATATTGATTTAGCATAATAAACACACTAATGAAACATGTAGTTTTTAAACAAGCCTTAACTTTGTGGGAACTTTTATATAATGTTAAGATCAACAATTGCAATAATAGCATTGAGTTTTTTTGATTATAGAAAAATAAAAGTTTCTAGTAAAAAATATAACAATATCAATTCGTAACGAATAGCTATTCTCGCACACTGACAACAATTAATGTGAACAATTCTCATCAATATTTCCCAGCAAATGGCGGTTTCTGCAGAAAACAACAACTTTTAGCACTTGCAAAAAACGTACACGAACACAATTTAAATCGCGAAAAGTTGTATAATAATTCACGAGATAGTTAAGAATGCATTGATAAAGTTCAAATATCTAGTTACAACCTTTGGTTTCAATTATTTAAAGCAAGTTTCCATAACGCCCCCCAACGTCTCGCCTGAATGGCTTCCGTGTGCTGGACATGCACTCAGCTAGTTTGCATTGTGAATGTTGTGGTCTTGCGGTATCCGCTAGGTACCTTCTTTGTTGTGGTTGTTACTGGGCCTAATCAGTCCCTTGCCCCTTGCGCAGGTGACGTATGTATCTTTTGTCAAACTCATTAATAAATTAACCTCATGTAACTATACCCTTAAAACAACGGTGCCTCTCTCTGTTCCATATCCTATTCCATAGCTGTAGTCGTACTCGTGGGAGTTCCTTTAATATCAGAACTAAACCTACATAATTAATTACAAGTTATATTTATATATTACAATTTTGATTTTCATTAATTTGTAAATAATGAATCATATCTCGGGGGTTAATAATTATCATTATGATTTATTATAATCACCCACATCTTTAGAGCTCATTAAAGGCAGGGAATATTATTTGGTTTTTCAAGGGTCTAGGCTACTAATTAATTAGTGCAGTCTGTTGGCTGCGGTGTGCATACATGCTGGCGGTCGATAGGTTCTGCCTTTTAATTGGCGGTTTATTTTCCCTCATAGAAGGACGATCCCACGCACCAACTGAAATTAAACCAATAATTGGAACAATAATTCTTGTGCTCTGCCTCGCTGCGGGCTGTCGGGCTGGCTATATAGAGGCCCCGACTCTCCTAGTCGTATGCATGCGCCGGCTTGATAGTGACACTCAATACCACACACGTGACTACCACATTACTTACTAGTTGCTACACTAATATAGATGGTTCGTCGATGTTTCGAGTCGAGAATAACACATGGTTCAAGCTGGTAAAAGTGTAGAAAAATATATCAGAAAACGAAAAAATACTACTTAAAAGATAAATATAAAAATTACAAATTAAAAAAAAAATTAACATAACTCCATACAAAATAAAACGTTAATTAAGTTTTATTTTGTTTCGCTAATGTGACCATTTAGAGGATGGTATAGTGCATCGAGGCATTCATGCAGCGGAGTGTATTTTTTAATATGAATTTTTCTTTATTACTTACCGTCTATTAATCTTTTGAAAAAAACGTGTTTGATACCTATATTTATTGAAATGAATGAACATTATATGTACCGGTACCGGTATGTAAAACGAGACAACAATGAAATGAATTCATAGGCATTTAGGCAGAACAGCATGAACGTATTCCGTATCAGTACAAGGTAAAACAAATTTATCATGGGGTTAAAATTGAAGTACCAACTTGCTATATCTTCCCTAAAGAGATAAATTAGCACCACTTATCCCCCACAACACTTAGGTAACCTCTCTTTCATATCCGTGCCTTCGATCTCTCGAGTCGCCTGTGGCTGTATCTTGCAGCATGGGCTTTGAGACAGAGCTCTTCTTAACATTGTTCCAAGATTAATTTCATTTTAATTTCTCCATCACCCCTCTTAAATACCGTCCTCACATAAATATTATTCGTAATCCCCATACCAATCAATCAAATAGCAAAGAATGACAATAGCCTGTCGTTTACTTTGAAAGCATTGAAAAGTCACTTCTAGCTTCGCAGCTGTCCTGGCTTTAAGGTGATAATTTGTCACAGCCCCCAATGTTAAAAATATGAGTTGGACATTACCGATTATATCGCAATGCAATATCAAAAACACAGTGTTCGTTTTGCGTATCCCATTATTGAAGTTGGATGTTTGCTTTTGTTTTCATTAATCATAGAAAGCATGCAATTAAACGCATTCCTTCACCTCAGTAGGGTTGTGAATAAATTGTGAGAATAGATCTTGCTTCAAAACCCTTCAACCCTAGGGTTGGACTCCTGAGTTTGCTGCGATTCAAAATAACCAGGGTTCGATAAATGAAAGGTCTGACTGCTAAGACGAATTTAAAATAGATTTTTATAATTTTTATTAGCCACTGAAAAACTTAAATTTGCCAAAGTGCAAATATTTCTAAAATAAAAATAATATTTTGATAATTGGATGAGCGAAGAGAAGACTTCAATTTCACTGACCCCTCAAAAAATTTAGCTCATGTGTTTTTTTGTTTGTTTGTTTGTTTGTTTGTTTGTTTGTTTGTTTGTTTGTTTGTTTTTCTGTCTGTTTGTTCGCACGATTCCGGGCAAACGGCATATGCGATTCTGATGAAAATTGGAGGGGACCTTCGAAATCTCTGAACTTAGACCTACCACGTTTTTGGATACAATCGAAGAAATATTTCTCATAAATATCGTACTTATACGATTTTTTTCGATTTTTAGTGCGATATTTTCGTGACATTTGGGCCGATTCTGACCAAACGGGTGGGGCTACAACGTTCATATTTTACATGGACATTAAGGTAATGGTGATATATTGCTTTTTGAAAGAAAAAGCTGAAAAGGTTTGCCAGAATCCATAGAATAAAGGTTTTAGTATGAGTTTTTTTTAAAGGTTTATAATAACAATTAACAAGTAACAATAGAAACTTGACAACAATCACCTACAATGCATTCAAAAAGCACTTGCAAAGGAAAAGTGGTCCCGCGCAAATTAAAAACTTACAAAAAAGCTCATCCATCAACGCGGCGGGACTTAAGCGTTTTCCTAGTTAAAACATATTTAATTCGGTTGTATTGTTATTTGGTAAACAATTCGGAAAAAAACTTTGTAATGAATGCTTTGCGAGAAATAGCAGTTGTTTCTCCATTGCAATTGGCGTGATTTTGCATATTCGAATTCATATTTCCTTATTCTTAGCATTGTTAGAGTAAAGGAGATGAAAATCGAATTCCATTGTCTTTTGAAAGTTGTAGTCGAATTCTGTAAGGTGGTGATAACATGTTTTTTAAGCCTTTTATTCGGTTGCCAAAGTTGCTTTTGATGTATTCTCAAAAAAATCTGCTGAATGCTTTTAACCGCTGAGTTGTGGATTGCGACCAGACGAAAATAAACAAACTTTTCAGCGTCTTTCGAGTGAAATAGTCACGGAGTATTCTGCCGTACATTGCCGCCGTATCGAACAGTGGCCACAATATACTTATATCCATTCATTACTCATTCTTACATTCATTGGTGTTAGTAGAATGTATTTAAAAATATGCTTAATATAAATTTAGCTGCGGGATAATGGTATGTATCAGATTACATTTTACACTATTAATGCATACATTCTTCTACACTAGGCCGCTTCGCGAGAGCTTTTTTTAGTCGCGTTGATGGATAAGCTTTTTTGTAAATTTTTAGTTTCCGTGGTTTCTCTTTACTTTTGCAAGTGCTTTTTGAACGCATTGTAGGTGATTGTTGTCAAGTTTCTATTGTTACTTGTTAATTGTTATCATATCCTAAAAAACTTATATTAAAACCTTTATTTCTATGGATTCTGGCTTACTTTTCCAACTTTTTCTTTCAAAAGGTACTACATCACCATAACCTCAATGTCCATGTGAAATATGAACGTTGTAGCCCTACCCGTTTGGTCAGAATCGGCCCAAATGTCACGAAAATATCGCACAAAAAATCGGAAAAAACCGTAAAAGTACGATATTCATGAGAAATATTTCTTCGATTGTACCCAAAAACGTGTCAGGTCTAAGTTTAGAGATTTCGAAGGTCCCTTCCAATTTTAACAACAAGATCGCATATGCCGTTTGCCCGGTAGAGAGCGAACAAACAGACAAATAAACAAACAAAAAAACAAAAAACAAACAAACAAAAAAACACCCGAGCTAATTTTTTTGGGGGGGTCAGGGAAATTGAAGTCTACGCTTCGCTCATCCAACTAGTTTCGCTAGACAATATACATTGTTATTTTAATTGTGTGTTTTCTTGATTTTTCAATATTAATTTTATTATTTGTAAGTTAAATCAGCGTTTCTTTATAAGTCGGAAGTGAAAAATTTAAATTACACTTTGAAATCTTTTCTGGCTCCAATTCTACATTTATAATTAAAACATTCAATTTGTTTCATAACTCCTTCGTCGGATAAACTTACCTATTTTCATTATTATGATGCTTCCTATTGTTAGTATTTACTTTTCTTATTTGTTTTATTTACCAGCCAAGGAGTCCCTAGCTTTGACCCACTGCACGGTAGTAAAATTTTTATCAATTACTTTACATGTCTGCCCTTTATCTGATACGTTTTAACTCTATATAAGAAAACCATTGGATTATATTTTGTTTAATCAGAACTGCCGATGACATCAAGAAGATTGCTGGCATAACGCACACAAACTTGTTTTATATATTGCATTCTCGTATGTGTATTTATGCCGTGCATATATTTATTACTTTATATATCGGCCATACGTGGAATTAATGCAATATCAAGTTTAAGAATGTGTGTGCAAGAAATAGTTTTACTTTGTTTTGGTAATAATTGCCTTCTTTATTTATTATCTGCATTTAACAATATAGAATATGAAAACGTGCTTCAACTTGGTTCGCCTCTTCTGGCCGTAATGGATGCAAGTCATATAAGATTGAAGCCATTGTTCGCAATTCCTCTCCTCTTGCGCGCACTCGTACAAAAACTCTGCATTTTATTTTACACACTGCAACATCTGGATTGGAACAATGCTGATTTATTGCAAGGTTGTTCATCTTTCGCTACACAAAGTTAGAATTACCATCAAAATGATATGCCATGGGATCCATTGCACTGGGTATAAATTTCCGCCCTATTCGAATTCTCAATTTACATCAGAAATTCACATAACCCCATCTCATTCACCCCAATTTTTCAGGGATAAAATATTTATGTAGCCGTTCTTATTCAAGAATTATTCTCTATTGTTGTATAGGCACTACAGAAGAGACTTCTGTATAAATCTCCTATGCAACAGCCGACTTTTGTTTCTCTAGTTGTACCAGAATCCTTTGCGTACGGAGCTGCACGCCGATTGGTGCTGCATTTCAAACAGATTGAATTAGGCTTACTGGTTTAAAAAAAATGAAAGGGTGATTTTAAATTCAATATCTGAATGATAGTGTTCGGGTTCGGGCTGAACCGTTGTACGCGGATTAGAGGGGTCGACGACAGACACACGCACACGCACACACGCATTGCCTCAAGTGCGCGAGCTCGCTCGAATGAAAGGGTAAAGGTCTGTCTTAAAGAATTGAATAGTTTTTTTTCCTTCTTTGAGACGCGTGGATATCATTGATGGGGTGCATGAATAATATCCCTCGGTTTGTCTGGTGGGGTTATCAGATCACGTGGCTGGCCTATCAACCGAGGACGAGGCTTGCGCTATCAAATAGGACTTATTGAATCGTTTGATTGTAATGTAACCCTTCCCTCCCTTCCTTCCTGTCTTAGGGCAAGGGGCGCGGGGAGTGGAGGTGACACAGCAATGGCGCTCGCTCCACTCGTTGCAACCGAACACAAACCTGAATAACAACGGACACAAATCAAATGTATCAGTTGAATAAGGTAAAGGCTACGTAAGCGCACAAACTTGTTTTTAGATAATGGTAGACTCGATCGGGAATGGAATTACAAGGACTCTGTGCCAACCTTTGACAAGAACCCGCATTTTCACACGCTTTTTAACCGAATTTGGATCTGTTTAACTATTCATCGTCTCATTTAAAAGAGAAGATTGGAACGGGCTCTAATCCGATTTCTGTTAGGGGAATGCCTCTTTTGCGAATTCTTTTGTCATATTCTTATTTTCAAGTTCAACCTTTTTATGATGGGAGGGCATTTTTATATATTCTAAAAGAATCAGTTAAAGTAAAATATAAATATATTAATAATGTGATATATGACATCAATGTTGCGTTTAGTCTGCAAATGTGAATTTAGACATGGTTGTCAGTAAGGGGCAAACTATGATTTTAAACAATAACAGTTCAAAATTAAATTAAAGTAAGATAATTTAAATTTAGTGTTGCAATATTATTATTTATATGTGACGTCTGCATATGAGCCATTATAATTATAAGTATTAAAATTACTTTGATCTCAAATTTACACGTGATGAAATAAATAAGGAATGGATATTTTAGGAGAGTTTGAAAATGAAAAACTGCTTGTAGAACATGCATTTATTCGGAGACATGTAATAATTATGTAGAGAAAAGAAAGATAAAGGTACAAGAATCGAGTAACATAAAAATCCGTGTTATGAATGTTGGATTTAGAGCTGTTTTATCAATCAATGGATTGTGAGTTTTAAGAATAAATACTCTGATCCTGACTGTTGGCTTATAAGTCTAGCTAAAGCCCCCACTAAGAAAATGCAATTCACATATTGAAATCAAAATAATTTGTAAAATGATATAAAACAAGAATCAAGACCCTAAAATCTGGACTTCGAGGTGTGGGTTCGATTCTAATTCCGTAAACATGTAAAGTAAATTTTACCTAGTTTTAAGAAGGCAAATGTTCAGATTATATTATACTGTTCACCATACCTTATGAGTTTATGAGAAACTCATTGTACTGTAGCTATTTCCTTTTAAGTGGTTACAGAAAAAATGAAAAATTGCGTATTATTTATTAACTTGGACTGGAAGCATAGTTTGAAGAACGGTGTCATTTCCATTGTCAATCGTTACAGGAGAAAACTTCAAATGCGCAATACTTTCATTGAGAATGTCACTGTGCATTTATTTATACTCTAAGCAATAAAATATCAAAATATGTCAGAACGTTTTCCCATGATCGATTATAACATTGTGAAAGTTCCATAAAATCTTCCCAAGTGATATATTAGCTTCATATTTCTATAGGAACTGCAGCTGCAAATGTTGAATAAAACACATACTTTCTGCGCCTACAAAAGTTATGTACTAACCTTTCATTAAACGCATTAGACACTCACATTGGTTTAATCAGAGCGTTGGTTACCTTTAACGGCCGTTAGTGTAACCAGAATGCAATTATATGAAATGATACCTCTTTGAGTTCTTTGTAAAAATCTTTTTCTATATTTGTAAAAAGTGGAATAAATGTTCGGCATTTCCCAGCGAGCGCGGAGAAGAATTAGTCTCTACATATGGAACATGTGTTTAGTCTTTTATTGGAATGCGGCCGGTCCATCAACCGCTTCAAAAACTAGCACGACTCTGTGACAATTTATAATTTATAGGGTTATTAAACATTTACTTAAGTTGTTTATCTTTTTTACAGTTGTGAGATTTCTTCTGTGATTCTAAAAGGAAAAGCTTTCAATGTATCATTTTCTCGGGTCGATTGGATGCTATATTTCCATTCACTTCGCGCAAGCTAGAATACATTGATTGCAGTTTGTACTTTGTAGTCCCCCCGGAATAAATTAATCGCAGACTTGTATAGCGCATGTAAAAATAATGTCAATTTGTAGCTCATGGCATTAATCTAATGTATAATTATTATAGTGTTGTAATTATAAATCACTGCATCTTCTAACGAGGCTGACTGAACAGATGTATGATCGAAATATGAACAAGTGACACTAGTTTGAGACTCAGGCTTGCCAACAGCGCTACAAGTGACCCCACGGACGTACGGTATACAACACGGAAATCTCAACGGATGTACATATTTATCGAACTCTACGACGCAAAAGATATGTTGTTTTTATTATTTTATATAATTGCTGGGATAGTTTTGGGTTTACTTAAGCGAATTCAGCGCATTTAATAGATTATTATAAATTATGATAAGTTTGAAATAAAATACATATTTCATAAGATATAAAATTATCTCGATTTGGAATCGCGCACTGTCCATGACGAATAACAAACCTACCTTCTTAATCTTATGACTAAATTATGTAAATGTTTATCTTAATGGCTTCCTAATGCCCAGCTATGATAGAAGAATATGCTTAACAGGATGTGGGGCACGTTAATTTTAAAATAATTATTCAGAAAGAAAAAAAGATTAATTATGAACATACCACGTGTTAAATATTTTTTTCTTCTTTAAACTACACAACAATGTTGTTAGAGCGGCCAGAGGATTCGGGCCTAAGCATCTATTGTAACGATACATGGATTTATTGCTCTCTCGTATGCATCGTGGGTCACAACTCCACGCTTCTGGGAACTACGCTCGAACTTTGCGGCAAACCTACATGAATTAATAAGTTAATGATAGCCAACAATCAAAATCTCGACTAAAAATCTTGTAAAATATTTAACAGGTTGCCATTCAGGGCTCAATAATTATATGGACAGGAAAATTAACTTGATTACCGGAATAATTAATATTATTTACGGTAGTTAGACCATATGAGTGGGTTTAGAGGAAGAAGGGCCTATGTGCTGACAAGTGCATGCGGGGCGGGGGGGATTGGTTTCTGGTGTTCTGGCAAGAGTGTCGTCAGGGGTTGAGTATTAAAAGGCCTAGTGAGGTGCAAGGCGGTCATAAACAATGCACTCGAAGGGCACAGGTCTCTAAAGGTCAAACAATAAACTTGCCGTTATGTAATTCATTTGAACGAGGCTTGTAAGTCGAGATTGGCATATACTCGACCAATACCATGCATAAGCAATAGGACAGCTGAGTGCTGACCAAATTTCAAATAGTGAACCGATTTAGTATTTAAATTTTTTGATACTCATTGGAGTGTGTATTGCTTTGGAAATTGGCTCAATTCCAAATAAATTTGCACATTTTAGATGTTTTTTTTTTCAAGTTTTTGTGATCGAAATACTGGACTTGGTCCGTGAAATAGTCATATGTGCATAAAAATATTTAATTTGTCTATAATTGTATTTTATTGTATTTAAAACAATTACTGACTTTGAACCATTTAAAACCACAAATAATGAGCACATTTCTTGGAATCGGAATTACATTTCAGAAATAAGTAGTTAACTACTTAATTGCTGCCATGAAAAAAGTATTATTTTAATTATAATTCATTTGAATTGTTATGAATGATTATTTGCTAATGGTTATGAGATGGAATGAAATAGATTTCAATCCCCCCCCCCCCATTGTTACAATCACCTTCACATTACGCAATGACCAAGAATCATACTTGAGTTTAAAACCCTTTCTAACAATAAAAATAATTTTAGTAGGACCAATTAAAAAACATATTTGTAATTCTAAATAAATAAACATTAATCAACTCACAATCACTCAAAGCAAAATCACGTAACGGCTATAAAACCCTTAACTGTGCAGAGATATCGCTTTCATTGTCATGATTGGCCTGTGTGCAGGTTCCTGGGATAAAAAGTAAATTAGACTGTGAATAATAGACTTTCTTGCAAAATTTAAGTTTCCTTCATTCACTATAATAATATTAATGCATAGTTATATAACATGATTACATAATGATTAATGATTAATGGCGTTTAATCTTCAATGACTATCAACTAATAAAGAGTGAATCCGTATTGTAGTATTACAATTTAATATTATATTTCGTTGAAACATGTTTCATTATAAATGCACTAGTAGTAATTCAAGAAAACAAGACTATACTAAGTTG
Source organism: Sweltsa coloradensis (assembly GCA_024449915.1). NCBI lineage: Eukaryota > Metazoa > Arthropoda > Insecta > Plecoptera > Chloroperlidae > Sweltsa > Sweltsa coloradensis. The sequence continues at coordinate 119,626 of JAMZAV010000702.1, forward strand.
TAGTAATGATACCGTAAGTAAGTGATGGAAAGCCATTTTTTGGCTTTCATGGCTTTCGAAAATTATTTTTAAACATTATAGAAAAAAATCACTCCATTTGCATGAATATAATACAACAGTACCTACTTTACAGAGGGTGCATTACAATGAAAATAGCAAATAAGGCAACAACAAAAAACTTTAGGTTCGTAAACATTGTTTCATATTTGATGAAATAATTTTTTAAAGGGATTGAAATCTTACGTTGATACATTATTTTCTTTGTCCATGCAAAGCAGTATGAACTAATAAATTATATTGACAAACACCTTTCCTTGATCCATTATATATCTTATTCTAGCATTATGAAAGTAACGCAGATTATCTTCTAATGTGACACTTAAGATTTATATTTTATACCACCGTGGGCGGGTCTACTCTGTGTGTAACTTAATGAGATGTGCATATTAATCAAGTAAACACTAATTCTCACTGTATGTATATTAATATGTGCAGACCCAGTCAAAGTGACGGTTACTATTTGGACAAAGAATAGAGTGAGTCTTGTATGCATATCTTAGCCTTATTAACACTGCTATCATGTGCAAGGAGTCGAACAGAAAATGAATTTAGGTTATGTTATGGTTTGGTGCAAGGAAATAAAAATAACGGTTCAGGTAATTCCCATTCATAAATGTAGAAATTTTAACCAATTTTCGAATAAAATATTACATACGCGTTAGTCTTTTTAGTCGTATTGACTTTCGGACCATTTTCATTGTGACTTTTTTTCTAATGAGGGAGGATATTTTATTTAAAGCATTGCCTTACTTTGCATTTTTACAAGTCTGAACATAGTATTATTGAAGCATTTTAAGACAAATAATATTGAACATCAAAGTATCAAATTTACGACTGTCATTTTTGTCAGTATAAGCAGTCAAACCGGTCAACCCTTTTCACCGTCTAATTATATATCAACAAAATTGGCAGCAAGGAAAATATAAATAGTTGATCATTACAAAATATGAAAGTAGTTTTCGACTTCAGAATTTGAATTTGAACCAAGGGCGGATAGCGTGAAACTATCCCAATGCTAAGTTTGTTTTTTAGAACACTGACCAGGGTCAACGTGCCCCTTTCCAAAGACTAGTTAAGTATGAGGTGTGAGGATAATTGGGTTGTAATTACCAAAAAACCTATTTAATATAGTGTAATCACAGCATTCGACTGAGTTACTGAGGTAACGAATGGTACTTACTATGAATTTGCAATCTGTACTGAAACCATTGAGAATAATCATACGGAACATTAAGGTTATACGTAACATACACAGTTGAAAACGAAACAATTGTACAATTGTGTGATACCATTCAGAAGTTGTACCATTATGGCTATACGTAACATACACAGTTGAAAACGAAACAATTGTACGATTGTGTGATACCATTCAGAAGTTGTACCATTATGGCTATACGTAACATACACAGTTGAAAACGAAACAATTGTACGATTGTGTGATACCATTCAGAATAGTTGTACCATTAAGGCTATACGTAACATACACAGTTGAAAACGAAATAATTGTACGATTATGTGATACCATTCAGAAGTTGTATCATTATGGCTATACGTAACATACACAGTTAAAAAAGGAAACAATTGTACGATTGTGTGATACCATTCAGAAGTTGTACCATTATGGCTATACGTAACATACACAGTTGAAAACAAACAATTGTACGATTGTTGATACCATTCAGAAGTTGTACATTATGGCTATACGTAACATACACAGTTGAAAACGAAACAATTGTACGATTGTGTGATACCATTCAGAAGTTGTATCATTATGGCTATACGTAACATACACAGTTGAAAACAAAACAATTGTACGATTGTGTGATACCATTCAGAAGTTGTACCATTATGGCTTACGTAACATACACAGTTGAAAACGAAACAATTGTACGATTGTGTGATACCATTCAGAAGTTGTACCATTATGGCTATACGTAACATACACAGTTGAAAACGAAACAATTGTACGATTGTGTGATACCATTCAGAAGTTGTATCATTATGGCTATACGTAACATACACAGTTGAAAACGAAACAATTGTACGATTGTGTGATACCATTCAGAAGTTGTATCATTATGGCTATACGTAACATACACAGTTGAAACAAAACAATTGTACGATTGTATGATACCATTCAGAAGTTGTACCATTATGGCTATACGTTACATTCACAGTTGAAAACGAAACAATTGTACGATTGTGTGATACCATTCAGAAGTTGTACATTATGGCTAAACGTAACATACACAGTTGAAACAAAACAATTGTACGATTGTGTGATACCATTCAGAAGTTGTATCATTATGGCTATACGTAACATACACAGTTGAAAACGAAACAATTGTACGATTGTGTGATACCATTCAGAAGTTGTACCATTATGGCTATACGTAACATACACAGTTGAAAACGAAACAATTGTACGATTGTGTGATACCATTCAGAAGTTGTACCATTATGGCTATACGTAACATACACAGTTGAAAACGAAACAATTGTACGATTGTGTGATACCATTCAGAAGTTGTATCATTATGGCTATACGTAACATACACAGTTGAAAACGAAATAATTGTACGATTATGTGATACCATTCAGAAGTTGTACCATTATGGCTATACGTAACATACACAGTTGAAAACGAAACAATTGTACGATTGTGTGATACCATTCAGAAGTTGTATCATTATGGCTATACGTAACATACACAGTTAAAACGAAACAATTGTACGATGTGTGATACCATCAGAAGTTGTACATTATGGCTATACGTAACATACACAGTAAAACAAACAATTGTACGATTTGTGATACCATTCAGAAGTTGTACCTTAGGTATACGAACATACACAGTTGAAAACGAAACAATTGTACATTGTGTGATACCATTCAGAAGTTTACCATTATGGCTATACGTAAATACACAGTTGAAACGAAACAATTGTACGTTGTGTGATACCATTCAGAAGTTGTACCATTATGGCTATACGTAACATACACAGTTGAAAACAAAACAATTGTACGATTGTGTGATACCATTCAGAAGTTGTACCATTATGGCTATACGTAACATACACAGTTGAAAACGAAACAATTGTACGTACTTAATCCCAGCATTATCCACAATACATTCAGGATTGCCAGTGACAGGAATTGAACCTAGACCTTCCGAATCAGAGTACATCGTGCTAGCACTGTGCCAGGTGGTCTTATCGTCGATTTCTTCTTTTTTTTTTCTCCATCTCACATAATACCTTTCAAGCAAGGCGAAGGTACTTGTACTACATCACTTGAGTTTTAGTTCAGATATTGAACAAATCGACCTGATCATTTTGAACCTGAGTTCAGCTTGGAATCAGTATAAACCTAAGCTACTTATTGTGCTGTGAGCTATAATGATCTAGACGACATATGGTGAAATTATTATAAAAGATAATTAAAGTGTTTTCTTGCTTGTGATCGAGACATAATGATTCACTAATTACCCAAGAGCGTATGAAGATCGGATCAAAATTACACTTGCCATCGTATCGACTTGAGACTTCACCAAGTCCTAGATCGCGGTTTAATTATATGTATGCATAAGGGCAATCATTTTCCTCGATAGCTTCATGGCTGGTTGGTCGGTAAGCTGGAAACCCAGGCATAATTACCAGGGCTACGTGTCGGGTCAGACCTCGATCACATCTCATGTTGCAACTACCTTAGGAGATCTTAAAACTGATAGAAAAGTGGGTGGGGTCGGATCGTATACAAATTTTCTTGACTAGGCGGTGTTATTAGAGAAAATCATATTTCTACTAGAGAGTTAAAGAGAAAAACTTTACGGACTTTTACTAGACATAATTGTTGGTTGTTTGGGAATATGAGAGAGAATTATAGAACAAAATTGTTTTAGACAACGTGAGAAAAGGAGGTTTAATAAAAAGGTATAGTAAAGTGGTGTTTTATACTGTGAATGACTTTATGGAATTAAGTTCAGTTCAAAGACCACGTACTTATACTATCATGTGTGGTATTTGGAGTACAATTTTTCATTACACGACCCTCACTTGCTTTCTCAAATGTATCCGTCGACCAAAAACGACACATCGATTTCCATATTTATCTAAGTAAATAATATATTAGACGTGCAAGAAAATAGCTTTTTAGCTTCTGATTTCAAAAATTACTTTTATTTCGAGTTCACCGATTAGCCTCGTTGTTTGTTTAAACGATATTGTTTGGTAGGAAACCTCTCCAGGAACATATTTCCCATCGTCAGGTAACCTAATTACTGGCGTGAAGTTAGTTAGGAGGGAATGACCAAGGTACATTATCCAGAATGTGTTTTTTTTTTTACTGAGAATTTGGACAGAAACTTTAGTCAACATTTCCAATGTCCGGTAAAGTTCCAATGACATCCCTACTTGCAGTCTTGTGTGTAAGACACAACAAAAACACAAAAAATAAAACAATCTAAAATTAAATTAATTTGTCGTGGTAAACATGACCAGGTAAAATTGCATGCCCCTCTACATTTGTGTAACTAAATAAGGTTGAACTATCGGGATAATTTTTTTTTAAACAAAACAACGGACATAGTTTATCAATAATGATCATCTAACATTGACAAAACTATTTTTTATTTATTTTTGGGTTGAGCAGTACGCCCAATATAGACGATTATAGTGAAATTTATTACGTATACCCCGGACATTTCCTGCTCGAAATTTTTGGGTTAGAAGGCTCATTTTTGTTTATATTTGTAACACATTCTCTTGTCTACAATATGACATACTTGAATTTTTCCCTCTTTAGTATCTTGCACGGTACGATTTTTTTCTTCCTCCTGTACAAAGTTAGTATTTATACCGGCAGAAGAAAAAAATTAACAAGGCTTTAGTGGACTCAATCCCTTAGATTCGCATTGAAGACTGAAGAATCCCTTGGTAAAAACTTTCAGGCGAAACTGTCTGTGGCTAGTATCGAAGCCAGGACTTCCAGAATCAGAGCCTCACACGTAACGCATGAGCTACTTCTTCTATCCGTGCATTTACCCTTGATTATAAATCAGTTTCCTGACTCTTCATCTTGATTATAAATCAGTTTCCTGACTCTTCATCAGGTCAATATTTCATAAGTCGTGTAAACACAACAACACATATTTCAAATGCTTCCGTGTTCAATAATGATTTTATTAAAATTCGTGCTTTTGTTTTGTCGAGATAAGAGAATCTATCTCTCAACTCGTCGAAATGGTAACGCTATGATTAAGAGGTTTCTAATCGTGCCACTCTTGGCCCAAATTTATTGTTGTGTATCATTTGAACTAGAATTGTTTCATTCCTAAAATCAGGCCAGTCGTTTTATAAACATGTTCCTCGTACATTGAGGCTTACGTGTGGATATATCTTGCACAGTACAGACTGGATATTAATATGTTAATTAAAATGTGTCGTATTGGAAATGGTCTTGGGATTTAATTCAAACGATAATTTATAAACAACAACTCAACACTCAATTGTTTATATTTTTCGTTTCATCACGATTTAATTTTTCGTCGATACAATTGTAAACAAAATTTAAGATTATCATGCTCATTAATAGTGATTATTAAAATCGTAATTTTTCGAACAACAACTTGTAAAAACAATCGTAGGTTAAAATTTAATTCATTTGGAGATTTGAAATAACCTCTGTTCGTGTATTATTAAAATTGAGCTTGATTACACTTTTAATACTAATTTCGTTTCCTTCGACACAAAAAGCACATATAATAATATATATTACACACTTGCTGTGCTGAAAGGTTTTGAATATATGATAATACTTTTATCTTTAAAACGTATATTACATGCTTATTTTATCATATTAATTGTATTTGTTTCAATCATCGAAAATTATTATCAAAATCTTCTTTTCTTTGCACCGTATTGCAATGCAATATATATGACTAGATTACATTTTTGTGCTCATCAATTATTTATATCAAGACTTCATCAAGTAAGTATTATCATCCTTATTTTCTTTGCCACCTTTCCATCCCTCCTTTATGAAAAGAAACATACGAAACTAAAAGCTAATATGAGCCCCCTTCTCTTTGGAGTAATAATAATCAGCATTCAGAATGCCTACGCCAACGCGCCCTGGCTCCTGCCTCCTGCCATCATCTATATGTTGCTCTGCTCTCGAGATGAAATGAAAGAAAAGTTACTAAAACCCTTGGAGAAGATGAAGAAGAAAGTTAATGAAAAGAAGACGCAAAGCTTGAGGTCACACGTCGATCTTGTTTTTAGTTTTCATTCCACATCAGAAAAAGCTCTACTCCCAACGGTCATCGTGCGAAGAGAAAATGAAATACATTGGTTAGACCTGGTTGAACGGTTTAATGGGTAACGTACTGGCTTTTGCTTTGGACTAGCAATTAATGTTTAATAACAACAGTTAAATAGATATTATATTTTAGGATACCTGCTGTAATGTACACTACTTATTATGTCCGCTGTGTAAAACTGTCAAATGTATATTTTGATGACTCGATCTAACTCATAGCTTAGGCCATTATTGACCGTGGCGGTTATCGAACCAGCATCTGTTTGTGGACAGAGTTTGTAATAGAAGGAAGCAAATAAAATGAATACAAATTAAAATAAATTCAAATATTTCAATTTAAAATGGCTTGCTGTTTTTGAAACTTTCTGAAAAAAAAACATTTTTTTTTTTTGTAAAATGAGAATTCGTTTAGCATTGCATTCTAACTAAGTGGCTATTTTTAAATTGAAAGCATCATTTCCCATTTAGTGTGCAATGAATCCCCCAACATTTAGGGTTTTTGGTGAAAAGAAAAAATATACAATCAAATGCTAATTTTGAAAAAATTAAAGATAAATATTCAAAATTTAAACCCTATTTTTACGTACCTCTAAATGTCTCTATATTTGCAAGTGCTTATAAGTAGACATACTGTTTCCAATTGGGACGTATAGAAAGAAAAAAAGAAATCAAAGTTAATTGAAAGTAGTACTGTATAGGAAATGAACGGTATTCTTGGTTTTATCACACAGTAATAGCTTGAGGTGCTATCCGTCAAGTAAATGATTGAAATAAATACGGGCTTGTTATACTTTTAGCAGAATATTCTTATAGTCAACTCTAAACAAACTCGATTCAAGGAGCTTATTTGAATAAAACTCGAGTTCCTCTATTTCGTTGAACCATGGTTCTCTTCAACGAATTGTTATTTCACACAGTGCTAAATGCGTGATAAACACACTTTAGATTATAATTTTATTCCAGAGAGTGAAATATTTTGAATAAATCAACTACGTGCTCTAAAGAAAAACTTTCTTACCACAAACAAGCTATTTGTATGACTGCTATGCCTTACTACTAACGTCACAAAAACCTTTAAATTTAAAAGTATACGAAGTGTGATAGTCCCCCACAATTTAAATTTTTAGGTGGGGGTTGGGGTGAGGTGAGGTGAGGTGGGATGAGACTTGACGAGCGTGAGGATTTGTTTAAAGTTTCTTATTGAAATGCCGAATAAAGCGATTAAAACATGTGTGAATTCAGGAGATGAAAACTGTTCGAACGATCTGTTTTTTTTTTTTACTTAACGACATGTTCAAAGTTTAACTTTTCCGGTACTGAGACGTATTAAAAGTGCAATTAGTGCTTTAATATTTACACTCCGATAAGATTTTAATTGGCAATGCATGCCTACAGACTACAGAGATGCAAGTCAGAGTTCAATGTGATGAAAAGGGAGGTGGTCGAAATCTACTTGTTTATGTTCTAAATGTTGAGGAACTAAAATCACGGTTCCCCTTGGTCCTGAATGTGATTAAATCTCCTATCAGTCGTGATTACTCCAGGTAAATGGCCTTATTCATTCCCTCGCACTCGCACTCGCACCTACACCACACTACACCTCGTGAACGATTCAACTTCTTTACGGAATCAACCAAGACCACGATAGAAGTATTTTTATTTATTTTCCAATTCGGAGCACGATTTTCGTTCAGTATAAAAGGGGGCGGGATATCAGAGTGAGTGAGAGAGAAATACCACGAGAAAGAGGGAGAAAGAGAGATACCAAAGAGAGGGCATTAACTAAGACAGTTGCTTTAATTAAAGATCTGGCAGACTGGGAAGAAGTGGTGCATGATGGCTATTGGAGAAGCAAGGGTGAGGGGAGAGATGGAGACGGGGGGGGAGGGGGGGAGTTAGGAATGACCAAAACGAACTTCTGCCAAACTTGGGGTAAGATTGTTTTCAAGCCATACACGCTGCATCATGCGATATAGATATTTGGATTATTGTGGAAGTGTAATACGTCACGACGAGCATGGCAAGCTGATAAGGTATAAGGCGAGACCCATCCTCTATACGTTTCTTTAATCAAACTTGTGTAGTCTTAAGAAGACAATAGGAGAAAAACAATTCCAAGATAGATGGGGAGGCTACCCGGGGTGCGGGGGCCACAGCGTGCTGCTTGAATCAGGGTCTGCAATCTGCACACATATAGGCTGGTAAATGACAAAGTCTGTAAAGCAATAGTTTGAAAAATATATATACAAATTCTGTCGAAAGAAAACAAAAATTATCATTATTATTAATATATTGGAACAATTGTGAATTAGCACATGCATTCCCACCCTCCATTCACAAATCACAAGATTAAAGTATTTTATTTTAAACGTAAGTAGTGGGTTTAACATTTAATAATCATAACTGTATAAAAATTGCTGTCTAATGTATACATGTAAGCATCAATATTGAAGTCGATTATATAACTGACAAATGTGTGTTAGTAAATAATATATGCATTTCTGTTCAAAAGTATGTATTTATGATTTAATTTAAATATTCAATTTAGCTACTTTGTTGCCAAGAGAACAACCTTGTAATTTGAATAAATCTCATCGCAGTTAAGATATGCATATCTAGCCTGACGAACGCATGTTCCCATATTTGTAGGATTACCTTGCTTGGGCTACCGAACAGGTGTGTCGGGGACTATACCCGCGGCTAGTCGCACAGTCCCACTAATAGCATGTATTATCTGTTTTACGGCTGCAATTTCAACTAACATATTCCTCATTTTCATGTGAAAGAAAAAGGTGTTTTTCGGTGGTTTACCATGTATTTACATATACGCATTTTCTAGTATTCAATCTGGAAACCAAAGCTTTTGCGTTTTGCCGTGGGTTGGAATCTTAAGTGAGGGTGGAGCGAAAAGTAATGGACGATAATTTAAGAATTGAATAATAGCATCTATCTTTTTTCTCTTCCAACAATCGTCGTGGGATATTTTTTGCTCTCTAAGCAACACATCTGCCTGCTAACAAACGTTGAAAATTTACAACCACACTTTAGTAAAACATCTTCGTCACAATTACAATAAATAATATACGTTTTCACTACATTTAATTAGTAATTGTTTTAACTAAGTATGTCCTTGTGGCAATGTTGCTGATCTAATTACTATTTAATGCTTGCATTTTCATAGTAAATGATCTTAATTGGCTACGGGAAGTATGAAGTCTATTTGTTAATTGTTAATTAGTATCTTTGCCGTTTGCGTCGACTGCCATTTACGTTTAAAAAAAATGAAATTACATCAACTTACTTATGTTATGTTTTCTCTCTTGAGTTGGAAACGGGATGCGAGGAGGTGAACAGTTTTATAATGTTAATAAATTGGCAATTATCCGTAAAACACTATTCCAGATTCAAGCATATCGTTTGCCTTTATGGCAGGATACGTTACAGCATTCACCTATGCTCTTTATCATAGATGAGTTATTCTTTTTCTTGGCTTGTTTGGCGGAGGCAGTTTAGCATTCTAAGCAGGTCATTGTTTCGTTATGTGGGATGCCGGGCGTGTTTTAGCTCTTGGTTTGTGCTACTGGGCTTTGCATTTTGGACATTCTTCCTACCTTGCTCAAACGAGACCCATAGATTTAAATAATGTCGACTAAAAAGGTACTTGAGTCAGGATTCATTAATCACTCATTTTATTTTATTGCCTATGTTAATTTAAGAGACAAATTTTTTCTTTGTCTGTAGAATAGAGGGAGATAACTTACTTGATTAAGATATGTAACGTAAGATTAAACAATGTTGTGTTATTGTTTTCTTAAAATCGTTCTATAAAGTAATGTAGGCATAGGTATTTATTTGTAATAAACGTGTGGTTCCGTATACTGACAAATCGTGCAGAAACCTTTAATATCCGATGGAATGGAATAGTAATTTATAATCTTCTTATCATTCCCCAGAACTAAAACCAGGAAGGAAGTGAATATATTCTCGAAATATTTTAAATATTTTTCCAACCATATTCGAAAAGCATTTCAATGCTTCATGTTGAGCTAATTTGGTGTATTGAAAATATTGATATACAGATAATTTAACTGTGTTTCGAAAAGTTCAATGTAACCTAGATCTTCTACATATCGGTTCTTCGCTACTATATAGTGTTGCTCTACGTCTGTTGTGACTCGGATTAAACTGATTTGTGGTATTATTATTTTTAATATCTTGATATTATCCCTTACGTGCATTTACAACAACAATATGACTGGATTAGAAAAGTCTCCTCATTGCACTTTAAATTTAAACAATGGTAAAATAACCCAAAAGCATGCCAAATATAATTTGTAATGGAGAGCTTGGGTGTAGCTCGAAACCAATATTTCACCTTATCTCAGATAGATTTAAAATATTACAGGACATTTTTCACCTGCCAACGAATTATACATCATGGAGTGTGGGATATTCTATGAATTAAATGTATTTTATTTTTAAAATAACAAAGTACTATACTCATTTAATCTTCTCCGAACAAGTCTTACATACATCGTAAACATATCGACTGTGATAGACTCCTTTCGTACACCAGTCACCACAGCAATATCACGTTTCCATTTTCATAAGCGCTCAACACACAAAGTAGCTTCTATTTTAGTAATTTAGAGCTTCACTCATTTGCGTTTAGCTGAAACGCTTGTGGGCGTACACTGAAGAAACCAGTATTCTGTTCGTTCCTGCTGCACCACCCACGCACGATATGGAAGCTACTTCCATGGTAGCCTACTCTTCTAACTAGCCTGTGTGTACGTGTTTACTTGCCATTCTAAGTCGTATGATCTATACCGATAGAAGTAGCCATCACACCTCATACACGCGAGATTCTAACCGCTAATCCTTACTGAAATTTTTTACGAAGTTAAAAAAGCGAATTCTGGGATTGATTCCTATAAAATAACCCCTTTAAAAAAGTTTTTGAATTTTCTCAAATGTGCAATTAAGTAAATATATGGAGGAAGTGAAACCTGGCGTTATCACAAAATCAAAGTTAGTTTTTCAAAATTTTCTGAGCAAGTACACGTCAAATATTGCTTCTAGCTGTGATTCAACGTAGATGGTTTGTTATATGATAAATAATAATTTATTTAGAGTCTACCCACTCATATATAACTGATTTTCAGTGGGGACTTTAAATCAAACGACAAGCAACCCTGCAAGCCCGACGCATGCGATGGCGATAACCAACCAAAGATCGATATTTTTAATAGGAAATATAGCAATCAGTGTATGGACAGTGCGACACCCGCGAATCACGCCAGAATCAACAAGGCCGTATCAAACAACTCTGAAATTTATTGTGTGCTTCGTTGCTAGGACGGCTCCAAAGTCACGTTTACAACTCCTAAGACAAGAACTGATGGACTTAAGTCCAAATTAGAAGTTAAAAACTTCTGACTTTAGCGGGAATCGAACCCTGGACCTTCTGCATGAAGCAGATACGCTAACCACAGACCAACGAGCCACACTAGACCAACGAGCCACACAAATTAACACACATATTAATATGTAACTGTTTTTCTTCAGTTTGACAAAGTTAAGAAATTATATTTTAATTACATACTCGTGTGTTCTACGAATCTTTCGGTTTATCGGTACTTTTTACCGATTTGTATCACAAAATAGAAAAATTCGCAGAATACACGGTTTTGTACATTCTATATTTTTTTTTCTTTGACACATTTCAGAAACCAGTTCGGTGCTAGGTTTAGTTGCAGTTTTCATTTCAAATTTCGAAATTTTCGAAAATTCGCAAAAATGAAAACGGTATAAGCCTCATGTGTTTTTTCATAGTCCAGGAATATACTTCGTGCAAATAGTGATCCTTATTTCTACCTTATTCAAAACTCATACGCATGTTACCAGTTTCTCCACATTGACCTTGTTACATAAAAACAACAGCTTCTCAACAGAGATAAGGAGTTGAAATTTTTCACGTATTATAAATCTTAATCTTCAATTCCATGAGTTTCAAGTTTCATAATTATTTTACCGTTTACTTTAAAAAATATGCGTGAATGTTATTTTCTCTTGTTTCGAGCCAGTACAAACAAAAACCTGATTTCAAGTTTAAGTATTTCCTGTTTCTGCAACGGTTTAGTCTTAGTTAATTGTTGCCTGTCTGTTGGCGACCTTTGCGCACACCTCACTCACAAAACCAACCGATCATGAATTTATTACATTTTCAGAAATTACTAATTACCCCTTTTACTCCATTTCTTGATGTGCTAACTAGATTATGAAGAAATCTTGAATAATAGACATAACCATTAAATAAATAACACGGTACATTTGTAAGACCTGTGTTCTACGTAGCATACGTATTAATTATAACAATCTAAAGTTTTTAAAACTTCTTGTACTTCATAATGGCTTATCAATTCCAATGTTATGATGCTAAAACTAGCAATTTGGTATATTTGATATATGTCGAATTTTGATGTGGGGGTGGAGTTCGATCAATAATCAATAATATTACATTTGATGATATAATTGTCCACTAGTGTGTGTATATTATTGTATGAATGTATTTTTTTTTGTGAATTTTTGGTAATGTACTGATGTTAAGTAGATTGCTAGACACTAATTGTGATTGCGGCTATGCCTTTTTGGATGAGTGTAGCGAGCGAAGCGAAGATTTCATTTCACTACACTGGAGAAAAAAATCCGGAATGTTTGTTTTTCTTTTTGTATTTTTGTCTATTTGTTAGCACGATTCCGGCTAAACCGATACTCCAATTGCGATAAAATTTTCTGAAGGTCTTCGAAATCTGAACTTAGAACTGCCACGTTTTTGAGCGCAATCGAAAAATTATTTCTCATAAAAATCGCAATTTTACGTTTTTTTCGATTTTTTAAAACTTTCTTCGACTTATAACACCATTTGATACCTTAACATGATTTTTTCACAGAACCTTAATTTTATGAATTAATATATTTGTGTAAAATTTGAGCGCAATCGAAAAATTATTTCTAAGAAATAGCAATTTTACGATTTATTTTTATTTTTAAAACATTCTTCGACTTATAACACCTACATGCTTTATCCGATCGTAATGATTTTTTCACAGAACCTTAACTTTATGAATTTATATAATGCTGTGAAATTTGAGCGCGATCGAAAAATAATTTTTCATGAAAATCGCAATTTTACGCTTTTTTTGTTAAAAAAAAATTCTTCGACTTATAACACCTACATGCTTTATCCGATTGTAATGATAATTTCACAGAACCTTAATTTTATGAATTTCTATATTTTTGTGAAATTTGTGCGCAATCAAAAAATAATTTCTTATGAAAATCGCAATTTTACGCTTTTTTTCGTTTAAAAAAACATACGCTCATCCAACAACGCGTCTGAAAAAGCGTTTGCGAAGCTTCCTAGTTCTAGCAACTTATGACACATTTGGTGTGTATAAAAAAATATTTTATACAGCTATCTTGACAAGTATGCAGGGATTTTCAGCATCTTAAATGCCAAATGTCTACAGCATGAGACATGCATTGAATTCCATGATGTTATACATTGAACAAATCAAGGTGAAATTAGATGTACAAGAAATGGACATACGGTGTACCTTGAGTACGCGGAAGTTATTTTGAGTTGTCCCATATCATATGTATAACTAGTGGATTGAACTTGGAGTAGAGGGGGGAATTTAGAGTTAAATGAGCAATGAATCGTTTTCACGTTACTTCTCAATTAGTGCAGTTATTCAAAGAAGAGTTGTTGATAAATGTTGAAAGGTAATGAGAGAAATGCAGTACTCGAAACTGTACGTTCCTTGTTTTCACGCTTATCCGATCTACACTACAACTGTATATGAGCCATGGAATGCAAATAAAATGAAGTAAATACTGTCGACTAATTCTTACAAAAAAGTGATTAAATTTTGTTTTTACATTACATACATGCTCTCGCCAATCGTACTATTCCAATATCAGAAGAGGCTCGACTTTTGCAAGTGTAACGCGAATTCGGTAGGTCGCAGGCTCGCTTCCAACCATTAGCAATCCCGACTAAAATGTTTTACTCGACTTTTTTCCAATCATAAGCTTTAATCCACCCATCTCCTAAAATATGCATATACTTACGTTATACTGAATACTACGATTCAGTTCTTCAGTTATTTACGATGTATCAGAAATTGTGTAACAAATCGAGATAAATGTATAAAATTTCCTAAATAGCCAAAAGGTATTTTTATCAACATTATATCATTGCGATTTAGTCACAATTCACATTACGTAAAGACATAGACGCATTTCCGCTCTTATCTTTGGCATAATCGAAAAAGTTTTTAAAAATATTCCATACAAAGAAAACTGTCAACATTAACAATGAATCAAATCATTAATGATAACTAAGCGAAGGCGATATTCTATGAGATAACATTCTGCGCGCATTGAGCGTAAAACAAGAACTATTTACAGGTGTTAAAGCCAGCCTGCGCCGCTGACTACGTTACGTCTATCATATGTGCGTGTGGATGATTGGAATAATAGAGATTATTTATTCCACATTATTTATGTTGTTTCTTGAATCGTATCTAATGATTGGCTGTTGCCCTTCATGTGTTAAGCATTGCATGGGGGGTCGTAAGACACTTGCGTAGATCTGTAGCTCCTATAGGCATCGTGATACGCCTCGTTGCGCGTCTGCCCTGTGTCCTCCTGGGGCATCAGGAGATATTCACAACACAATATGATTAATTAATTGTTTATTAGCTTTTCTCTTTTTATTGTGTTTGTTTAGAGTGGAATAGTGAGTGAGTGAGTGAGTGAGTGAGTGAGTGAGTGAGTGAGTGAGTGAGTGAGTGAGTGAGTGAGTGAGTCAGAGTAGGTGAGTGATTAAGTCAGTAAGTGCTTGAATGAGTGATTGAGTTGGTGATTGGATGATTAAGTGAGTGAATTTTTCACTTGACTTTTTTGCAATATGTGATTAAACATAAACATAGTTAATTGTGTATATGTTTGTCTGGTTAGTGATTTGAATCCAGCGCATCGGCAACGGGTAAAACTTTTTGCCCCTACTGGTCATATTTCAGAGATACGTCTGGTCTGGCACAATATTTTAGTTTCAAATAATGACAAAAATAAATATCCAGTACTTTCTTAAAAAAATTACATGTTTATATAAATTGGCTTTTTATTTTTTCGTTAATCAGTTTATACCATTTATTGAAACCCTAATAGGTGTATGGGTTGAGTTCTACTAACAGTATATGAATATTCCTTCCTAACTATAGACAATACATATCCAATATAATTACCTATTTTGCATTTCTAAGAGGGTCACACTGCAAACACAAACATTATTTTTAACGTACTGCACGTATTCTTACTAAAAACTGTTTTTCATATGTAATCCCATTTTTTCATATTTCTAATTTCATGGCCACTTGAATGCATTTTTTTAAATGCATGTACGTATTTCCAAAGAATGCAGAAGAGCTCAATTACTGCCAAACCTGCTTAGATTCTTCCGATGATAACCACAGATCTACTTCCAACAACCAGCATAGCACGTACACGTGCATTCATATAGCATGTCTTCGTGTTCTTATTTTTTATGTAATGTGTTTTTCTTTTTAGGGAATTAAGTTATAATTATTAACGACATATTAAGTCGGTCCTAATAACGCATATCCTGTGGTTTTGAGTGTTGTAATTATGAAATAGCTCTTCTTGTATTTACATGGGCCATGTAAGGCAAGCACAAGCAGCGCCCATGAGATAGTTGAGTATTCGTCTTATTAAGACGCAAGCTGTATGTGACACTTGTTAACAAGCCAACCAGCGGCACGAACTGAGTAGGTACGTATAACATGACAGTTGATGGGTGTGACTTGATACAACTTTGTTGTGTAGCATTCACTAATTGAAATCAATTTTTTAAATGTTGAAAATGCACCCAGATTGGTTTTACCTTTAAGCTACTAATTGAATTTACAGTAACGTTAATTGGTTACACCTATGTTATAATATCAACGAATTGAAAATTACAATTTAATTCTCGGTAACAAGCTTTCGATTTCATTGCACCTGTCTAGTACACGTTGAAATAACAGTTAAAAGTTAAAATGCACTTGTTTGTAATAAATATGCCGAGCACTAATTATTAAAATATCAGTTCTATTAATTAGAGGGAGCCGCAGACTTTAGTAAATGCCGAATCCTGCCGCCATAAACTATAATATGATTGATATGAATCTTTGCTTAGTTGTGCAACACAAATGCGTATTAGCATTACTACCAACAATTCTTGGTAAGTCAGGTAAAATGACCAATATTGCGTTTTTTTTTTAGTCTTTACTAAATTCAAAATCATTAAAGCAATTAGGATCATGTTCTATATTATTTTATTATCGTAAATATTCTATGAAGTGTGACTTTAAGCTAATGATATAATATGATTCCTCGACATTTGTGCAACGTAAAGGGATATTTTTGTCGGTGATTTTATAAACGTCGCTTGTCATGATTGTATCTCCATAAATTCACATTATTTTACAAACACCTTCAAACTAACTGGCCTAATTAAAAATCAGTTAATTAATCATTAAAGCTTTATTTTTATTTTGGATGACTGATTGTAATAGCATGTTACCAGTTAGACACTTTATTTTGGATCTAACTGGACTAGTTGAAAATCAGTGTATCAGTTAAAGTTACTTTATTTTGGATACACTCTGAAATAACTGTTCTAATTAAATAATACCATACATTGTTTGGATACTCTTGTGAACTAGCTATGCTCATTATTGAAGATAAAGTTTATCAGTAAGTTTCGGATACACCTTTGAACTATCTGTACTAAAGAAATAGCGGTTAATCTTTCAGTATATTTTTATTTAATACACTTCAGAGCCACTAATTGAGAAAACGATAATGCATTTAAAAGGCAATGTATTTTAGCTACAATACAGGGTTTATTAATTCAAACTAACATTTTGAGGAAATGTTGGGGGAAGGGGGTACACCTGTGTTCTACTAATTGACACACAAGAAATATTAGGGGTGAAGTGTTACCACGGAAATGAAGGGGTGGAAAGTGAGCGATTACACCCCCTATTTGTGCACTAAATTAATCCAACCGTGTCAGTAGACACGGCGCCATGCTGTTAGCTGCTTCCATCAGCACGCATACAGAACCAGAATTGGAGAAAATGTTATCCATAGAGGTAACCACACTGGCCAGATTCTCCTATCCTGACAGAGATACATCATGCGAGCTCTTATTATTCATACTTTTCTCTGATGATAAGGTTATAACATTGAAATCTGCTAAGGCCGAGTCAGGGGGCGGTAAAGCCTCCCCCAAAGTTGGCGTAGAAATACCCGGCCCCTCCATCATCTACGAGACCTTAAAGAGGCATTCACCCGCTAAACTCAAAAAATATATTTCATTCAGGCTAACTAGTTATGAATTTAGAAATTAACAACAAAATTATTGGGTCCACCTTGACCCGAAAAAATGTCAAACATTGTATTTTTCGAGCTAGGTCCCATCGGCAAAAACTCCCATAAGAAATAGCATGGGGACGATCTTTATGCTCCGTGACCTTGGAGGATTTTGATCAAAAAAATATTGGACATTTATGACAATTAACGTACTCTACAGTCTTTTCTGTAAATCCTCTGTTTTGAAATTTGGGCGAGTTGTTCGGTCAAATTATGCTGAATACCAAGAAGGAGTGTAATTTTGGAATGCATATTTTTGCGTGTTTGAGAGTATATTCGTGCACAGTTTCAAGACGCGATGTTATATTGGACCATTTTAGATTGGTACGGTTATCTAGTATTATATATATGTGGAACAAAAAAGAAGCAGGTTAAAACCGTTTTATGAAATTTTTTATAATGCCAATTTTCGCGAATTTCTGGATCAATATTTTTTGAATCGTGTAAAATCACAGTTCCAAGATATCATTTTTTAAACGGTTATTTTAGTGTAGTATTATGCTATGGATTATGTGGTAAAAAAATAATTTTTGGGGTAATAGCCCCTTTAAGGCTGTTGTATCTACCTCTGGGGCTCTGGCCAATATATTGAAAGTCAAAGAAACATGGCTGAAAAGTTTTCTGAATGAAAGAGGGCCTTACATATAACAGGAAAAAAATTGTTAAATTTTTGGGGTGAGACATAACCTCACTTTTGGCCATTGTATGTCGTTTTTTTTTACAATAACCAGCACATCAAGTGCAAAATTAAATTTTGAGAATTTATTTTCTGAATATTGTTTCAGCTTCAGCTTCAGCTATAAGGTCAAATATATTTCTAAAATAATTAGCTGTTGGCGTACGATTTTTTTTTCAAACGGTACAAATCCGAGTTTTTATAGTTTTGTATCGTCTGACAAAAAAGATCGTAAACCAACTGTTATTTCAGAAATCTATTTGAGCTTATAGCTGAAGCTGAAGCTAAAGGTGTTTAGAAACAATATCCAGAAAACCGATTCTACAAATTTGATTTTGCACTAGATGTGCTGGCTAAACTGTTGTCAAAAAACGACGTCTAATGGCCGACAGTGAGGTTATGCCCCCCCCCCCAAAAAAAAAAAAAATATAATAATAATAATAATAATAATAATAATAATAATAATAATAAATATTAATAATTAAAAAATGCTGTTTTATTAAAGGTACTCTTTCATTCAGCCAAGTTTCATGGACTTTTAAGGTTTTGACCCTTAGGAAGATTACAATACTGTGGTGATTTGGAAAAGTGGTACCAGTCCTTTTTATGAAATTGTTCAGGAGAGCTTAAAGAAGTGAAAATAAATTTAAAAAATTAATTATACCACTTTTCCGAAACACTCATTGCAAAAAAACAAAAGACAGACGTATAGGTCTAGCATGGTAAAACGGTAAAGTCAAGTTGTATACCGTTTTTCCGAAACATAAACATATGAAATGTTGTCAACAAGTGGACTTGAACCGAATTTCACTGTGTTATAGAGATTGATATTGACTTATACCTCTTTTCCATAACATTCTAGATTTAAAATCAAGAATTTTCACGTACTTAACTCGTTTTTGAAAAAAAAAACTGGACTTATACCACTTTTCCAAATCACCACAGCTGACCTCAATGCATGAACAGTAACGTAATTTAATATTTGTATCCCTCTTAGTACTCGGCACTGCCATCAACAACGAGATTGATACTTTGACGTTTTTTAACCGTTTTTTACAGAATCGACTAACTATATAATCTTTTTTTCCCCATTATGTTAACTACACATTTTTTTAAAGTAGTAATAAATCTCCTCGTAATATCTATTTGTTATAATAATAATGTCGAGTTTTAGACTCGAAGTTGACGACAAAATAGAAAAACTGCGTAAACTTCGTGTTATATTTTTGAGTGTATACTGGCATTACCTCATTCACATCGATGATCTATCACTGTACTTATAATCCAACACTAATTAGTCAAATTGTAGGTCTATGTTCATGTATGGTATAATAAAATACTGTGTAACTATATACGATACGGCCACGTACACAATTTCATTTTTAAATAAAATAAAATGATAGAATATAATAAAATTAACAATGTTCGTGCAAGTGTGTGTTTGTGTTTGAAAGTGGGGAGAGGGAAGTGTGATTACTGATTACGTATTACAAGTTTGTTTGAGATAGTTGTATAAATATATACTTAGTAACATCCTTGGTAAAAAGTAACGTATTTTTTCATAATTTTAATTAAACGCGAATGGGGAAAAAAATTCTACTATATTATGGTTTGCTGGCGTGAAAATGTTTGCTTTTGTATCTGGTGAAGTTTACGGTTATATGTGAGCGATTTATTAACGAACGCACTGTATTCCAGGTGCACTCCCAGCTGGAAATAGAACGATGTGTAGATGTATTTATTATTCACGCGATATTCGCGGAGCTGGTTATGCGTGCGTAGTGGTTGGAAGTTGTCACTCATCCTTGGTGAGGGAAACGCAAACCAGCCCGAACAATTACAAGAACACGATTTAATGAATTAAACATAACTATAAGTATTACAAATTGAAATGATTATAACTTGCATGAACAAAAGATGTTGTTCGTTGTACTTTTCTTTACATATTCTTTATAGGGTAATTCGCAAGTACATTGCTCTAGGTATTATTACGTTGTTTTTACGATTTCATTTATTCGTCATTACTTTTAATGAAATCATGTCGTTTAATTAGGATTTCCGCTAGCATTTACAGCTTACCAGAGCGCTTGCTTGGCGTTTTGTACTTGTGTGTTGTTGCTACTTTGTATGGCAAGTCTAATAAAAATATAGTTATTGCTTCTGTTTCTAGTATAAATGCGTTTTATGTGTGTGCCTATTTACCATATAAATTTGCAATTTTAAAAAAGAAAAGTAATTTACCTAAAACCAAATGTACGTATGTTAATTAGGTACCGGTACTTGTCTTGTATACCTGTTGAAAGCTATCCAATATACCAAGTACTATCCTTATGACAGGGGAACGCTGATAAACTTCTTCAGTGAGAGGGATCATTTGTGAAAATCGATACGATAACTCATTCAGTCACCAATGTATCTCAGAAAGTTTATAATATTATGCCTAAAATAAATTATTTTCTATCCGTGTTTCTTTGTGGGTGTGCCAAGTCTTAGGATAAAAACCGAAAATTACTTCCGATTGATTCGTTTTTTGGATGAGCGAAGCAAAGACTTCATCGCTTTTTTTCTTTTTTTTTCCGCTCTCTACCGGGCAAACGGCATATGCGATCTTGAAAATTGGAGGGGACCTTCGAAATCTCTGAACTTAGACCTGCCACGTTTTTGGGTACTATCGAAGAAATATTTCTCATGAATATCATACTTTTTCGATTTTTAGTACGATATTTTCGTAAAATTTAAGCCGATTCTGACCAAACGGGTGGGGCTACAAAACGCTCATATTTTACATGGGAATTAAGGTTATGGTGATGTAGTACCTTTTGAAAGAAAAAGTTGGAAAAGTTAGCCAGAATCCATAGAAATAAAGGTTTTAATATAAGTTTTTTGAGGTATATAATAACAATTAAAAGTAACAATAGAAACGTGACAACAATCACCTACAATGCGTACAAATAGCACTTGCAAAAGTAAAGAGATCCCACGCAAACTAAAAACTTACAAAATAGTTCATCCATCAACGCGACTAAAAAACGCGTTCGCGAAGCGGCCTAGTAAATTACATTGCACTTTAACCAGGTTGATACAGAGCTATTTTGGGGGTTGGGGGAAGGGGGTGGTACTAACCCCATCCAAGGGGGGGGGGGGGGTCAAAATGAGTAAGTGTGCTAAAACAAAAAATCAGTTTCAAGCAATTCTAAGAATTTTTTGTAATTTTGTTTGGGCCGCACACTCCTTTGGGTAGATAGGGGATGGGATCGGTCAGGGTATTGTGTGGTCGATTTTTTCTAACCCTTGACAATCTGTTTATTAAACACCTTCGCTTCCTATTTCAGGTACCTCACATCCGTGCTTTGTTGTATTAGACCCTTCTTCATAATTAATTTTAATTGCCATTTACTTTGTAACTAAGTATACCTCCATATTATCGCCATTGAATAGTTAAATTCCTCATTAATTAAACAATTTGTTTGTTAATTACGTATTGATCTTGTCTGGTCTGAGGTGTGCGTCAGGGATAGTGGTGTGAACGCTTGCTGGTTGGTTGTGATTATTCGCGGAGATTGCCAGCTACACTAATGATACGAGTTACGAGTGCCACCTTGGCTGGCTGGCTATCCGAGATCGTACCGCGCTGGCTGGGCCTAAACTAGTGTCAACTCATTACCAGACGGCAATTATGTAATCCTTCTCCGTCACATTAGCAAGCAAGCAGGCAAATAAGCAAGCTCAGTGGAATAGTGACGGTATGCACTTATGCTGAAGAAAGTATTGAAGTGGGACCGCCGGGGGTCTAGGGGGCGCAGCCCCCCATTTTTGTCCCGCAGGAATTTTTTTTAGGGTGTGATTGTTAGAAACTCTTTTAAATCACTTTGGAGAGGGGTCTATGTTTCTTTCTGTTTGCCAATATTGAGGTGGTATTTGGGATCGTATGCCTTTATTTTACTAATTTTATATTATTCAACATAATTCGACAATATGCATAAAATCTATCACAAATTAGTCCCGGTATGGCATACCATCGGTAATTTTAGTAACGGTATGCATACCGGCGGACTTTAACCACTGGGCAAGCTAGACTTAAATTGTTTGTTGTCAAACTGTGTCAGGAAGAATCGTATATTTATTTGGTCAATTAATTCAATAAAAGAGTCGTCGGTGGTATTTTTGTTTCATATAGATGATTTTATATTCGCCATTTTGGATGTTTTTTTCTTCACTTGCCATATTTCACCATACCTATAAGGCACTGCTTCAAAGATTCACTGAATAGCTTACACGCTGTCGTTGTTTTTGTTTTTTGTTTTTTTTTGTAGGATGCTTGCTGTAGGGTATACACATCAGATTTAACTGGTGTGACCCTTTTCAGGTGACTACTAAGTATATTGTGGATAGGATAATTGTGAAGGGATGTCCGAGGGCTATTAAAGAGGATTCAATCCCTTGCATTCGCATTAACGACTGAGGAAAACCACGGAAAAAATCCTCGTTCAGGATTGCCGGTCTCGACGGGATTCGAACCCGGGACCTCCCGAATCAGAGTCGACACTGTCGGTGCTGTTGTTGTTGTCTTTGCAATGGTTCTTGTAAGTTTACTATAAGAATCATTAGTAAGTAACTGTTGATGTTTGTGTTTTTGTTGTTGATGATTGATTGATTGGTATTGCTTTACGTCCATATTATGCAACTTGGCTATCGAGACGAAGGAGGGACGTAAGGGAGACGCGGGGATCAAGGGTGGACAGGCATGTGCTGGTCAAACAGCACAAGCATCTGGGGAGGCAGGTTCCCCACTGGTCTCCAATCCGTCTGTGTCTCATCGTCCGTTTTGTCTTTCGCGCCGTGGGGAGTAGTCAAGGGGTTTCCGACGACGACCAGAGCTAATAAGTACTGGAGTGTACATAATGATGTTCCAGTTATTATCCTCAGCTCTCAATGATATAGCTAAAATACAATTGTCTGCAATTTATGACCATTCATTTGATTGACAAAATCGTTTAAAAAACTGTTTAACCATATGTATACAAATTTAGAATAAATCTTCCAATCACCATTACAATCTCTTCGTCATGCTCTCCACACTGCCACACATGCAGATTCTCAGCACAGCAGGTCTACTTTCAATGTGTACTTGTACTGGACACTTGCTAACCGAATGTGTGGGACTTACCTGGTGCATGTGACCGTGGTCCCTCATTATAAATGTGCGGATGAATAATCGACATGCAGGTACTATCTCCTATAGATCTCGCACTTGCGACTCGCGTACAATCCACCGCGCCTCGTCTCTGAGAGCACAGTGCAAACCACGGCAAGCCACTTCCACTTCCACATTATGTATTTTATTATGTGCAATGACTTGGTTCATCTAGATGGCGAGCAAAGACTGCATGGGAGGCTTCAATTAATTCAGATTTATACACACGAGCAATTATTTATAAAGGGTTAAAGGTAGTCGTACGTTCATTATCACATACACGTAATGTGTTTAAAAGGCCGCTTCTCTAACGCTTTTTCCAGTCGCGTTGATGGATGAGCTTTTATGGGTGATTATCGGCCCAAATATCACGAAAATATCGTATTAAAAATCGGTGAAAAAAATCGTAAAAGTACTATTTCTATGAGAAATATTTCTACAAATATCTCTAAAATCATAACATCACTTATATAATTTTAGTGATTTTAAACGTTCCCTTAAAGTTTCATCAAGATCGGAGAAGCCGTTTGCCAAATATCCCGAAAATATCTCATTAAAAATCGGGAAAAAATCGTAAAAGTACGATAATCATTTAAAAAAAACATTGATTGTACCCAAAAACGTGGCAAGTCTAAGTTCAGAGATTTCGAAGCTCCCCTCAAATTTTCATCAAGATCGCATATGCCGTTTGCCAGGTAGAGCGCGAACAAACACACAAAATATACAAATAAACAAACAAACAAACAAACAAAAAACAAAAAACAACCGAGCTAATTTTTTTTTTTGTGGGGGGGGGGGGGGGGGGGCAGTGAAATTGAAGTCTTCGCTTCGCTCATCCAAATATTCTTTCTGCTAGTTTAGAGGATTTGTATCAAAAAGTGGCGAGGAGAGAGAGCGAATGTCGTGAGTGTCTTGTATCAACGTCACTAAAGCTCATCTATTTATGATGTCGCACTCACATCTTTCAATTCACATCCTGCAATGCTCCTCCAGTAAAAATGAGGGATTTTTGCCATGATGATCTCAATTTTTTTAATTATAACTTAATCTTATTTTAAACCCAAAACATTTAGTTTCATATTAATCATGGCGGAATGTACTCGTAAATCCGAAGGGGACCGTGCTCTTTTATTGCCAGCTTTATTTTGCTGAAAATGAATGAATGAGTTGGTAATACATTATCTACCAGAGTAATAAATTCATGAAAAAAAATTGTCTTAACACACCCTTGCATAAATAATCCTACTATAATATTTAAAGAAACAGATTAAAAATAATATATATCCGCTATAGCATAGCGCTAGTACCAATTATTATTAATTTCTGCATTAGCTGATATTGCATATCTGTAGCAGCAGCAGCTCTATTCAAAACTACAATTAAACTACAAAACAAGCAAGACTTACTTTCGCATTGTCTTTAAACGTGTCAATAAAATATGTCGTCAAACGCTTGTGCGTGAGTGCGTGAGCGTGGGACTGTCCATGATCATCCTGGTGATGATACTAACTAAACATGCACACTCTTAGTTAGTTCACATGCACTCAAGCTAAACTAAACGGGTTCAAAACTTTACCTGCAATGTGTTGGGCTTCGCAATGCAAACACAAGTTTTTTTAATGACATCTCTAAGATAATGTATTCGTTTGTTCTAATTGTATTCAATGGTTTTCTAATTGTTCATTGTTGAGATCAGATTAATATATCCTGGTTTTGTGAATAATTCTATGTAATTTATACTTAACAGACTACGTTACTTAAGTGTAACTTTGTGCAAGCGACAAATAGTATTTATAGTATTATCTGTCGAGTTTTTTCTTATTTCTAATCATAAGGTGACATATAGTCGATTTGTGAAAAGATGAGTGGTTTAGAAATGCAAGCTAATAGTATAATATCCTAAAATAATGAATGCCCTTCCTTGAATTGTGTGTTGTGAATCACCCAGATATATTTAAAGTTTGGTGTACGTTGGTTCGTCTTGCTTGTGCGTGGTAAACGTTAAACATCCTTTTAGGAAAAAAATTGTGTGAGTTCAAAAACGTAATGTGATTTTCTTCCTCCTTTACACAAGTCTTCGACAATGTCGGCAACAGTTTGAAGGATTTTATTTTAATTTTATTTTATTTCAATTTTTAGATAAGTTCAGTTTGTGCGGGCAAATGCGGCAAAACTCCGGGCAAAAGTGCTGTGCAATAATATATTTTGTCATCTCGATTTTTGATTTTAAGAATTGTGCATATTTGATACAAGCATGCAAAACGTGTTCAGTTTCTATGTGTACTATCATTGAGTACCATACTCAAAGGTACTATGTTTTAACTAGACACAACACGATTATTTTTTATTCCTTACTGAATTTTACATAGTTTAAGTTTGAAAGATTCATAAATTCCAAATTTCAATTAAAAATCTATGTGCACAATTTATAAAAAAAAATCTATGGCACTGACTAAATCAAGCACCAAACGTGTTTCTTTTATATTTCAATTTCATGTTGCAATGGTTTAGCAATCGACTACAATAGTATGTTGTGTCTTTCAAATGAATATTTTGCCCTATTCAGATCATTTAATGATTCAATTAGTATTACTTTATATTGATTCGAAGTGATACAATGAGATAAAAGTCAAACTTCGTATAGGTTCCTAAGAAAGTACGTAGCCCTGCAATCAGAGGTGTTGTTTATCACAACGTTATGTATGAATTAAATACATCGCTGCTATCAGAACAACGATTCGATTGTTGATTCGATTGAAATATATGTTTTTATTCATAGATTGTTTTTTTTTCCTTTACATAAAAAAAGTAGATGGGAGCCAATTAACCCTTATTTTTATTTACAGTTAAATGTTTTATCTCCAGAAACCATCAACGCAAATTATTATGAACATAACAATTTACAAATATTATTTTTACTATAACGTTTGTGTTATTCCTAGTGGTAATAACTTTTGATGTGGGAGATTTTTTTATTCCAACTCAACAAACTGCGTCTTTGTGCGTTTGCCGCTTGTTATAATTAATATATATGAATTATACAGTAGCGTACCTGCCCGAAGTGAACTTTACGATTTTCAAAATAATGTGCTCATTCTAAAAACATCCATTGTTCAAGTAAATATTCAAACACTCGGAGAAAACATTAACCAAGTGAAATACTAGCGAAGGTATATTTTTATTGGTTGTTTCCTTTATTTTTATTTGTGTTTTGGGGGTTGATCGTTTACTTCCTTTCAAGTACACAAACAAGTGTAAGGGGGGAGATTTTGGTCCCTTGCACCCCTCTTCTCTTGGCGTGTGCGTGTGCGTGTATGATCACGATCGAGGCCTTGATGGTATATAGGTCCCAACATTCGCAGAGCAAATTTCACCCCGGCGCCAGAATTCTGTGTGCAAATTACACCATCTTTCATTCATCACTCGGTAATTTCAGGTTAGGGGTGACAGCGCGCATCTCAGACCACAAGGCAGTTAAAAACTATTTAAAAACGGAAACTAGTCCTACTAATTGGGGATGGTTTAATTCAGTGAAATGGGGAAATTCATAAGAAGACCTAGAACTTGTAAAAGTTCACCTAGTAATTTAGCGGCCCATCAGTGGTTGGGTTTCGATACAAATGGACGCGTTTTCGAAAATGGTTATTCGTTATTATTCCGTTTTTAAAAAGGTATTCTTGTAAAATAGGTTCTAAAATTATAGAGGTATGTCAGCTTGTTGATGGATGGATTTGTCTGTGGTACCGTGTTGACGCAAGTCTTGGCATCGCCGTCACTAGTTCCAAGAAGCTAGCGTTGTTTCTCCTCTCCTCGTTACATATTCATGGCACTAGCGCTGAGCAGTGAGCACTGAGCCGCGTAGGCCTTGTTTTTTTTCTCTCAAACAGACTTGATTAGTATAATTTTTATCATCTTACAACGTAATGCACGCAAATACCTAATCAAATGCAAGCTTTTTATTCATTTTCATTGTTTTAATGAGAAAGGCATGGATGGCGTCACCACCCTAAGAATCAAACGATCTTCCCACATTTGTAGGACGTACGTACGTTACGTAGCTTCCTCTCTGCCGCTCGTTCAAATCTCTCTCGCTTGCTCGCATTACCATACACACAATCTATTATTATGCTGAGCTGGGGGGAAGTGCATACTCAACGGCCTTTATATAGTGCGGTAATTGTTTTTATTACTGTTTATATTTTGCAAAATGAGATATAATTAGCATTTGATTTGCGAGCTTAGAAAAGGTGTAATTTCTAGACTAAATTAAATTTATGAATATAGAAATATGTTTTCCTGCATCATCTTCCCATGAGCCCTCACGATAGCAGATGTCAAATCATCCAGTATTATTTGCTTACCTGACAAATTGGAGAACTCTTAGTGTTGCAAAATGCAAAATTCAAATCGTGGCCCGAGTACCTAAATTGCTCCATCGCCTGGACAGTTCTCCTAAATAGCTCCAAAAGACTTAGACATTATCTGAGTAGCCATCAGAGAACACAGTCTGTCTATTTGCATGGTTGACGCAAGGCACCTAAAAAACACATTCCACTACTATCTTAAACAGGGCTCCAAACTTTAGGTTAGGTTATGGTTTGGTAATGAAAAAAAGCCTTGTGATTTTTAAGTAGTAGAAACTGCATAAGATGCACGTTTTTTGTAACAGTGAACGCTAAGTGAGTTTGGCCTGCCGCAACCTAACGCAACCTAGGAATTGACAAGATAGGAAAGAAATAAGTGGCCAGACATCAAACATGTCAGGCAGGACCTACACTAAATGTGGTGTCTTTTTTGTTTTGAATTCACTTGACACACATTATTATTTAGCTATACTTCTCGTGAGAAAACTGCTCAGGGATAAGAACATGCCTCTCTTCAGGCGTCTAGCAACATATTTTGGAGTTTACTGAAGGGAATGTCCAAGGAACGTCGAAAGAAAACCGTGGGAAAACCTTTTAATCAGGATTGCTGGTGAAGAGTATCGAAGTCGGGACCTTCCGAATTGAGCTACATCTGCTATCTTATTCGTATTCATCCATAGGTCTTTTGCGCCTTGCAGTAATGAGCTGAATGTGCAGTAGGTTTGGTTGATTAGGTCGTGGATAATAAAAGTAAGTCAATAATTCCTCATTTCACAATGCGAAGTAAATGCGAATCTAGCAACTTGCGAAAGAATTTGATTACATACATATTGACAATCACTTAATATATGATGTGGCACTCTCAATGTAATGAATAATTCGATTAGGGTAGAAGTATTCTAAACCTTTCAAACAATGTAGCACAGGTGAAAATAGCAATTCCAAAAGAACTTCCTCTAAAACATTTTTGACTAAAATAATGACTCACAATGACTTGTCATTTAGGGATGTGTATCAGAAATTTTAAAACCAACTTCGTAAAAGTGAATGGTAGGCAGATGTTACGAAAGGCGCGGAGAAGAAGATATAGAGGTCATTTTCACTATCACCACGTCAAAGGCTATTTTAATAAAAAAAAAAGTATTGATATTATAGCTGCAAGTTTTTTCAGTGCACTTTATCTAAAGTATTATTTCTTGTCTAAACAGTCGATGATATTTTAAATGTCTTTCAATCGATCAGTAGTTTTTTGTCAAATAAATTATTGAGAAAACTTTAGTCATTGATAATTTTCACATGTATGATGCGTACATTGTTATAACAAGCCAACGACTGTGTCAAAAAATCGAAATAATCGCTGTTACAAAGAATGATATATTTGCTAAATATTATTCATTTGACTATTGTCCAAATAATGAATAGAATAAAAGTTAGAGCGTGATAAGTGTTGCGCCGTGAAGCAGGCGTCAACTTGCGAAATGAGGATTTATACCAACTAATTCCGCCATGTTGCCTCGTGACGTCAGGAGGCGGGTACAATTCAAGTCGTCAATTTAAGGTCTTGGTTGTGATTTTAGGTTGGATATAATAAAAGTAAAGTCAAATAATTCGTTCATAATAACACTATGAATAAAATGCGAATCTAGAATGCTGCGAAAAGGAATGACTTACAACACAGACCAGCGATCCACCTCATATGATGCAGTGTGCGTCCGTCCAAGGGATGAATAACGTTGTTAGGGTAGGTAGAGGTATTCTAAAACCCTCAAAGTCAATTAGCAGGTGGATACAACATAGCCACTTTCCAAAAGAACTTCCCTCTAAAAAACATATCTTTTATCTGAAAATAATGACTCAAATGACTAGTCATTTAGGGGATGGTGGATCAGAATTTTAAGCACCAAGCCACATACGTATACATGATGAATGGTAGGCAGATGTTACGAAGAGGCAAGAAGGAAAAAACAGTACCGTTAGGTAGAAGGTTCTATTTAAATCACTTTAATTTTCCAAACGCAAATTTGCCTCTAATATAAAAAAGGTATATAAATAATTATAAGGATGGTTTTTATCAGTAGTTGTTACATTAACTCAAAGCTATTATACTTGTATAAAACATGTCCATGATAATATTATAATTGTTTTAAATGATAATTCTATTGTTATGTAATTGTGGAAGTGCTAGCTTCCCTCATATATCAAGGTATACGGTGCATGTTTGACACAACACATGCTTTGCGCTAGGTCAGTGCTGGCGTGTGTGTGTCTACTTGTTTTGAACGCACTAGAGCAGGAAAGATATGAACGAAACATGCCATATCGCGACCGGTTCAACACACTCGCTAGAATTTACATGCACAGAAATTCCTGGACGAGCATTTTCCAATCAATAGAAGATTATCTCTTTGAGTTAGACCACTCACCGTCGTCGGTGTGTGTATTCCCCGAAATAAGGTGAGTTTGGTTTCGAAATCGAGATCAAGTTTTGCGGAAAAGACCGTCTTTGGCGCCAGACATAAAAAATAGGCCCTTTAACCACAAACCATC
This sequence comes from Sweltsa coloradensis, assembly GCA_024449915.1. Classification (NCBI taxonomy): domain Eukaryota; kingdom Metazoa; phylum Arthropoda; class Insecta; order Plecoptera; family Chloroperlidae; genus Sweltsa; species Sweltsa coloradensis. The sequence goes on from JAMZAV010000702.1 coordinate 150,290, forward strand.
TTGTGGTACCGTGGAGGAAACCCATTGTCTTACAACTAATTGGAGGTAGAAGAATTTCACGAGAATAAGTAAACCTTCTGCTAGAAGTAGCGTATAAAGTTTTATGAATAATCAAGTTCTAATTCCAGCTGCAGAACAGACAGAGCACCTATGCGGAAAGCTTTAAGTGGTGTCAGTGCGCGAGCTGAGCGCAGCTACTGCAGTCAGTTGACCACCCACTTAGCACTTAGTACAATGTACACACTCTCGCATCGCACTAACTACTGACCCAACCAAACTGATCCACTAAACCTGCCGCTTAACTTCCAAGAAGCTTACGTTACCGCAGAGAAATCCCATCTCTTGATTTCAATTCTATTTATTGGTATTTCATCCTCTACCAACCTCATGATACCATCTTAACACTTCTCAGTAGGAAGTATTAATTAGCATATTATTTGCCATACTTACTTCAGAATTGCTCATAAACAAGACGTTACAGATAATTTATGGTATCAGATAAATAGATACATCGCATTACTGTTCTAAAAAAATATTTATATAATTTTTAATGAGGTGTTGTAGAGATAATTATTAAGTTCTATTTCCGCTTGATTTTTATTTCGGCTGTCTGTACTCTGCACCGAGGTCATATGAAGGTAGGGTAGGGTGTTTGCTTGCATGTGGGCTCCATATCTGTTGGAAGATCGAGACAATGTCTTGATAAGATCACGACGTATGTTTAACCAGCCGACTCGCACTTGCAGTCACATACATTACCGTGCACACCCACGCTCAAGTGATTGACGCGTTAAGACGACCAGCATCGCGACGATTTTCATTTACAATTCATTAAACATTATATTCAAATTGTAACTGAAATAAGTACAATGCAAGTATTTGAAATTGTATTTCGGATCCCTTTTTTTATAATGGCATTACTTTAGAATATACTGTAAAATTTATGCAAATATTAAGATTCAATCAATGTATTTGTTTAAAAAGCAGTTGAATGAGTTTGTTAAAAACGAGTGTCCATTAATTGGTGGGTGTTAGTTGTTATACATTATGTAGTCGTCTGCGGTCATTACCTACATAGCGTTTTAAAAACAATGTTTCATTGATTAAGGTTGCATTATTTTTTTTTGTGTATATAAAATGTAATTGCCTGTCCTTGATTGAATGTAAAACATGAGTGTACTGTTCTAAAGTTCTATTGAACTGAAAGAATAAACAAGATCATATCAAACGTTTGCAGTCGTCTGGAAGGAACTGGTCGCAGTCGCTTCGAAACAATACAACCTAAAATATTTGAATTTACTAAATATTGTCATATCATATCAGGCTTCCTTCTTCGAGAGATAAATTTATATTTCGATCCTTGAGGAACTGCGCTTGTCTTATGGGTCGGTGAGGGGGGGGGGGACCACCATTTTACCTGAGACCTATCTGTAGTTTTCATGGACTATGGATAAACAAGCGAGTAACGTGATTGAACCCAAATTATAGTTGAATTATAAATGTAACAATAGGTAAATGAACAGTTTCTCTATAAGACAAAACTTATAGGCCTACTGTTTTACATTGGACAACTCATGGTAGGTATGATATGTTTTCCATCCTTTAAATTAATTATGTTGATTATAAACAATTACTCTTAATCAATTAATTTGCAATTTACTTGCTTTAAATGGAAATCACCTTATTAACAGTTTATATACCTAATAATTGGTTTTCTTAAGTATTTGGCAAGAACCATATGGCACTGTGAAAAGTTTTACTGGGGTAACCAACTATCTTTAACTGTAAACCAATTAGATACAACTGCAGAACCGAAGCCAACATGTCTAGGCCTTCATAACCGTGTCAATGACTGTATAATTCAGAACAAAGTTTCTTTATAATAGCAATAATTTTAACATTTATATTTCAAAGTCGTATAGTTTGCTTTCATATACATTTTTGCTCATATATCTTTTACACTTGGGAAATATTTTTTCTAGAATATTGTTGAATCATTTGTTCTTATCGATAAAGATTGTTTTGATTCATGACCATATAATGAAAGTACATATGAGCATATAAATGTTTATAGAATTATTGCATTAATTAAGTGTAATAAAATTAGTTCAACATGATGGTTTTTCTTGACTCTTCACTTATCTTTCTCGGTCACGCTCAATATAGTCGATTAATTGTCTATATCTAGTGCAGACTTGTCTCTCAGGCAGTTAGTCGCTGTGACAGCAGACTGTAATCTGCTTCGATAATTTTACTGCCGGTGTAGCAGGGACCAGATACCCCGGGATGGGATACCCCCCGGTATCCCAGCTCTAGGGATGGAATACCCCGGTATACCAACTCTAGGGATGGGATACCCCCCGGTATCCTAGCCCTAGGGCTAGGATACCCCCCACGACATAACGTGTATTAAGACAAAAGAGGGTACTTGGTCCCTAGGGCTAGGATACCCCCCCCCCCACGATATAACGTGTATTAAGACAAAAGGGGGTACTTGGTTCCTAGAGCTTGGATACCCTACCCCCCACGATATAACGTGTATTAAGACAAAAGGGGGTACTTGGTCCCTAGGGCTGGAATACCCCCCACGATATAACGTGTAAAAAGACAAAAGGGGGTACTTGGTCCCTAGGGATGGAATACCCCCTACGTTATAACGTGTTAATAGACGAAAGGGGGTATTTGATCCCTAGGGCTGGAATACCCTCCACGATATAACGTGTAATAAGACGAAAGGAGGTACTTGGTTCCTAGGGATGGAATACCCCCACGATATAACGTGTTAAACGACTTAATGGTTAACTTGGGCCCTAGGGCTGAAAGGCATAGATATAAAGGTTTTAATATATGACTTTTACAGGTATGTACTAGCATACAAAAAGCACAAAAATTCTATCCAAATGACATTAGTATCATTTTGTTATTATTTTATGTTTCGTCCTCGTCTAATTAAATGATTTTATTTCTTTTTTTTTACTGAAATGTCATTGTTGTTTTTTTTTTTAATTGTGGGATGAGCGAAGGGAAGACTTCAATTTCACCGACCCCCCCAAAAATTTAGCTCGGGTGTTTTTTTGTTTGTTTTTCTGTCTGTTTGTTCGCTCTCTACCGGGCAAACGGCATATCCGATCTTGATGAAAATTGGAGGGGACCTTCGAAATCATTGAACTTAGACTCGCTACGTTTTTGGGTACAATCGATGAAATATTTCTCATAAATATCGTACTTTTACGATTTCTTTCGATTTTTAGTGCGATATTTTCGTGACATTTAAGCCGATTCTGACCAAACGGGTGGAGCTACAACGTTCATATTTCACATGGACATTGAGGTTATGGTGATGTACTGCTTTTTTGAAAGAAAAAGTTGAAAAGTTAGCCAGAAATCTATAGAAATAAAGCTTTTAATATGTTTTTAAATTTTTTGCGATATTTTCGTACCATTTGGGCCAATTCTGACCAAACGGGTTGGGCTACAACGTTCATATGTATTGTCTTTTGAAAGAAAAAGTTGAAAAAGTTAGCCAGAATCCATAGAAATAAAGCATTTAATACAAGTTTTTTACGGTAAATAATACCAATTGACAGGTAACAATAGAATATTGACAACAATCACCTACAATGCGTAGGAAGCAAAACAAAGCACTTGCAAAAGTAAAGATATCCCGCGCAAACTAAAAACTGTAAAAAGCTCATCCATCAACGCGGCGGGACTTTATCGTTTTCCTAGTTACAACAATAGGAGACTGCATGGCGAGGCCTTCAATACTAAATTTTGTCATAGAGTTGATGTTGGTTTCGTTTTGTTCGTAATTCGTGTGGTAATGATGAAGTGCAGAGTATTTTTGTGATGTGTGTTTGAATGGGGATTTTGAATTTTTAGTTTTGTTTTAGTTGAAATCTACGTTTTTCTTCAAATATTTTTGAAATGAAAAATTCATAAAAAGAAAATTTAAATAAAATTTAAAAAATACTCTCCATTTCATCATGACCACACTCTCTTTCATTAAAAAAAAACAAAACATCGAGTCTCTTTCTTAATATTCAGTACATAAAATCTAAATCCAAGATAAATAAATGGTCTCAAAAAGTGTATCCTGAGAAACTGCTAGTAGAGTTTGACAACAACTTTGTAGTTTTTATGCATATTACAAGCATATTGAGATCACGAGCATACAAAAAAATAGTTATAAAATATTATTTGTATATACATGTGTCTTTGAATAGAAAAGTGATAAAATGAAGAATTTTAATCAATTTAATTTTTTTTTTTTTTGAAAATTCCCAGTGGTGTAGGGGATATTTGTACCACAATCAACAAGTAACTATTGAAACTTGGCAATAATCACCTACAATGCGGTACAAAAAGCAAGTCTTTGGTAACGAAATGTGTCACATTCCATTGTTAGTTAGTAAAACCAAAGCAATTATTACTTCTTTATTAAAATTTTATTTGGGGAGGTAAATAACTAGTTGTAAAACCTCGTTAACCAACAGTATGAAAATTCGTCCAAACCAGAGGTTACGAGGATTTGGAGGATTTTAAATATTACAAAAACGATAAATGAAGCACTAAAATGGAAATAAAACAACAAAATTCGAAAATTAATTCCATTGCAATATCAAGACCATGAAGTTAAATAACTAGGAAAACGCTAAAGTCCCGTCGCGTTGTTGAGCGAGCACCGGTACGTGCAATACGACCCGAGTACGACATTCCATGTTACATACCACATAGCCTTTAAGGCCTTGCCCATTTTAGCTGAAAATTTGTAGAATAGAAGAGAATGTTGTACTTAGTAACCCTGCAAAATTCCATAACGTTCGAAACATTTTTTATTTTTTTATTTTTTTTAATAACCAACGATCGGATTTTGTTCAAAAACTATACAGCAACCCGCATAGGTGGGATGTATATGTGTGCAAAATTTCAGGTCGATCAGAGAAACAGTGCGACCTGTACCGAAGCAGTAACAGAAAAAAAAACAAAAAAACAAAAACAGACATTCGAGCCGTAAGAGTCAAGTGGAGACGCTCGCTACGCTCGCTCAATTAATCATCAAAAGACAAAATAAATAATCACATCTCCACATGATTCAAAAGTAAATTAAAAGCGTCCATTTTCGATTATTTAATTAATTTTACAACGAAATGATTAAAATACTACGGTATCAAGATCTACACAATTGACGTTGCTTTTGAAGCTACTACATTACTTTGAAACACTTGTACATTACCTTCATGTATTGTTGAGAAAACAATCTAAATATCTATAATTTATAAAAATGGTATTTGATCTACAATAAAACTATATAGGAAAATTATATTTAAAAAATAAATAAAATGCCACAAACACAAAAACTTGTAAATAAACAGCCAAACCTTTCTCAACTAAAATAAATTAAATCTAGAAAAATGCCAAGCAAATAATTCAATTGAAATTCACATTAAATAAAATTTATACAAAATAAATAAAGGCTAAGTATACTCAAATAAAACGCACTCAGGTGTTGATGATTTCTGCTGAATGGTTGGCAATATCATTACTTAATTTTGCATGGATGTTAATAAAGTACTTTTATATTGATATTTGCACCCAGTGGGAAAAAATAAGCTTTAAATATCCATTGCGAGACATAATAACATAAATGGGAAATCTTCAACATGGATTTCAATTCAAGAAATTCCCAACAAACCATTTATCTTACAATAAAAAAACATAACCTGCGCGTCTGTGCGTTCACATTGATTAAAACGTTAATATAATCAAGTCTTTACACACGTTATATCGTGGGGGGTATTCCATCCCTAGAGACCAAGTACCCCTTTTCGTCTTTATACACGTAATATCGTGGGGGTATCCCATCCCTAGGGACCAAGTACCCCCTTTGGTCTAATAACACGTTATATCGTGGGGGGTATCCTAGCCCTGCGTAGGGTACTCCAGCCCTAGGGCTAGGATACCGGGGGGGTATCCCATCCCTAGAGCTGGGATACCGGGGGGTATCCCATCCCGGGGGTATCTGGTCCCTGCTACACCGGAAGCCACCATCATACCCCTCCAACAATACCACTACAAACAATGTATGATTTGGACACTTTTGTTTTATTTATCAATCAATTACAGGAGAATGTAATGTTTTCCCAAAGAAATAGTTTAATCATTCTGGTAGTGTAATGACTCAATAAATAATACAAATTCGTTGCTGAGTTTAGAACCCTTTCAGATCCCTTATACATTTAAATGTACATCAACTTTTATATTTTAATCCGAATAAATAATAGGTTTTTATCAATTCAATCCCAAAATTTTAAAATTTTATTTGGTGAATATAAATAAATTATACATTTTCCCCATGTCAATGGGACAAAAAGTGATTTTTGTTTAGAAAAGATAGAAAATACACATCTTCACAAAAGGCTAAAAAGGGGTAAAACTTGGTTTGTCCCGGAAATATAATTAATCTCTAGTACTAGTATTGCAATTATTTGAGATACAAAAATACAAAATACAAAACATTAAGAATGGATTTGACCTACCCCAAAATCCACTAAAACACGATAAACAAATGAAAGACTCAATATAACTGAGTGGGTAGACTCTAAATAAAATTTATAAAATTTATTTATTATTATTTAATTTAGAAAAAATATATAAATTTGAAATAATTGCTCAAAATGATTTAATGTAGACCAAGTGTCTAAAAGGGTTAAAGCAATAAATATTTACAGCAGCCGAAACACCGGCTACATCAGAGTTTTAAGGAACAAAGGAAATGAAAACCTCTGAAAAAACTTTCAGCCAGGATTGCCGATAACAGGATTCGAGCTCGGGACCTCCCTAATCAGAGTCTCGCGCTTTTCGCTTGAGCTATCACTGTCGGTAGAACCACCAAACAACCAATGTTTCGGACAGATGAACAGCGGTCCAGCTTTACACTTTACAGTTCAGCACATTTTAATTGTGCGATCTATTTGTTTTTCTCTCTCGTGGTAAACCTGTCCAGGGTGCAATGCATGCTCCTCTCCAGATGTTTAACTACGTATATTGAAGTTGAGGCAATTATGAAGGGATATCTGAGGGCTGTATATCGTATGAACAACAGGAAAACATCGGAAAAAACTTCAGTCAGGATTGCCGGTCTCGACGGGATTTGAATCCGAGACCTCCCGAATCAGAGTCTCGCTCTTGAGCCAACACTGTCGGTTGTGCAATCTGGAAGGCAAGCATAAATTATTTTTTAACAACAATGTCACATGTATTTTTACAATAAAAAAGAGTGAAGGAGAAAACGCTAAACTTCTCTTGGAACAATTAATCTGCGCCCGAAGTATTTTTAACATAATATGTCTGTACTACTACATTGGGTACTGAGCACTGTTTTTATGTTCTCAGAGAAGGTTTTTTACATTACATATATTTTAATTATGACTACATTATTAACTGTATACTACAAATCCTATATGAAAGGTGGTTTTTTGTATAATATTCATATATTTGTTTTATTATTATTTATTAATTATTTTATCCTATTCAGTTAAGAAACTGATTTACAACGGAGGACAACTAAATGAGATGCAGACACAACAATGATCTACTGTAAAGTAAATATTTGAAATAGTATAATTACAACAACAATGCATTAAAACACAAAAAATTGTAACAAATTAAAAAAGGATATAAAATGCATTTAATTAATGAATCAAATATATAAAAATGTGGTGGGAAAAAAAAGAAAAGAAAAAAGAAAAAAAATTTCAATAAAAAAGAAAAACGAAAAGAAAAAACTGATTTATTAGACGATCCCACTCAAACAAATAATATAATAATTTGAATAATATTGTACACATATAATGTATTCATATAAATAAGTAAGCCCCCAGCTCAATAAGTCTCAGAACTCTCAACGACGCTTTGCACCGAGCAGCCGATGCGACTGGCTTGAACACCACCCCACCCCACCCACAGATTCACACCTGCAAGTATCGCGTGTGCCTAGATGCTGGGCGAGATCGAACCTCGTTAGTCCACGTTTCATGCTATTTTACCGTGTTCGACGAGAAATAATCACCAGCAAATACAATTTAACTTCTCAAATTGTATGACAAAGTTATTTCAAGACTTGACCATAAATCCCATTCAATGTCTTTCTGGCCATGGATGGCAATATAGTGAATGGCGTATATGTGCTATTCATAACATGCTCATATATGTCAATTGTGGATCATATATCTGGTAATTATGCTCTTGGATGTCAATGTGGATCATGTTTGTTCTAATTATGTTCATGGATGTAAATAGTGGATCATGCATGTGCTATTTATGTTCATGAATGTAAAAAGTGGATCATGTATGTACATGTGCATGTGTTATGTTCATGAATGTAAATAGTGGATCATGCATATGCATGTGCATGTGTTATGTTCATGAATGTAAATAGTGGATCATGTATGTGCATGTGCATGTGTTATGTTCATGAATGTAAATAGTGGATCATGCATATGCATGTGCATGTGTTATGTTCATGAATGTAAATAGTGGATCATGTATTTACTAATCATGTTCATGGATGTCAATAATATCATGTTTGTGCTAATTATGAACGTGGATGTCAATAGTGAAAAATCAATTTGTAGGTCCATATATGCTGATGGATGTCAATAGTGAATAATGAATGTGTTATGCTCTTACATGTCAATCGTGCATTATGTATGTGCTAACTGCTAATTATGCTCCTGGATGTAAATGGTGGATATGTTTGTGATATGTTTCCTCGTAGATGGCAATAGTGCTTTATGTATGCGCTATATATTTTTACGAATGTCAATGATATCATGCATGGGATACTTATCTTAACTTCATGCGTTCATAGTGTGTACACATACATGTGTAATAATTTCTACGTGTTAATGTGTTGACCATACTTTTGGTAAAATGCATATATTTCGAATTAATTATGGTAATAAATCTAATTTTGACCAGAGCGTGAGTTCAAGTTATTTGCTCTTTGCCGAATATACATTTTTATTGCAGTATACATTAACTCCCTTCGTCGGAGGCCTAATTGCCACGATTCTGTTTAGCCCATCGCTGCACGCACAAAATATCACATCGTGTCCATACCATATCCTGCATGGAATTTATTCAAATCTTCATGAATGTTTTAAATGCGATCAATGCCGAGGGGAAGTTGCTGTAATTATGATTCTCGATTCAACAGTTTATTTTAATGTGCAATAGATTTTGTTCTCTGTATGCGTGCGTGTGTGTATGTATATGTATGTATGTATGTGCACACATGTCATTTATTTATACACACTACGCTTCTTGCGATGTGAGTTCCATTGTTTATGGCGTTAAATTATTTAGTTACACTTGTGTAGTTTTGTATAATGAGCATACATGGTCTATGCATGTGTGTGCTAGAGGCCTCATCAGTAGCGGTCTACCATGTATGTGTGTAGGCTTTAGACTTGAGATGTTAGAGGAGGACTTTAGATTTCAGCGATTTCAACAGCTGCTGTCATATTATGTTATTAATCACTTGCGCTGCACAAATGAGGAGGGTTTTTTCCATATGGTTTAACATGTCTGGATACGGATGTGTTTATTTGTTTTATGATAGACAGCGTTGATACCTAGTCAAGAAACGTGGTATAATTGAAAGTTTTTGGTTTAAATTAAAAGTATTAAAATAGTTCAAGGGTGGTTTTAAGTTTTGACCCAAAAATATGTCACTAGTTGAAGCTGAATTAACATAATCGATATACTTAATATTTAGAAGTGTGGATACAAAATCATGAATTTGTATTACAAACGACATAATTTGTGATAAGGAGCCATGCAATCCCCAAAAAACAAAGACCAATAATTTGATTACTATTTATTTCCATAATATTTCAAGAAATGTGTAGTATTTTGTTATAAATTGCCAGTTTTAATATTACTCCATCTTAGATACAATGTGGTTCTCTGTGCAGAAATCTATAAATTCGTAATTTCAATCCAGAAAAATCGTTTTTTTCTCTTCAAATAAACAATGCTTACAATGTCATGACTACCCTAGATTTAGATTGGTCGTGATGAGGTCCTTCCACCGGTCTCCTGTAGGACGGTGTAACCTGCAACACAGAAGCACCTGTCATATCACTGTAATGACCTCTGGGCCAAGTCTAACGGGATCTAAATTATACCATTGCGCCCATAATTACACTACTAAATACTAATTGGAGAACGTTTGCTTTATACTCATTTATGAGTGACGCATTATTTTCTTATCATTATCTTGAATTTCATCATATTTGGAAAACGTATTGTATAAAGTTAGAACTTTAAACATTAAAACATTATGAAATATTACATTTTACAGTATTTTCTTCATACAAAAAAAATTAATGATAAATAAACACAAAAATTATAATAAATGGTTAATTGAAGAAGCAAATGCAACATGCATCACCACACAGAACTTGTGTCCTATTTTGAAGTCATACGCAGAAAAATGGTCAGGGAAATTCTAACAAGATAAATAACCCGATGCATGCTCTAGGTTCGTAATGAACGCAATATGCAAGGCCTAATTAGCAATTGTTTTCGTTTTACATAATGTCCTCGTGGTCGCGTGAGCTGCCCACAATAGCCGTGCAGTGCGTCGGAGCCGGTTGTTTATTGACATTCCCCTGACCCTGAGCCGCATAAACTCATTCGTGCGTGCATGCAAACAAAAACAATATGCATTTTATTATTTTTTTACTTTATTTATACTTATTTATATTTCTCAATTTCATTAATCGGGTTACTCCCCGAAGGTATAGTTGAATTTTATGTAATCATCCAGAATTACAAATCCTTCTGACGAGGTTCGCCCCCGGTCTCCCGATTGCCCCGGCTGAGACCGGGGTTCGATACTCGCTCAGATGGATTTTTTTGTAATTTCTGATTGATTTACATAAAAACTTATTTATATTATTAGGGAGAGAGGTCCCCATATAACCATAACTTTTTCTATCTGTCAGTCCGTTCGTCTGTGTGTGTATCACCTCTCACGATAAAAACCGAACATGACGTCCGATTGCCATGCGTCTTTTGGGGCGCTCTTCAACAAGGATGATTTTGACAATGCTACAGAAAGTTTATGGTGACTCTGATGTCAAAGAGGGAATGGCTTGCCCCCGAGAAAGTATGAACATTCATGACCCGGCACCTACACCATTCTATACGCGCGAACAGGCAACGAACCTTTTCAACACACGGCGAATTATTTAATTTTTTATTCTTCTTCGACGATCTGTTGATTAAGTAGCTTCGCTCCCTCTTTTGGGTCCTCTCCTCCCGCAACCGTGCTTGTGCAAAGACAAGAACAAATTAAAATGTAATTCAACACTAAAATATTATTTCTAAAAGTAAGGCACAATACTTCGAAAGCTACTCGCTGAAACCCATTAATTAACAAGTGACACGACATTAGAGAAATCCACAGAGTTGCGATCTGAGATTTAAGCACAGTAAAATTATGTTTTTGTTACACTAATTGCATTTAAATGAATTCCCCAAATTGCTTTAATATTGAAGACTTATTTTTCATGTAAATACAACGACTCATTAATAATTAGTTATATTTCAACATTGAGATACAAAATTAGGTTCGGGAAGGGAAAGGTTTTGAATGTTTCCTTCTTGTCTCAACTTTCTATTGCAAACCTTCAGTTAAAATTTTAACAGATTATACATGAATGAAAATAACATAAAGTTATAGGTCTTGAAATTTAAATTTTAAATTCAATTAAGCAAATTGTATTATGATGATGTTCAGAGAAATTATGTGGTACGCTATAGTGGCTACAATTTGAATCTATTTTTTGATAGAAAAAAAGATTAGAATGATTATATTATAGAACTCAATCCGGACAATCCCAGTATTCGCAAAAATGATTTAGAACACATTGAAAAGCTTATCAGTCAAGTTTATTGGGGGGATCAAGAACTTTTTTCCTTTGTCGGTTTAAGATCAAACACATTCTAAAAAGTGGGTCCCTATTCAATGGACGGATTTGCATAAAATGAATGTATCATGGCAATGTAACCTTGGATTTTAGATACCGTGATCATGGGTTATATCTTCACCCTTTAAGAGTTTCCAAAGGTGGATGAAGAATTTAAGAAAGTAAGGGTGGAGATGATATCTTCCCTATTTGTAAATAACACTGGCAAGATGGGGCTAAAAAGAGCCTCATGAAAGTAAATAGATTTCAATGGAGAACTTATCTTTAAAAAGGGAATTTCACGAGTAACTTAATTCTTTTATACACTTGGGGGAAAAGAAATTATATTTAAAAAAATGAATGCCATTTATACTGGGTACACTTTCAAGTTTCTATGATGATTTCTCTCGGGGGGTCAACTTTATTTTTGTAACACCATGGGTCAATAAAAATATCATCATTATGCCCAGTGAGATTGGAGACATAGCAATGTTTTAATCCATGAATAAGCGAACCACCATGAAAATATGCATTTTAAGTTTTTAACAAAAATATTAGAATGTCAAGATTTGCTTATTTGCATAAATCGCTGAAAATAGTGTGTATATTGATGATTCATTTCACAAATTTTCTCTTTGAATTGATGATGTGAAATTTATTTTCGAAATAAGAGGAGGGAAATTTATAGTTAGAATTCAAGTTATCGTGATGAGTTTTTGGACGAAAATCATATCCGATTAAATCTTGTTTTATAAAATGAAATTGCTTCTTTTCGATTAGCTACGAATACGATGTAGTACGGTACGACCGAAGAAGCATACTGCAGCTGGCAGACTATGGCATTATGCACGACATCATTGACATTCTTTGTCAAAGCCAGAGGAGAAGAGCAGAGCATAGAAGAATAGAGAGAGAAAGAGAGAGAGAGAGAGAGAGAGAGAGAGAGAGAGAAGAGGAGGAGAGGGGGTTTTAATTGACCTCGTCGAGTTGTAGCCACCATGTCTTCATCCTTAGAAGCTGGGAATTCCTTGCGTAGAGTGAGAGGGAATGGAATATAAAGGATGAAAGGGGGAAGGAATGATGATAATTTAGCAGAGTATTAAGCAAGAATAAGCTAGTTTTATACAGCCAATTTAACTTTCATTTTGGTTTCGCGTAGAATACACACCGAGACATAGCCTTTGTGCGATATTGCGTATAGCTGGCCCTCAAAAGAAAGGCGCCCACCAATTCGCCTACGATGAGAATTCGTCAAACGATTCCGAAAACGAAATGAAAATCGAGTAAATTACTGAGGGCTTACAAAGAGAATGTTTTTTTTTGTATTTATTTTTTTAAATTGCCAAAAGAATTGACGAATTGGAATCGGAAGAGAGAAAATCTTACCGTGGTGTTATTAATCGTCGGGATGGAATCAATAGGGTGGCTGCTTATTTCCTTGACGTCACAATCACCCCCCAACCCCCCCTCCCCCTTCCCCCCACCCTCATCCTCACAGCTTCCAAATCTTGAGAAGCGGCCCTAATCAATATTATAGACGGTATACATAGGATGCCACAAAACTCCGTGCGGCGTTAATGAGAAGTCTGGTCCGGTCACCCAAACACGCTGCGCCGCGTGTAGACCTAGCACTATAGCTACTGCTCGGGAGGCCACTGGCTCGGTACCAGCCACTCGCAGTCCTAAATGAAACAGTGTTCCAAGGTTTTCCAATGCTCTCCTCATAGGCCATTGCTAAGATTGAGTCCTATCACCATACCTTGGGCGACTACCCGAACACACAAATTACTATTACCCAACCTAAGATGATCACTCGGAGAAATGGTGACGTGTATCTCATAGCCCCAGCATAGACGACATACCACGTCTTATGAAGTTTCTACTATTTCTCGTCTCAATCCTATTCTAGCATGGACCAATACGCGAAGTACGTTAATGAGTACTACAACCACCAACCAAATTGGCAATTGGAAGCCAAGTACAAGTTAAATTGAAGAGGGGAACTGTGCCCCCCCCACCCCCCCCCCCCCAAACAAAAACTTTAAAAACGCAGCCTTGGTGGACTAACAGCAACGAATGCGTCCACCCACAACCCCCACACATACATTCAACAGTTCACTCTCCAGCTACCAATCCCACCGTCCACGAGAAAATTAAACGAACTTTACGCTAATTTTGAGCAGAACCTCAAATACATCTGGTAGTAAACTTGTTTATTTTAGGAGACAAACTGTAGGTTTAGTTACAGATTATGGTATGCTTAAGTCCCCAAGAGGACTCAATCCCAGAATTCACCTTTAGGTTGAGGAAAACCTTAGGAAAACCATAAGACATGAGTTGAGAGAACTACCTCCCTCATGAAAGCCTCTCATTTCTTGAGCTACCTCTATCGAAAGATTCGACCGCCCGTCAGCCAAGACCAGAGCGTTCTACTTCTATCACCTTCTGGAAGTTCTAGCCGAGGTTATTAAAATATTAAAATTGACACATGACGTGGGTAAACCTCGTCAAGGTTTTAAATGGAACGTCATTAATTTTTAGTGACCATCGCAACAGCTGTTTGAGAGGCCAGGACCCTTCTCCTAAAGAGGAACGTTTACAGCAAGGGGTGATTATTATCGTACTAGTTGTATAGAGTTATATAGGTGACATCATAATTAGCATAATTACGTCAAGTATTTTTTAAATAAAAGTAGCTCATGCATTACAAGAGGGAGTAGTTTAGGAGGGGGTCGGTTTGAAAACCGACAACAATGAAGATTTTCTTCTGTGTCACATTTACGATAGGGAGCAAAGCTCCCGTATGAATCACTTTTATGTTCGTCCGTCCGTCTGTGCGTGTGTCACGTCTCACGATAAAAACCGAACATGACCTCCGAATCCGATTGGTATGTTTTTCCCCTGTTTACATTGCTCTTGAACAACATACATGATACATAATGTTTTGGTGACCTTTGGGGTCTAGGGGGTGGGGTATAATTTACATCAAAATAGATCAGCAATTGACAGCCTGGCACCTATACCAAAGGGATTATGGAGGTTGAAACGGGTTGAAATTGTATTTTTTTCCTTTATTTTCTATTTATTAAGTAGCTTCGCTCCCTTTTGAGTACTCACTTATTCGTGATTGTTTTTACTACATCGAGTCTTATTAATTTGCAAATTGCATAAACACTAATTAATAGTGGACGTATTTTTGTCAAACGTACACCCTTTTTGCATTGACTATCACTCATTTTAATTGAATTGCTATAATACATTCTGAATGAATGAAGCAAGAGTGAGCGGTTAAAATCGCCAGTTGCTGAGCGTTAAAGTATAAGTACCCATAGCAGGTGCACGCACATGCACACGCGCACGCCCACTTACACATAAACCAACATACAAAATCCTGTAACAAAAAATATTTTAGAAACAGTTTTGCAAAACAAGATTAGAAGGACATGTTAGGTGCAACTATACCTATTCAAGGTCATATTTATTAAAGTTAAAAATATTTCTCATTTAGCTGTCAATCATAACGCTAACTAGCGCTGTACTTTTTATAATGTAAATTAAACTCAAATCTTAAACTAAGGGCTAGTAAGATAAACAAGATAGGAATTTTATGGCTGTTTCGAGGAATTCGTTGGCTTTTTGGTGGTGAGTCCAACGAAGCAATTAATTATCATAATTAACTAAATGAATTGTTTAAAATTGGATCCCGGATGTACAATTCCCAGCTTACTTGAAACATAAGAATAGGCGAACCGAGTAATTCTGGGTCGTAGACTACCATGCAGAAATTAAAATATATCTAAATTAAACTAGATTGAAGGATATGAAATAGATAAGGAGAAGGCTCTAATCTTTGGACCTACACTTGTATGTTACGATCGCTAGCTTTTACCAATTATGCCAAAAAAATAAAATAAAAATCTTTATAATCATATTCATGTATAATATATAATTTCGTTTTATGAAGGAATCCAAGTATGATAAAAACATCAAATCTGTTGAAATTAGTTAAACACGTAGAAATCTCAAAGTCCGTGAAAATCATTAAGATCATTAAATGTTGATATCATTAATTGGTTTTGAAGGTATACGGTACTTAGATTTGTAAGAATTATGTTTTAATGTCGCTTGAGTAATTTATTTGAATTAATGTGCGAGGAACTGTTTTATTAAAAGTGCTCATAAAACAACTCGAATTCGTAAATAATCCAAAGGGGTACATGTCCCAAATAAATATGGATAAGTTACCTTGACAATGTGAATAGTTTTTATTATTGTCTTGTTTTGAATGGTTATGGCCAAAGGATTCCTATTTGTAATTGACATTTGAATAAAATCACTATCCTGTTTTGTGGAAATCGGATATAGTAAACCTACCAAGCTAATAACTCTATATCCTAATAGGATTTGAATGTATTCGGTGCATCTTCAGGTAGACGTGTGTATTGTTCTGATAAAAAATACATTAATTTTGATGTAGTATTAGTGGTGATTCGTGAGCGAAACTCCCATATAAGCCGTATAAGCGTCACTTTTCTGTCCGTTCATTCGTTCGTCCGTGATTCTGTCCGTTCATTCGTTCGTCCGTGATTCTGTCCGTTCATTCGTTCGTCCGTGATTCTGTCCGTTCATTCGTTCGTCCGTGATTCTGTCCGTTCATTCGTTCGTCCGTGATTGTCACATCTCATGATAAAAATCGTGAACACAGCGTCCGATTGACAAAATATCTTTCTTTAGTGCTTAGACTTCCCCGGTGCTGTCGCTGACATTATCAACGAACGACGAATTATGTTATATCTTCAACAATATGTTGATTAAGTAGCTTCACTTCATCTTTTGGGTACAGCTGTGCCTTTGCTTTTTTCCCTCAAATCTATTACCTAAAACTAGCAAATGGCAAATCATAAATCTATTGTTTTGTGTGCCTCAACTAATTATCATAATGTGTTGGTTTAAAAAAATTACATAACATTTATAATATTATTCCTGAAAAAATTCAGTATCAATCAACGCATCTATTCTTTGGTTACTAATAATACCCGCGTCAATTGATAGGCAAATAAAAAATAAAATAAAAAAATAATACAATGCAAACAATTATACAAATTACAAATAAGTAGAAAATATAAAAAAGCTCAAGGTGAACTAATCAAATATTTTATATTGATAGAGAGTATAAAATATGAAAACGTCCCTAAAAAATGCACAAACTTGCCTCAAAGTCACATGCTTTATTCCCTCTTCTCACATGTACAAATAATATCATTAAAGGGGTATTTACCGCTAAACTCAAAAAAATATATTTTATTCAGGCTAACTAGAAATGAATTTAGAAACTAACAGAAAAAAATTGGGCCACCATGACCTCCCAAAAAATTGTCAAACACGACATTTTTCGAGCTAGGTTCCATCGGCAAAAATCTCCCATAAGAAATAACATGGGGACGATCTTTATAACCCGTGACCTTGGAGGATTTTGATCCAAAAAAATATTAGCCATTATTGACGTACTCTACAGCCATTTCTGTAAATTTTCTATATTTTGTTTTGTAATTTGGCAAGTAGTTCGGTCAAAATATGCTGATTACCAAGATGGGGTGTGATTTTGGAATGCATAAATTATTTTAATTTTTGCTTGTTAGAGTATATATTT
Organism: Sweltsa coloradensis; assembly: GCA_024449915.1. Lineage (NCBI taxonomy): Eukaryota > Metazoa > Arthropoda > Insecta > Plecoptera > Chloroperlidae > Sweltsa > Sweltsa coloradensis. Next base: position 167,921 of record JAMZAV010000702.1, read on the forward strand.
GTGCACTGTTTCCAAGACACGAAGTTATAAAGGGGGCATTTTAGATTGGTACGATGCTCTAGTATCTATGTGGACCATAAAAGAAGCAGGTTAAAGCCAATTTAAGAAATTTCCCAAAACACCAATTTTCACAATTTTCTGGATTTTTTTTAAATTTGTGTTAAATCACAGATATAACAAGATATAATTTTTTAAACGGTCACTTTAGTGTAGTATTGTACTATATATCACGTGGTAAAAAATAATATTTTGAGTTTTTAGCCCCTTTAAAGACAAATTCGCGACTTTTTCCATTCTAGGCATCTGAAAAGGGGCAAATTGTCCCTGGGTATGTACTGTGTTTAAAAAAAATATAAACAAACATTCAAAAATTAAATATTTCGAAAATAATACAAATCATATACCAACTATGATGAAGAACAAAAACAGCAAATGTTTTTTAACCGCAGTGACTAAAAAAACAATTTTTTCTGTGAGCTAGGCGACAGCAAATATGTAATTATAAGCTCTTCGCAGTAGCTCTTAAGCGCTGAGGCTGACCGGAAATTGAATGGAGTGATATTTAGTGAGAGAATGATACCTACACAATTTTACAGAGTTATAAAAAAAGTAACTGTAACATACGAGATACAACATACTATATTATTATACTCGTTATTAAAAAATTGAGGAAACGTTGATTGTTGAGTCTCATGAGAAGAAATATTGAAATCCCCCCTTGCCCCCCCCCCCCCTTAAAAGCAACAGCTGAACTCAAGCCTTTATAGCTGAATGTGAAACGCATCTTTACTGTCGCGTCGTCATAAGTGTGTACACAAAATACATCTAATTACACATATTATCTGAATTGATGAGTTTTGAATGACTTGACGAAGTATTCTCAAAAACCAAATTATTACAACAGTTCCGTGTACAAACTTTAAAACAATTAACATTATTTATAAGTAAGCCGAACTGATGGAATTATGAACGATATTAATGGAAATTACGTACAGCGATTGTGTAACTCATGGCATCACTGAATTTGCATGGTAGGACCTTATATTTGGTTTCTTTGTTGTTGCATGAACTAATCGAGATGGTAACCGATAGTAAATCTATGACTTAGAGCCGGATGCACAATTCTACCTTAGTCATTCACTCTATCAAGAGTCACTTGCAAATTCTAAACATCTGCCCATTATATTATAGATCTGCAACTAGCCCTCCCTGTATATAACAATTAGAACTGGACGAGTTCCAGAAAATGTCTTTGATGATCGTTGCCTGCGATTACAAGTTAAAATCAGTCTTGTGGGTGACGAATTGTACAAAAATGTTTTTTTTTAAATTCACATTAAATATTGGTGCAACAGTGCAAGTACGTTAGAATATAAGATTAATCATTTCATTTGTATATGAACTGTTAAATTCATATTATTTATTGGCTCATACGGTTGATGTACATTAGTGCAAGTATGTTAGAATATCAGTTGTATCAGTGATAGTGATTGTACATACATGGTTAAAATTCACAGTGTTGGCTCGGGCGCTAAGCGCTCGACTCTGATTCGGGAGGTCCCGGGTTCGAATCCCGTCGAGACCGGCAATCCTGACTGAAGGTTTTTTCCGAGGTTTTCCTCAGTCGTTAAGGCGAATGCACGGGATTGAGTCCTCTTAAACAGCCCTCGGACATCCCTTCACAATTTCCTATCCGCACATACCTAGTTCACCTGAAGAGGGGCTAATTGCACCCTATAACAGGTTTCCCACGATAAAAAAAAAAAAAAAAAAAATGGTTAAAATTCACATTATTTATTGGCTCATACGGTTGATGTGCAACAGTGCAAGTAGGTACGTAAGAACATCAGAGTGCAAGTAGGTACGTAAGAACATCAGAGTGCAATTAGGTACGTAAGAACATCAGAGTGCAAGTAGGTACGTAAGAACATCAGAGTGCAAGTAGGTACGTAAGAACATCAGTCTTATCAGTGATTTTACATAAATGTTTTCAGACTATTTAACATTCACATTAATACTCATGATTCATCAAATGAATGTTTTAAGAAATGATTGACGTTCACCTTAATTATTGGCTCATGCGTATTGTATGTTCAAGTACGAGAGAATGGACCAAGGGACTTAGGTTTGAATCTCGCATAAGACATTTTTTTTAAATTATCCTTCATCCTCCTTCTTTTGAATTGCTTGCTTATACCCCTAGATCCACAAAGCTCGATGAAGACGAATGATTTGTTTATTGAAACATTAAAACATGACCTTAGGCAACATACAAGTATACTTAATGATGTTGTTACATCAGTGTTTATGATTAACATAAATCAATAATTAGCATTCGTCACCTGTGGTAATTAAAACATAATTAATGGGGCCGTATGAGCACGCTATTAAAATTAGCATTTTTCATGTGAGCTCAAAGCATGTCTACTTTAAATATCGTAAATGGCATTTCTATTTAAATTGCCTACAAAGATGTGTATTAATTATCAGGGTACAAAACCTTGAATTTTAATCCAGAAAAAATGTATCTCTGGAAAACCCAAGATTATGATTGATTGTACATTGTGTGAATATGGATTAAAATAGCACCAATTCTGCACAATATCGGGAATTGACAATACGAAATTTATGAAAAAAAGAAATCGCTTACTGATAATTCTATTAAGTTTTCAGTCTTGACGGAAATAATATTTTTTCTCCTTTTACTTCTTACCTTAATTTGGTAAACAATTAGTAAGTTCTGTCGACCTGATATTACCTTGAATACAATATTGAGTTCTTAGAATACGACGTGGTTTATAAAATAGTGTAGTCCTTCGTGCCGGTCTTATTGGCCGTTAGATAATTAACATGTCGTGCAGGATGTATGCGCTGGGATGGGATCTGGTCATAATTAGGCTCTGAGTACGAAACACTCTTGGAAATAATGTGGTATATTCTAATGAGATAGCAGACCATTCACGAAAACGAGAAATGAAGAGGGGTACAGTTGAGGGGGGACAGAAGACTACTACAACAATATCAATCATTATGACAACTACAATTATTTTATTTACATTTATGTTGCTACAATACAAGGTATAATGCTGTCGTGCGACAATTGATGTAACCATTGGTTTTGGTTTGGTTATTTGGTTTAAGGGCGCGTCAACTGTTAGGTCATGCGCCACTCTAGCCTAGGACTAGGAGATATGGGGAGGAAAATAATATGCTGGTCAGAACCAGCCACGGGCAGGGGGGGGGGGTGAAAGGGGAGTTTCTCACGTCGACGGCCAGAGCTCGCTTCTAGTTTAAACAATCCCATCTACTGACTGGTGTTTCTGAGATGGAGTTTTCCTATTTTCTCACCTTTTATGATAAGCAGAGCCTTCTTATCAAAATTTTGATATCAGGGCAACAACCCACAGGATATCTACATTGGTATTTAATAACATATTGTTTTATAGCCCAGAGAGCGAAAGCCAAATGTTAATATTGTAGTGTTGATTTAGTTGCACTGCGTAAAGAAAGTGGCAGAATCGTTGAACATATCCGACCAAAGTAATACACATATAAATCATACTGTTTCAGTATGTGTTTACAAACACGGCTAACAAGCCAGATGATGACTGGGGCCTCTTGATGGACTGCCCATAAACTTCCACCTCGTGTTATAATTTTAGCTAGTGTTTTTATACTAACAAAACAAAAATTATGAATAGTCTAATAATAGTAATTTCTTCCTCATGAATACATAATTGGTATTCACATAATTTGCATTTACCACAACCAGAGTTTTCCGTTGGTTTCACTTGTTGTGAACGCAACTAATTATTGCCGAATTATAAAAATTATGAATATACCCAAGAGTGAACATCAAGAAATTTAACTTAACACCTCTATAACAAAAAAAAACAAAAAACACAATACTCAAAAGAGTGAATAATGCATACATCTGGAGTGATTATATTGTTTACGAGAACAACCGAAGTGAAAATGTGTTTCCAACTAACAAGATTGTATTTTCATCGCACTAGACTAATAAAGTAGTCATCGAATGCGGGCTCAGCACAGCACAGCACAGCACAGCACAGCACAGCACAGCACAGCACAGCACAGCACAGCACAGCACAGCACAGCACAGCACAGCACAGCACAGCACAGCACAGCACAGCACAGCACAGCACAGCACAGCACAGACACAGCACAGCACAACACAGCACAGCACAGCACAGCACAGCACAGCACAGCACAGCACAGCACAGCACCCACAGTGAACGTACATGTGGCGAGGGGTGCTGCCGTGCTGGTTCGAGTCCCTCTCACGTCATTATATCGTATAGTTCCGACACAAAGTGAACCATGCAATCCCTGCTATGGTAGTTCATATTGTCTTGTTGATCCTCCTACAGTAAGTCCCGACTTCGACCCAATCATCGCTACCCCACCGTACACTAACACGCGCTACACCCCAGGCCACTACTTGTTCACTAGTGTACTCTAGTAGTCTGCACAACTCAAGAGTGTTGCCGTACATAATATCAAATCAAACATAAGCTTTCATTTGTCTAGTTGTTGGCGTACGTAAATTATATATATGATAAATAATATATTTTTTATAGCAACCCAGGCATCATAGCATACTCTAAAATAAAATCCACACTGCACTCGGTCAAATAGTGAAGAAAATACAACCCTGATAGAGTGGATTTTCACTCGTGTCGATGCTAATTTACCTGTCGAGTGTCAATATTGTAAAAGTACCATCTGATTCAATTGCCTGAGGAATCCACCGACATTATGATACTTCTTTTGAGCCATATTTTTTCTCTGGCCTATAAAGCGCTGGTAGTAGTAAATTCATAACTCAGTAGTGCAGATAATTGGTTGACATGGACAGATTCCGATGTTTATAAAATGAACAGATGGCTAAATTAAAATATACCGAGATATGCATTCATTCGCCATGCGTATCCGTTATCTAACATCATAATACGCACGTCATAAACAGGTCATAAACAAGAAGAATTCGTCCACAAGTTCAAGTTAAAATATTCAACAATTAGTATTTACCCTTTGTTGTATGACGTTTTCGATTGAAGTCCGATACAGATAGCAATGCGCTTGAATATTTGGCAAGCTATTGTTAATCTCGACATGTCCGCATGTAGACGCATGATTGGCACTCCCCCCACACGCACATTCAATTCGCACATACGCGCACGCATACGGAAATACACGCCAACATATTGTCAAACACCTTGTGCTTTGCTTGTAGGCCGTTGGGTTTGTGGTGGCGATTCAGTGCTATAGAGAAATAGCAACGAAAATCATTTTCGGATTTAGGGGATTTGAGATTCCAATATCCCTTGTCGCAGGGCTTAGAGGGCTTGTACTTGTACCCACGTGGATGGGTGAAGGGAGTAAGGAAAACAGCTAAAATGTAGCCGAATATTGATAATCAAATTAAACTAAATAACGAAACCACTTCAAAGGGCCATTACCGTACTTTTTTATAATTTTTTTTACTTCTATCCTAATCAGTTACAAAAACTTTTTTATAAAATCAAATTTATAAATCATAAGATTTCATTCAAGCGGTCAGGCTATCAACCCCCCCCCCCCCTCCCGCCCACTAGACACAGAACTGCATAATTATGGGCATTTGAGTACTAATTGTGTGACTAATTTTACATAATTTAGTAATTCGGCTCCATCCAATGCACTTTACCTTTCAACAGGATAATTTAAAAAATATAATATATATAATCAAAATAATCAATAAACCATTCACTTGTTTAACGAAAAAACGAATGTGCGTAACTAGTACACGTAAAATATTACCACAAAAAGGCAAGATTATAATTGTTAAACTAATTATGAATTAGAATTGTAAACCTTGGTTGAGTCACAAATATCAATTTGATGATTTTCAAAATATATTATTTATTATCTTACAAGACACGATTATAGGTGAGGTGCAGGTGCACATTGATTTTATTGTAGGGCGGAATAAGTGTAACTCACATGTATAGGTTCACTATTTGTTTACCTGTACGAGTGTGTTTACAAGGTCTCTTTCACTGAGATCTGAGTTAATAGTGTAGTTAATGATTGCTATAATGGATTGTTCCAGATCTTTAAATGTTTATTTTCTATACGCTATAAGAACACTTGCCCTTCAATTGAGGCTAATACACTTCATGTACTTTTTAAGATTCTGTGTTAGCAAAATAAATTCAAGTATGAGCTTTAACAACATTAAGGATAGTGGGGGAGGCTTTCAGCCCTAAAAAGGTTTGCTCAAGAGTGAGGGGAGGGGGGGGGGGGGGGGTGCGTTGTTGAAAGCGACGGCGTTGGTTTGGACGTGATTTCCGTTATCAGAGCCACAACAGGTGTCGCGTGATGATATTGAAAAAGCAAGCGGAAAGTAATTTTTATAAGGAATTGAATGAGCGTGGAGGGGGGGGAGGGGGGGGGGTACACGAGGGGTTATCTCGTAGTAGGGGAGAGTGGACGCAAGTAATTTGAGAGTAAAACATCAACCCTATTGCACATATGTCCGTTTAGGCACGACACTGCATACCCCACTCACTACGGGACGAGTCTAGTTATTACAGTTTTTTTTGTTAGTAATGTAGTAAGTTAGTGATGTAAAGGGCCTCTCGAAAAGATCATTTTTCTTCTGATATCGCCTACTATGAGTTATCTATCACCAGCGCGAGACGAGAACAGGGAACCATAAATCATTGAAAGCGTCAGCGAAAAGAAATCTGTTAACACGAAAAATGGCTGAATGAATTTGAATGATTTGCGCTGGCTTGATAATTTTTTTTTATCCAGTACAGAGCCAAGGCAAGGGAGAAATTAACTGGCTTGAAGAATGTGTTATAATACTTTGTATTGTACCGTTATTTTGGTAATAAGGCTACCTGATTGCGTAGATATCTTGGCAATATGGCCTTCTTGAGGGCTCTTGATCGTCTGCTAAAACCAGTTGATATTAGGGCACATTATTTAGGTCGGTATAGGCATATGTATCAAGAACATCAAAGTAGCTGGGATATAACAAAGAACATGTCACATTTTGACATGTACGTTTTTGAGTTCTTAAACTTTGTTTTCAGCGTTTTTATCCCCTACTTCTCACCCATTATTCCCTTCACACCTTCTTATAAAACATGCAATCAAAGCAACGATAGAGAGAGAGGAGAAAAAAAAAACGATTTTTATGTAAAGGGTTTCAAATTTCAAAAACTGTTTCTGTCATCTGTTCGACAGTTTCGAAAGACATTTCAAAAGTTTGTTTGAAGCTTTGAAATTGGTTCTAGAATAATAGTAAATACGTGTAAATGGTTCGCAGCTGCCAATCGTCGGTGAGGGGTTATATTTATAAGGACGCCTAGGATAATCTTGGAATGGAGTTTTCTATGAATGGCGAAGGAGTTAGTTAGCGTTGTAGGGGTGATGGCTTCTTATGCTCATTCTGAATGACGTTGCCCCGCTGAAGAGTTTACCATGCGTTTCATCAATATAGTCCTCATTCTCATTTTTTTTTTATTTATCCTATTCAGTTATACACCATATATAATTATATGAAGGTGGACAATAAAAAAACTAAGACTACATTATTGCATACTGAACAATTTTCAAAAAAATATGTAACAGCATTTATGTACAAAAAATGCATTTGCGATTTTTTTGTTTTGTTTTGCATTGAATTATTGCAACTATGGAACAGGAAATGTATAGAAAAAGTTAAAATAATTGGACATTTATTTTGTTTTGATTATTTTAGAATTTAGATCATTCAAGCATACAGCAGACAGTGCAAAACCCATGAGATAGATGGAGAGAGAGTGGGGGGGGGGGGGAGTGCGAGAGAGAAGCTTTCACTATCACTCTCACCTCCAACCCTCTCATCAACCCTTTGTAAATATTGTGACCCTAAGACAAAAAAAAACTTGGAATTTCATGAGAGGATCGGTGTGAAATCGATAAGTATTTAAAATAGGTAAACACTCTTACTGTATACCATGACGGAAATCAGTTTGTTTTAATTGTTTTTGTGGTGGGTTGGGTCCAGGGGAAGAAGCTCAAATTCCGTAAAAGAGATAAGGTTTAGCATGTTCGCATAAAGAATCTATCACATGAATTCAAAAATCAACCAACGTTTCTAATTCAGATTCAAAACGAGCAAGAGGATCAAGTATTTACATCGAATTTGAACATTAAAAAAGTTGGACATGGATTTTTAGGTAAAAAATTATAGAGTTAATAAAGTGGTGAGGATTCTATGTGAAATTCGCAGGATTTGGCTGCCAAACTATTTTTGAATGGACATTTAGGCGTAACATTGTTAAGTTTGCCCGAGCTCATCAAACTGGGGTTCGAACACACATCCCATGGTTCCCAGCACAGCCCGAGCGACCGCTGCTTGCCTTGGTATTTTAATTTAGAGTCGAGTGTCGGGAGCCTCACCATGTACGGGTGAATGAAAACTGCAAGTCATGTGTTTTCACTGAAGTAACTGTTTATGACGAAGAAAAAAAAACACATAATTGAAAATTGAAAATTATATTTTGACAAAAAAAAATTAATATCGGTACTTTAATATACCGTGGGTGTTCTTTTTAAACGAAAGATGAAATCGTTTTATCTTTCATCTGTGTGCATATTTATACACACAGCGTTTGATTGGGCAATAATACAAATGATAATGATAATTTTAAGCATTAGCTAAATATTGTAAGAATCGCACGCCTTATATCTGTCAAGACTGAGAAATAATTGAATAAAACCACGAAAAAAATACACGTACAAAAATATATTATAAAAGATGAGATTAAATATAATTCTACCAACCATAACAAACTTCAGTCAACAATGTACTTGTCCAGTATCGAATATAGCTGGGTAACAGATTATTACTATTTCTATAGATATGATAGAATAAAGCATTGCTGACATTTTACATCAATCGCCATTACAATAATATTTTTTTAAACCTGTGATAAAAGTATAAAAACGGTAAATCATACAAATTCAGATCATTACATTATTGGTACCAGGGGAGAAGCTAGAAATTCAAAGGCGTGGGTGCATGGGTGTTCATGAACCCTACGACGGTGCCGAGAACGTGTCTGGGGCCAAGTCCCAGCCAGCGTAGGCAATTTCGCCAAGTTTGGTGGCAGAAAAACATTTTAAGGCCATATCACTTGATAAAAAGGCCTACGCATACGCAACGCTATGTACTAAACTATTATATAACAAGTAACATTAATTTTCTAGACTATGTATACAATTTATATTTGTGGAAGCTATAATCACTTTATTAAAATTTTGTTTTTTGTGTGTATTACAACCAGTATGTTTGTATAACAACCAGATTCTTTGTATAACAACCAGATTCTTTGTATAACAACCAGTGTTTTGGCTTAGTAATAAATAACCAGGATGTTTGTATAATAGCTAGTATGTTTGTATAATAACCAGTATGTTTGTATAATAACCTGCAGTATGTTTGTATAATAGCCAGTGGGTTTGCATTACAACTACGTTTGTATAACAACCAGTATGTTTGCATAGATAGATAGCATACTGTCCATGATATACGTTCTCATCAATCAATGTAACATCGCACTTGCTGTTTCTTGCGTGTAATTACATTTTTGTGTGTAATCAAAAATTGCTATGCGTGCGGTTTACAAATACATCTTTTTGGTGCTTGTTAATTAAGTGAATTCTCATTAGTACATTAAATTACACGTGTTCAGGAATGACGTATATAGTCTCCTACACATGTCGGTTGCACATACGTAACGTGCACGTAAACCATGGCACTCGACCTAAAAATTTACATATGCATGTAGTGCGAGTTCCATGAATTTGTTGAAATCGAAAATTATTAACAATTTTCCACACAATTTCATCGGGTTTGGGTGAAACAAAAAAAAGATGGCATCTATTTTCACGACAAATATTCTCTTATCTACGTTTTTATTTAACTCAAGTTACAGTCTCAAAATTCCCAAACTATCAAGGAAAAAGATACACTACTTTCGACAAAATTGTTTAAAATATATAAATATTAAACCGTTCTGTAGTCAAAGAATTTATAACCAGCATAATAAGTATTAGTAAATGTTTCAAAGGTTGTTCATGGACATATTGTTTATGCTATTCTGGATGTCTTTCAGATTCAGATGAAGTCAATTTTGTATTTGCCAAATTGTCATGTGATTCCCGCTCAAGAACTTTGCCAATTATCACTGTTTTCATGTTTATTTCATTCCGTTAGGAGCAATCACATCGCGATTAAATAGTGAAAAATGTAAAATAGATAGCGCTGCTGCTAAATTAAAAATCTTTAAAAACAAATTACTTTTAACTGTTTTAATTAATTTTTAAATCTTTAATTATGAAACAATGATAGCAATGATTTTATTCGGATGATCTTCGTTAAAAATTAAAATAAAAATAAAAATAAAAACGATAAACTATTTGACAGGAGTCATGTGCTTCACTTCAAAACATTATCACCATCAATGTAACCTTGAATACTTCTGACTAATAAAACGTGTCTTACTCGGAACCTTTTCTGGTGACAAAGTTAACTAGGTGTTGAGAGTGTAAGGGTACTTTGGAGTCGATCCCAGTATTCGCCTTTATCGACTGAAGAAAACCTTGGAAAAACTTTCAGTCAGGATTGCCTGTGGGATTTGATCCGTGACTTCCCGAATTAGAATCTCACGCGTTGTGCACGAGCTTCCTCTGTCGGTGACAGTGGATGAAATTAAAAACAGGAAAAAATGTCGGGAATATAAAAAATTAACCCTGTGCAATGTCCCGAAAACCGAAACCGTGTACTATTATTACTACGGTCCGCAAAAGGCTTTCCATCCCTCTCGTCGTCTGGGCTATTCGGCTATTCCATATTATGGGAATAGAACACTGTTCAAGTGTTAGGCCTAGTTTGTTTTGCAAGTGTACGCTCTCATTAGGGCACTTGATTTCAACTCGTCTTGATTGTCGACATCTGCCGTTGCCTTTGTACGAGATATTATCCGTGTCATGCCATATTAGAGGGAGACAAAGCATGCACATTCCCTAGCTAGAGAGAGAGATAGCACGCCAGGCGGCAGGGTAAATTACTCGACCAGTATATTTAAACATGTTAATTTAACAACATTCACATGGAAATTAGATGTTAAATTGAACTTTTTAAAAGAAAAATTATACGCTTTTGATCTTGCCTCATAGAGCTAATAGTTTACAAAGAAATATTTTCTTATTTTGAAAGGTTCGCTCAACTCAACTTGGTATGAATTTTTCAGTTTAAAAAAGGTTATTCTTCTGTTGGAGACTACCTGCGTTTGTTATGCGAGCGAGGGAGGAGAATACCACATCCCCTTGGAACTGAACTACTACCCCTACCCCTCCTCTACTCTTCGCCCATGCATTTCGCTAAAAACCTACCCAAACCCACCAATTTCAGAATGCCTTTCTTCTTTCGCGAGGCTGAGGTACAGATGGCACCAAGGTGTTTGCCCCGTTCACCTGGGGAGACCAGTAATCTGATATTATTGCCTCAAGGACACCATTTCCTGTATTATCTAGTTCATTATTATTTCACTAAAAAATAATTTATATATTTCGTCTAGAATATGACACCAAAATGGCACATTAATAATTAATGTACCCACAAAAGAGTTCACTTTTTGGACTTTTTTGTTCGGTAACATTCATTACTTTATTCAACAAAAGTCAGTTGTCTATACCAACCCCCGTAGAATCATTGATTTGGACTTTAAACTTTTACAAAAAACTTTTCGGTGCTCACGTTGATACCTTCCTCAGAATCCGGGAGATCTGAGGAAGCACTTGTCGAAAGGTCGGAGATGCAATAATTCAACAAGAAAACTCGTAAAGTTGGAAATTTACTGCCGTTCTCAAGTCTACACGAAGGAGTGAGAATGACGCAAGGGCATTCAATACACGGTACACCCAAGCTTTACGAATAATTTGATTATAAAGATAATTTTATATTTTCAACATAAACATTTAACGTACTGAGTAATATCTGCCTTGCACATAATTAACATATTCAAATGCGTGTATTGTGCATTATGCATACTCGTACACATATATTAAGATGCGCGTTCGAGGATTGCATGCTAGTATCTTTCTTGTACGATGTATGCAGTAATTATTTGCATATTCCTGTTAAAGGTGTTATTAATTGCAAGATTAATTTCCTACGTATAACAATGATTAATTTGTGGAAAACTAAAAATAATTATTGTTAGTCCGTGTCCGTGGTGTTTCAGTAAGAAAACGACCATCAGATGTTTTGAGACGGTCAAGTTTTTAAATTTCTTTCGGCAACTTTTCTAGAAGTACCACATTTTGGGATTTTTTTTACAACAGTTTATAAATTGTTGCAGCGTCGAAGGGCTGCCGACCGCCGTAAAAACTTTCGGCGTAGAAATTCACAAGACTGAGATATTATGATGTTATCTACAAAATGTGTTGCAAATATGAAATATTTCACGTTATTTTTCGAGTTGAGGTTTGCACCCTTGAATGCAGAAATGTTAATAATAACTTACTTATATTATGTATACATCAGGAGTCATCACTGAGTTTCTTTGTTACTATTCCATAATACACATCAGACTCAATTCATGTAATGAAGGCCTAGAGATTTTTATTTTCATCAATAAGGCTAAAAACCATGCTCTACACAGTACTCCCTATAATTTCAACGTGTTGCAGTGTTCCAGTACTATTTTGACCTTACGACACAAAAGTGACACTCGTGTATTTTTTGTATCGGACGAAGACATGGATTTATTACCAGTTTTATAATTTTTTTAATTTCTTATTTTGATATTTTCTTTACTTTTATTGAAATTAGAAAAATTGAAATCTTTTCAATAAATCATGTAGGTAGACATAAATAAATCACAATTGAAAAAGTATGTGAAACGCATTTTTATGAAATTCTGTAAAATTATCTTTCAAAGAATTGTAGCTTTTGATAAGTAATATTCAAATAACAATTTATTTTAAAATAATAAGACGGAAGAAAAAATAGATACAAAAACTCGAATTACTATATTTCGCTTAATCATATCCAGTTCCATTAATTTTAGCAATAAGTTGCTTCAAATAAAGCTTCAATAAAATCCAATTCCATTTAGTTTCAATGAGGTTGTAATTCTTTTAAAATGTTTGAAAATTAAACAACGCACATTAAACAGCAGTCAAACAAGAACTGTTAAGTGTTCATGCATATGCAAATGACACATGTTCATATGGCCTCGCAATATGCTTCGCTCATACTTGGTTATAATATGCAAATTAAAAAAAAACATTCAAGTTCAATCTAATCTGCATTTTAAGTATTATTTTCATTTATTCTAGAAACTTGTAGCGAAACAAATATGCAAAGTAGCGTTCGCCTTAGTAAAAGACTCGATAGTTATATAGTTGAGACATCGTCATTTTGCGGACGGCGGTAACAAGTGTTGGGACACACAAACTATAGTTAAAATTTTAGTTCAGTTTATATATTTACTTTATGTATCGTTAATCAACGAAATATGTTAATACAACTTGTCTATAATGTTTGAAAAACAGTCTAAAAAACACGATTTAGTTCCTAAAATAATTAATAATATAATATAAAAGTTTGTGGTTATGGGAAGTATTGGGATTGTAGCTGAATAGTGAATACCATTCTTTTCAATGTAATGAAATTACTGCCAATGCAGTAAATGTGGTGGTGTCTCTACTGCTAATACTTATAATGAGAATTTATTACAAAAAAATCTATCCGATTAACTTGTGACTTACAAAACTTGATTGCACCCTCTGTATCGAAATATAATTTTAATTTATTTTATACTTTTCAGTGTATAAGATTGCTCATGTAATGTAAGAACGTGATTTCCCATTATGTGCATAGTTATATTCAAAATGAGACGTTTTCAGACGGTTACTTCTTTTCAACACTGAGGTTGAATTGGCACCATTTCGTTGGTTGACGTGTTGATTTTCTTGCAAGGCGCTGTACCAGAAGCGGTCCACGGCGGGGGGGGGGTGGGGGTCACGGGCAGGTGTTGAGGAATATTAGTGCTGGGCAATCACCACGTTAGGGCCTCAATAGACCCCCTGCCACATTAGTATGCAGAACAGAACCAGTAGCTCAATGCAGACCAAAATCGAAAAGCTAAAACTCTTTGTAAAATCCAAGGGCATTATTATGCATTTTCTTCAGCGGTAGGTACTTTTACTTTGCAGGAGTTGGAAAAGATTTTCGTTTCTGTTGGAAATATCTTTGAGTTTGAGGGTTAGTTTTTTACTTTTTACTGTCGAAGCGGCGATGAAAGAGATTTTATGATAATGGAAGATTTTACGCTGAAACATGCAATGAATGCAGCAGTCAGGTCTTTCTGGCAATGCAAAGCGAACAACAGTATTGCTTTGCTTTCGACTAGAATAATATAATGCGCAGCTCTAAATCCGAAATGCGCAGCGGAAATTTGTTTTGCTCATTTGTGTTCCCAAAACATCACACATAAGTATGTTATTGTTATTAAATATAGAGAAACAAACCCCAATTTCAATATAATCGAAAACGCTACGTCCTGAAAAACCCCCATAAAACATTTTGTTTTGGGCGTTTGGGGCCCTGCCCTGCCCAGACCCCATACCAAACTGTCCTATAGATTGTTTTGGAATCATGATGATTAAGCAAGTTTATTAACGTCTATTGCTAGGCCCCTTATAGAAAATATAAAGCTAAACAGATTGAAAACCATTGTTGATATCATATTAATCACCCACTAACAATAGCAAATGCATTCAACCAGTACTATGCTTTCAGTAGGGCCCTGCACTGCATTGGCCAGACAATGTATTATCGTAGTTTTTATGCGTTATTTTACATACATACCCTAAATAGCATATAGTAGGCCTGCACTGTGATATATTTGACACCTTGAATGAGTTTGCCTTTTTTACCAGTTAGTTCTTCTTGTATCAATAATCTGACATAGGGGTTAGACCGTTGGTTTTTCAATAATTTAGGAACGCAATCTGACGGCTTTGTGACGCAGAGCGTGGGGAAACTGCGACTGCGACTGCAAGCAGGCAACTTTTTTAAGAAGGTAATATAAGGGGGGTTCGAATTTTAAGTAGGAATCTTAAGGAAGGTTGCTGTCGAGTCGAGGGTATGCTTTTAAGCATTTTTAAGGGGTTTTTGCATAAGGATGTGGAGGTTAGGCAAGCAGCTGCTCCCAGCAGGCTGGCTTAGATCAGGCTGCACCGCGCCGAACAAGAAAACATCAGAACCACTTATTAGTTTAATAAGGGTGAACAAATTATTACCTTCAAGCAATTAATGCACCTTAACAAGAGTTATGAAAAAGTATTGTTTTCTCCGGGTTTTAGATAATTTATGGCATTTCCAAAGTTCCTTAGCAATCGTTCGAATTTCGATTGATTTTGGGGGATGTTTCGTACAGCACACCTTACCGTATGTTCGCCCCCTCTATTCATCCATCCAGGTTCCGTTCTTCAGACACATGCATTGCATTGTGGGGTGGGGTGGGGTGGGGTGGTTTCTACTTTGCGTTGACATTCGGAACCTGCCTTTGTTATGTTGAATTCTGTTTCTGCTCAATACTCTATGAAGGGAATGGCTGGTTAAAGCCGTTGCTGCCACATCTTCGAGTAAAAAAGCTTATATGATCGAGTGTAGAAGGGAAGGGAGCGTGTCGTAACCCAGCACAAGACAGGCACACGTTAAAAAACAAGACCGAGTCGCGATCCACGCGTATTTGAGGGAAGGGGTTAAAATGATGTTGACCTGAAGTAAGGGTTGGATTTAACTAACCAGACACGTGTCGTACGCACCCGTAGTCCTAACCCTTTCAAGCACACACACACACACACCCCTATCCTTTACGCTAACCATATTCAACCCCAATGAAATTAATTCAGACGCCATTTTACATATAGCGGTATAGATGGATCCAATGTCGCTACTCGTAACGGATAATTTAAAATGGTGGATTACAAAATGGGTGCACTCATATGATAAGAATTGTAATTTAACGTGATTACGAGCTTGCCCGCGTAGCTAATGTTGTCGTTTGTGTGACCATAAGCTGGATTATCAGGCGACGCATTTTATTCGCTGAAAATAAAGCACGCTTACGAGGTTTAGAACTAAGCCGAAGCAAGTTAAATTGGAGAATATAAAATTGCCTATACGATGCATTTTTAAAATCGGTTTGTCTAGAGATTCGGGCTTCAGCTTTATAGCTGTTATCGTAATTATTGGAAAATTGCTTCGTGTATGCACTTTAATAATGAAATGTTTTCCAGTATTCCGGCTTGAATGAAGCAAAATTCTACTGCCAATTACTCGACAAAATAATTATGTATTCATATATTTTTAATGGATTTCGTAACGATATTAATTTCCAACAACAATTCGTAAAATGAGGTAAAAATGTATCACAAAATGATTGCTGCTTGTTAGGGGTTTGGCATCAATACAAATTGTGCTAGTGTAATGGTTTGATGATAACACACCCAAGAATAAATGGCAATTAATATATACTGTACATGAATCTTAGTATTTAAATGGACTTGAAAAATTGATTATCACTGCTAGGAAATGCGCCCCAGCTGTCTTTATTTAGTACATTCACGCATGAATGAAAACTCAACATTTTATTACATTGTAAATACATAGTAGTTTCTACTGAAAATAATTATTTATTATTATGACTATAAATAATAACGATGAAGTTATACTTATATTGTCGCTACAAGCACATTCTTAATTAGAATTATTGTGATTTTCTTAATGTATTTCTTCGTTGTTTAATTATTATGACTATTTAAATTCATATAAATGTTGTTTGCATATGAAATGGCAGGTAATAAAATTATAGTGGATAGCTTAGGTCGTATTAGCAAAGAAACTTCGAGGTTATGATATTTATTTTGCTATTCAAGAATCTAGCGATTGCGCCTCGCTGCAGATAGTAGGGGTAGTCCTGTGTTTATTCACTTCCTGCGCTTCTTGTTTCCAAATAACAGGTAATTCCCAGTGAGATGCTGACCTACATTTTAAGGGTTCGTCTTCTCCTTTTACACGCACTTTTTTTTATATATTATTATGACGTAGTCACGTGAATTTTGTGAAGAAAGGTGAACATATGGGCTGAAAATGGAAAGCAAAAAAAACGAGCCAAGATTCCTGGGAATAGCGACCAAGGGTTTGGGGTCTTAGGGCGGGTTGGGTAAAAGAGGGATACAATTTTGCATCTTTACAGCTGATTTTTTTTATTCACGGCTTAGTAGTTTTATAGCGTTATTGTATTTTGGTATTTTGGGTGGGTTTTCTAACCTAAAAAGTGGTTGCCGCTGTTTTTTATCGAACCTTCTCAAGGTCTTGTGTTTTTCACAAGGGTAGGTGTGACTGTGTGTGAGGTTATGGCTACCTGAAGGAGCGATGTGGCGGCGTCGAAGACGTCGGACGGAGTGCCAGCGTCCGGAGGCGCGCACGGAGCGAGCTCGTGCGGCGTTGTCATTAAAATCAATACGCGACGCTAGCCGTCATATCCATGGCCGCTGTCGGCCGCCCCCCACCCCTACACAGCTACTAGCTAGCTATTTTTTATTGGCAGACGAAGACCTCCCAACCAATAAGATCATTTTAAAACTTTTTTGAAGTCGGGGATGAAGGGGAGGGGGTTGCGCACGGTATTTTATAACGGATTAAGAATGGCATTGGTGCAAAATGGATAGGGCGCACGGCGCATGGACGAGCCAACGTCGCTGGCCGCGCTTGCTTCACTTACCAAGTTTTGCATCGTAGGTAGAAATATTACGGGAGGTTATTATTTTTAGAGCGTTCGGAAATTTGGAAATGATTACGGCCCAAAATTATGATTCAAATGGATGCGACTAGACATGCGAATGCAAACTGAAATTATGTTTCACAATAAATGTGTCTTCAAAGCCCGTATTATTAAAAAATATAGGTAATTGATGGTTTCTGTAAGTTAATTGAAAAATGTAATTTTGAATAGAAGAGAGGGGAGATTTGAACTGGCCCACTGACCACTAATCATGCACATTTGTGAGAACTTGCATTTTGAGTTTGAAATAAAAAAGCTAATTTTTAATTAACTTCTCTCCGCGAAGACTGATGGATGGGTTAACCGAATTAAAATAAAATGATTTGATTTCGTACTTTTCCAAGCATGTCAAAATGAGACCGAAAAACACATTTTTTATTTTTTAAATAATTTTGAATTAATTTGCAATGTGATTAGGAGCGGCACTGGTACTCGTACTTAGTTCCACTATTGATGGAGGCGGGCTGAAAGATAGGAAGTAAGCTCTGCATGGAATGCGGAGAGAGATGGTGAGATAGGTGCAAGTGTTGTAGAGAGAGAGAGAGGAGCGACTGGACTGGGTAGCCACCGGTAGATATACACACATACACGCAGCCAGAGGCGAGTGCGAGCAAGAAAGCTGAGCTGGTCTTCCCCTTCAGTTGCCTCCGAGCTGTGGAAGTGGTAGGACTGCAGCAGCGCACCAGCTACTAGCCTCGACTTCGACTCTGCCAGCCATCACCCCACGTGCTTTACATCACCACCGGCGCGCGCTCCGACACTATCTCAAACGTGATAACCACTTCAACACATCCATTATTTATTTATTAATTTATTTTTTCAAAGGGGTTGATTCAATAACAGTATTGTTTTTTTTTCGTGAAAGTTTTTTAATTACGCCATTTTGGAATAATTAATTAATTGTGATTGTGAAACGATATTTGCGCGTGCAAAAAAGAACACAAGGTTTGTTTGCAAATTAATCGAACTGTCTTGTAAATGATTCTATAAAATATAAAAGTGCGTACCGAGGTGGTGTAAGTTGCGCCGTACGTACCCCCTCCCTGCCCCTCTGTTTCACCCCCCACCCTGCCCATGCGCTCACCCAGACATGAACCTCGGTGCACACGACGGGAAGATGCGTGCAGGACAAGTGCTACCGGTGCTAGTGCGGTGCTGACGCGACTTGTGACCACGTGCTAGTCCACAATGACGAGTTCCTCTATTTAAATCGCCTTGTGTCAACAGCGGCAAGTTCAACTAAACGAGTGGACATGGACTTTGCCAGTTTTAATTAAATTAATACGAAAGCGAGTGAATTTTTTAAAAAGTTGTTTGCAACAATGTTAGTGATTCAGTGAATTCTTCTGCTGTGTTTTGGTCCATTGATGAGCAACCAGTGTGAGGAGTGAGTGTTCCCGTAGCAGGTCTGTCCCAACAACGACTCTGGCGGACTTGAATAGGGACGCGATTCGACGGTGGGTGGAGGAGGCGTCGGCTGTAGTCGCCTCCGGCGGCTATATCACCAACAACAATACTCTCAAGACAGCCAACAATAACAACAATACTCCATCCGGACCGGAGCTAGACGCCGTTAAAGTGGCGAAGACATTAGGGACCTGGTATCAGGGGGGCAGTGGTGGGATCACGAGTCCGGCTGCTACCATCCCCTCGCCGCAAAGCTGGTGGTCCTCCTGGCCGGGGTTAACTCCTCCGAAAGTTACCCCGATCACGGTCAGCCCGAGTCCTCCCGAGACTCCGAAGCTTCCACCCTCCGTGGGTGCCATGCCCATGTTGTTACAACAACCTCCCGCCCCCGCTCACCCACACACCCTTCCACACGAGGAGCAACCTCTGGACTTCTCGGTAGGGACCATGTCAAAGTACAAACAACCCATCAAGAGTCAAACACAGAAGATGGTGATTACGAACGGTGGGCATCATATCAAACATCATAGGAACAATAATAAACACAGTCGTAACCACAACTACCGTCGAGAAAACAGTGAGAGTTCCTCCGAGGACGAGGGCGTCGGACCTCCGTCTTCGACCGCGGAGTCGCCGGGACCTCTTCGCGGCGATGGTGAGTACCTACCGTGTAGCTTCCAGCACGGACCATGCGTGCATGCCCATTGCCCATGCTTCTCACTTGAGGACTAGCCAACTTTGTTTGTCTTAGTCGACAATAGATATCCACAGCCTGGTGCGTTATTTCTCTCGCTTGCCAATGCCAAAACCAAAAGCTTAAAACATGATTTATCGAGCATTATTTCACTCAAGTTAAAATATTAATACTACATAGCCATACTAAATCTTTCTTAAAATTGTCTGCATCCTCCCAAGTTTGTTCTGCAAACGTTGTTTTCGACTGAATACATTGAACACCATCACCGCGGTCAAGACACTCGTTGTTATTCTTATTAATCTCATCACTTTGGGGCTAAGTAAATTCTATATTATGATTCAATATTTTACTCATTAACAAGACATCCCCATAACACATCTCAGTCGAATTCATCGTAATACCTAGGGATCGCACAACAATGTATTTTACTGAAGTGCAGTACTTCATTGTACGGTTATTGACAATACTGCATTCTATATAATGCACATCGGCTTTGTGTAAGAAGCATATTTGACAATGGTATAGTTTAGTAATATATATTTTCCTTGATATTGCGTACATGGAAAACTAGTTTTAAACATAATCCCACGTTTGCAAATGTGTGTTTATACTTTTTTATCCTTGACATGTAATTGTCATTGTAATCAATAATTTTAAGCAGAAACATGTCATTTTGGTAGTTCATTTAAGGTAGTCAGTCATTTCAGGTAGTTTTTTATAAATATATTTTCGATTCACGCTAATTTAAAATAAGTATAAAAGTGTATCAAATCCGTGGTTCTCAAGTTACATTGTTTATCTTGGTTTACTATCGAGATTATTGTTAGTATGGGATGGTGTCAAAATTAGACACACATGCCAACCATACCCTATCCGGGATTCGAACATAGGTGCCTTGTCCCAATAATAGACCGTTAGGCAAGCCTCAAGCATGGCGATTGAACATATTACATTGTTTACATTATTCACGCCGATAGTAAGTAAAAAACCCTAACAGGTGCGTAGGAGGCTAGACCCTGAGCTCTGTATGATGGATGCACGGGTGTTTAAGGGTTGATTTACGGTTAATTCAACAGCACGTTTACTCTAACAATGTACCGGTAGTTACAATCATATATTCGTTTTCATGGTTTTAGTGAAATATATTGGAAAATTATTATGGACAATTACATAGGTATGGAATACTGATAATATTAAAGATAGGGTGCGTTACATCCTATAATACACACTAAGTACTAAAGTCTTTATGCTAGGTTAGGCTACTTTAAATCTTGCAATTACGTTATGACTTTTTCATTGTTGTATGCCACTGAATATCCAGGAACAAATTACGCTTTGGCTGTTCCGGCGGAAATGGTACTGCAAGTACCCATGTAGTTACTCTTCAATATATGGAGATTTCGAAACAAACTAGTTATTTGAAGAACGATTTTAATCATGTGTGCAATTTTCTTATATATTAATGATTGTTATCGTATACCGTTTTTGCATTTATTTTTACCGGTAACATAAACTATTTCAGAGTTTCTTTTTGCAATATTATGCATCGTTATCCTCTATGCCATAAAGTTATTAAAAAATTAAAGTGCAAGCGTGCATTCGGTTCTGCAATAGAATATTAGCGCGCGTGTTATTGAGTAGGTATTATAGGCAGTGCCTATTAGGATTATCTTGCATTCAACTGTATTATAATGTTATACCGCTTATATTATGGTTAAGCTTCGCCTTATGGTGTTCTGGAATATTATAGTGTTGTATTATGGTCAACATGTCCGTCTTTATGTAACATTATAGCGCGTATTATGACTAATCGACGCCCGAACGTTATGACAATTACTTAATATAGCGCGTTTTAGTGCTTATGACGATGTCTTATACTAGTGCTTTTTAAATTAAACAGCATGTCAAGGAATTGCGTTTTAGTGGGACACATTTTTTCTTGAAACATCCATTGTATATGACATAATTGGAATATAATAACGTTGGGTTTTCCCTTCATTAATCTATGTGGTCAGGGGCGGCTCGTGTAAAGGTGGACAGGTGCTCGCGCACTCCCAAATATCTGCGCGAACTAAATTCCAAATTTAAGGTTCGAAGCCAATCTCGTAATATTCCCAATAAATCGTTGGATTGTTTGCATGGATATTTTGGCCGGCCCAAAGCAAGGCATATTCGGCAGGAGTCATTCTTCAGTAGGTAAGTGCTGCCACCGGAGGGTGCTCTCCGAATGTGAGTTCATTTTTATTATCGTTTTCTACAGTCGGCATGGCAGAACGAGCCCCGGGCCATCTTTTGAAATCACGTCTGAAAAAGGTTGGAAGATCGCGCAAGCGACTGGGTCAAAACCAGTTATTTTTTGCTCGCAGGCGCAGCATTCATTCACCCCCACAAATACAATCCGCTCAGTAGCTAGTGAAAGTTGTTGCGACAGGGTTGGTGAAGTGAGCAAACAGTGCTAAAATTATTATCGTGCTGTGAAGTGAAATCATAATATGACTTCGGTAATAAGCGATCTAAAAATAAACAGTTTTTTAAAACGACCATTCGACGAAAAATTAGAAATGGACTTCATTTTAAAATAAATATACGATGTGATGTTTGAGGCGCGTGTCGGAGGAGATGAAGGGACATTATTCGGGTATGTAATATTTTAATTAACCATATAATAATTAATTTTTTGGATGGTTTTCCATAAGTAACAATTACACAGGGGAGTTTTTCCCGACCAATAAATTCAAAAAAATATACTCTTAAGTCGTTTTCCGGGTACTTCAGACCATTAGTATCTGAAAACATTTTCGCCTCCGGCGGCTGGGGCTGCGCCCCAGACCCCTTTGTTTCCCGCAAAGACTTCGAAATTATGTGCACCCCCACGATGATAACTCACGAGCCGCCCCTGTATGTGGTACAATCGATTTTGCGATGTCGAAAACTAAGGTAGATTTCCAAGACGTCTGGTCCCTGATAGTTGAGTTCTGTTCTGGCATTTCCTCACCTAGCCGAGAATTTTAATACTGACCGCATAAACTCTGTATTTTACCTGGCCGTTTCGTTAATTGCATCATCAGGCCGCGAGATTCCGAGAAGATTTTTTGTTATTCAGATTCTGTATCCTTTATTTACGCTCTCTCACTTACTCTCCGAAGCTTCAGCTATTTCGTGCATAATTCGTCTATCTTCCAACCTTGCTGTCGGGTCATTTAGCCGTGAGTCAGCAGAGAGGAGAGAGACCAATGGTCACTCATTGTAGGAGGGACTCAACTGGACCCTTCTACTCAGTACCATGATTATTTTGCATGCGAAATAACTCCCGACTCAAAAGTATTATAATTCATTTACAACTCTTAGAAAAATATACCTCAAATAGGATACTCTGAAAGAAGTCATGCATTGTTAATTTCACCATCGATGTGGGGTACCATTCTTAATTACCATGTTGGCTGCTGTTTTTCTGTCAATCAACATTCAAATTAGACGTGTATTTTCTCAGAGCTTCAATAGCCAACTTTGTTGAATGGTAGCTGAGTTGTGTTGTTAATTTGATTCTGAGTCTGGCTGTGGCTGTGGTGAGAGTAATTATTATTCCCAGCTTTCCATCCCCTATGGGCCCCGCTTCTGCCTGCTTCTCACAACCTAACATTTATTAATTGCTAGCATTCACTAACAAAAACCTAACATTTCAAAGGTGGCATTTGCCCGTGAGTAAAACTCTTTCCTAGCACTCACAAAATGCTTCCTCTCATCTTAATTGGGGATCAAACGTTTCTGGATGAGTAAGATATATTTTATGGTACTCAAAATGCGCCTTAAATTTTGAATTTGTAGAAATCCACAAATTAAGGCTGTGTATCCGGAGAGTTTGGTCCCGCTAGTCCTCCTAGGTCAAGGTTCAGTGGTTCCCCCCCTCCCCCACCCCAACCCCACCCCTGCGTAAGAGGGAGTCGGCCACATGTGGCATGTACTAGATACCTATTTCTACACTTAGGATTGTCACACAAGAACATTTATAAATTATAGTCGTATATAGGCCTAATCGACGATAGTGGTGCTTTGCCAGGCACAAATCAAAACATACAGTTTTGGATTTAAAAAAAAATCAAATACCATCATAATCTACTTAGGCTACATTTCACCCTCTTAGATGTAATCTAATAAAATTTAGGACATCCGTTTTGACAAATTCCTTTTTACTCGGCCAACTGACTCCACATGTTGACCGAAACTTTGTACAGTTGTCAAGGAAGCGGAAATATAGGGCTCTAGTCACACTACAGATAACTAATTAGAGGCGTGAATATGTTGCTAAACTTTTCTTAAGTGATGGTAGTCAAAAAATTAATTGAATTTTGAGGGTTCGGATTTTGGTTAAAAAGTGTAAAAAGTACAATTTCGGCAAATTGTTTATGGCTGATTAGCAATAATTATTGATAATTTATAACCAGAGGGCATTACTTACACCTTGGCATTGCTTAACAAATATGTACAATAGTTTCATAGAGTTGACTGTTTCCTGGCTGTCCGATTAGCGCGCAATTATACCAAAATGTGTCCCACAAGGCACAAAGCCCTTCAATTTTATCTTCATTAGAAATGAGACAAGTTTCTGACAACAATGATGGCAATCAGCCGAGCAAACGGGTACGAATGTTTGACTAAAACATATAGCGCGTATACACAAGACTTATTCGGGAGGTCGTCGAATCGAAGTCACCCATCGTCAATCCTGACTGAAGGTGACTGCCATTCGCGTTTCCTAAATCAAAATACGTATGCTTTGAATGTCTCGTATGTCTTAATAAATAGTCCTTGGTCATTTCCTCCCAACTGTACTCATACCGTATAGGTACCGTAATACCGCCACATTGTTATACCGTAGGCTTAGTTAGTGGTTACAGTCACCAGGGGGTCAAATTACCCCTGATCTTAATTCATTCTTACGAAAAATGCATTTATCTTTACTCTCAATTATCTGATAACATCTACTTTGCTCTAAAAAGTTTCACATATAATCGTGTAATGCCCTCTTGCGTGTGTTTACATAACAATGCAATTATTATTATGAGGATATGATATGAACGAATGAGACAAAATTCACTATTCGAACCCACGTCCCTTTTTCCATTCTGTCCCACCCGCCCTAGGAGACACAGGTCTGTGTAATATATTTTCCATCCAACCACTGGACCAAGCCGAAGCAAGCATGGCCCCTCAATTCTCCACATTATGAGTAAACGAGCTAAATGAGTAGGCCTAGTACCTGTTGTAATGTGGGATATAATAGCCGAGCCCGAGAGTAATTGGCAGTGGACTCTAAGAGTAAGATGCAACCTCATTCTTGTGTTGCGACGTTAGTATCACTTTTTATTCACTCAATGATATAATTTAGAACGATGTGACGTGTGTTTATTTATACTCATCATTTCATTGTTGCAGATGTGTGCGAGTCAGCGATGCGGGATAAACAATACTGCAAGGACCATGGTGAGTAGGAGCATCTTTCTTTATACAATCACGATCTGATGATTGATTTCTGAACGAACTTCAGCTTCATTTTGACTTAGATTCAGTAGCATGGTGATTTATAGTTTGTGAACGTTTGATCATAGCAGCACATCTTTCTAATTTTGGGTCTTATCCAGCATCAAGAAAGTATTCTAAGTTTTCGACTATGATAGTGAACGAAGTTCTATAAAATGTAGAAAACACGATGAAAATAATGGCGGGAAAAGGGTACATACTCGTTTGGATGATATGTGTATGACAAAATATGTTATTGTTCCGTGAAACAAATTCTACAATTATAACGTTAACGAAGTAACATTCGTCATAAGTTAAAAGTAGCATTGAAAGACAGAGGGCTAAATGTTATTCGCATCACCCGGCGGTAAAGTTGGCTAAGGAGGGAGGTCGGTAGCTGGTAGCGGGCAAAGCACGGGTCTTGGAAGTACCTGCTACCGCCTCCACCATGCAAACAGCATCCTCTCTCGGCTCAACACGGCCTGACAGGATGTGTTGTTGAAATGGCCAAAGACCAGATGGCGAGCACGCCCTATGATGGGGTTGTTTGTGACAGAAGATGCCTCTTCAAGGTCAATGCTGGAATTAACCCAAAATGCCATTCTGGAAACAAGAAATTGAACTTTTAATATTTTGTCTTTATAAACCGACCTTTCTTCTGTTTGAAATAAATAATGGTAGCTTTCACAGAAGACTCGGAAAAGGTTTTACAGCTTCTTTCTTTCCATGGTCCGAACTTTATAAAAAGTGCACCTGCTACTGTTACTGTTATAAAGGTCCACTAAAGCCTGTTGAAAAGGCGGCTAGAGGATTTCTATTGAGAAAAATGTTGCAACAAAAAACGGAAACTGACAGAAAACTTAGCGTGCGGTATAATGACGTTATTTTCTTTAACTTATGCTATTTCAAGATTCAAAATGGTGCTGTAGTTACGAAAACAGTGAACTCAGAAGTCGCACGTACATTTCCGTACGCTGGATATATCTGAATAAATTAGGTACCGTAGTATGTTTCTCGGTTGTTTTGTAGTTTTTGAAAATTGTTTTAAAATAAATAAACAGACTCGTTTTGGCGGAAAGTCTTGTCGGTTGGCCTGCGCAGACAAAGCTTTCCATGGCTTGAGGGTCGCAATAACGTCATCAACACACAATGACCACCGATCCGAAATACAATCACACACAAACTCTAAAAAAACTCTTTACTATTTCTACTTGTGCTCAAGATTTCGAATTTCAATTTGATACATGCATTTCGGCTTTGCTTCCGTGGACTTTTAGTGTTGGCCTATAGTCTCAAGCTATAATCGTGAAATGTTTTATTTTGGATTTTGGCATGTTCTCCCCAAAACCAACCATCTTTCCCAGGGTTGTTTCAATGAAAAGTTAATTCATTTTCAATAGCCATCTAACTTCTAAATGATTCTGAAATCTTTTTTTTAATTTGGCATTTGTTTCTGAAATGTGGGGCTACCAATCTAGTACCGAACTACTCGATTTATGGAGTTAATTTTGTAAATAATATGAAAATGCACACTTTAATATTGCACTTTTGTATTAGGTAGCAAAGGCCTACGCAGATTTCAAACCACATTATTCTTTTGATTGGTTAACACCCAATTTTCACGGGCTTTTCTGTACTGGAATTTTTAACCGACGTTTTGCTACGTATTTTGCAAGGAGAATACAAGCGTCGAAAGTGGCATTAAAACTTTTCGTTTTTGTACGTATTGTCTCTACAAGAATAATGTTTGTTTGTTTTTTAGTGTTTATGATAAACATATACATCCTTAGAACTCTAGCACAGAAATTGGTCGCAAGAGCGCAAGAAAGATCGGTTTAAATATTTGCCATATTTTCAAATTCGTGATTTAATCTGGATGAAATGAAATCGTCTCGATTAGAATTAAAATACGATTGATTGCCGGTTTATTGTTTTTTGTTTCACTATTATTTACAATGTCGTCTCCATCAATGATGAAAAGAATTTCTTCTAAAATATAACCGATACGGTTAGTAGGTGACGCGAGTTGTATTTACCTATCATTTTCCTGCGAATTTACGATAATCGTCCGAAACATAAAGTTTTTTCACAATCGTGATACACCATTGTGGCAGTTATCGTTTGAAATTTATTATCACAGGGTACATTTTCAAAACACAATCAGTAAAATACATATTTTTAAATCTTTGGTTATACTCTTTGGTAGGTAGCATAGACGTACAGGATTTTAAAGAACATTATAATGGAAAAATTAGTTACCCATGCTAGTATTTTCATAGTTTGCTATTGTTCTGTATTGTTTTACTGGTATTACGAATTTAAACTCAATGAAATCATTACAATTACTCGAAATGAGATTAGTGATCTCGCTAATGGAAAGCAAAACAAGTTTGATTATTATGCTTGCCTACAAAAAGCGTACATAAAATGTAGTCGGCATAAGACCCACGAAACCCCGCGGCCCGCGGGTGTACAAATAGTTCCTGTGTGCAACATATTCATTAATTATCATGTCGGAAATACCGATAGAGCGCGCCCGATCTAGACTAGATTGTGGGTGCGATTCTCACTCTCGCAGCGTTGAGTTGAGTTTACTCCTTGGTTTTCCTCAATCAAAGAAACCTCCTACGAAATACCTAGCTAATGACCTAGCCCGTCGGCAGGTATATACCTAGTACCCATAATTTTAATTTTGCATATATGAATTCGTGCGTTTGTCGCGTTAGTTACCTTTTGTTTTCGTTTTTTGTTTTGTTAATGTTCTATTTAATTTCTTCGTGGATTTTGTTCCCGCTACATCGCTATTAATAAAACTCTTTGCTCGCATGCAAGCAAGGTGACATGTTGGCGCGGGGTAATGGTAAACTAACCGTAATGAAGGAATAAATTGTCTTTGTTGCGCGCGTATTCGTGACACGGCGTTGCTGTTTGTTATTAGCAAGGAGGTTCGCTAAGAGGAGGGTCCTCCCATCACCGGTCGAAAGTCTTATTACTTTGGCTTCCTAGGCAGGTCGGCTATTTCTACAAGTAAAAACTATAATCAACAAGTAGGTAACATCGGTCCGAGTGCTGCAGAGTCAAGGACGTAGACCCTCGCGCTCGGAAAATAAAGCCCCCTCAAAATGGAGTAAATGTGTGTAAAACTGTTTGAATTGAAATCATTGATGATTGATGTAGATTGGGTTTTGTTTTGTTTTGCTTTCTGCTGGTAGACGGTCGTTTCTTGGTACTTTTGATCGCTCAACTCGAGTAGGTACTCACTACTCAGTCACGTGGAGTTATTGAGACGGGTGTTTTATTGCAGACTTATTACTTGTGAAAGGTTACAGCACAGCTAACATGTTATCCTGCATATTCTGTCTGCGATAAGTTCCCTAATAAAATCGAGTGGTCTCCTCCCCCCCCGCACCCCCCTCCCCCTTCCACCAACTCCCAAACCTGCAGGGGGCGGATATAAGGGGCTGGGATCAAGGGTGGTGCGCTCTTTACATCAGTTATTTTTATGACTTAAATCCCTCATTCACCAAGGTCCATACGTTTTAAAAAAACATCTACTATAAACTTCCCTTAAACTTGAAATAACCCCTGGAGGCTGTTGAAAGATACATCGGAGTTTTTAGCAAGGATATAAAACAACATTTTTAGAAGCGTTATTAGGCGTTTTTCTTCCACAATTTTTTTTTTTGTGATAGGTAGAAACCTTTGCGGACGCAAATGCGCTGGTATTATTTTTGTGTAAATCTGTTTTTTGTTTACGCTAAAAATGTTTGACGGCGCCATGCCGTCAGTCTGTTGCATACCTGTTGCAAGGGTAGAGGGTGGAGGGAGGATGGAGATCGCAGGTATCAGGGGTGGACTGACCGCGCGCCGGCACCAGCTGCTGTCATAAGATGCGACCGAACAATCCACACACACACACATATATCGGCTTCTGTCACTTCACGCAATGATAAATCCGTAATTAATAAAAGAGTAATAAACCCACAGAATGTAATTAGGCATCACACGACGGGGAAGCCATATAGCGGAACAGTAGCAAGGCGAGACTTACCACTTACAAGATTACCTCAAAGCGAAAAAAACTTTGAGTTTCCTAATGAACATGAGATGTCTACCTTCCCATCCCCACCCACACATACCGCACTGTACTCTACTCTACCTTATATTGCGAATGATATAGCCTAGCCTTAAAACCTCACCAGGGGTCATGGACAGAAAAAATTAATAATTGTTTTTTTTTTTTGACCAAGGGTTCTCCCTCCCTTTATATCCGCTCACTTGATGGGGAGTACGTAATAAGGGCCGGCAAAGGCCAACCGGTAATTACATTACAAAGCGCCGCTCTCATCCACATAATTCGTGGTGAATTCTATAAAAAATGGTCTTTTGAGCCTTATTTAAAACTCGAAGTATCCATCAGATTCACATTATAGTAGTTTAATGCGCCTATCGTCTTAAGTATCTGCTAGCCCAAGCCGGCCATCTACCCTCAATCTGTAACAAATGAGCACCGGTCCCCTTATTGTTTTAAGGAGTGAACGGTGGCTGTTATGTTTGGCAGCGTGTCCTATTTAACAAGGTAACAGCTTGTTGAATCGATTTAGAACTTAATGAGTGTAGTTGAATCGACAGACGGTTCTCAAATGTGTAGCAGTCAAAACGCCCAATTTGTAAAACATTTATCTTTGCATTAGGCCGGAAAATATCCCCAAAATGATTTAAATAGCTACGGTTTACAAATTCAACCGCTACAGCCAACAAATTTGAAGGTATCCCAAGGTATGCCATTATAGGAATATTAATTTCGTTTGTAAAATGTTGTAGCTTGGTGAAACAACGTTTTATACTTGCCTGAAGATTGTACGGAATTCATTTCACATCTAAGGTACAATAATCTCAAGATGTTATCGTTGATTTGTGTTTGAGTGGAAAACTTACAACTCCAAGAACTTATATTTCTTCGTGCTCAAAATGACCCCGACACTTCTTACTTAATTGCTACTAATAAGTAATTTCAACGTCCATAGACAATAAAGAGTCCTATCATTGACCTAACTAAGAACAATTAGTACAAAATCTATCTCGTTTGATAGTTTTATTGGCGCTTCTTTATAACATACACAGGTGAAATTAAATGGCGTGGAATGTAGGCCTAGTCATTATGGAAAGTGCGGCTGGCTTCTTACTGACGATCATTCATTCCCACGGTGATAGCCCTAAGCCCCAGGAGTTTCGGGGCCTGCTTGCATGACATTAGTCAGACGGACAAATTAGCCACGCTTCGTAATGATATTTTTTATTCGAAAACGTCATCACACCTCAAACTGTACCGGTAACGTGTTTTTTATTTGTTTTTTTTATCCAGCATATTTCAGTTCGTTCGCTATATTATATTAATGTATTAATTATACATGTATGTATAAAAGTTTGACTTTTTTCGGTGTTGCTACATCTTTCGCTTTGATCTTGCGTATACTTGAATCATTCATACATTTGCACGTCTCTTTTTGATATGTTTTTTGTCGAGTAAGATAATAAGGTTACTACAGTGGCATTTTGTTATTTTCTTTTAATTCTCTTCCTGTGGAGAGGCTAGCAGATAGAATGTGTTCCGAGAGGCCACCGTAGCCAATTTCAATGGTAAAACAAAGTTGAACCACATAGCGACGGAATAATAATAATACAAATAAAAACAATTATTATAAATAAATAATAATACATATGATAATAGTTATTATTAATAATAATTATTATTTGTCTTTATTTCTCAAGGAAAAGGGCGAATGATAAGCCTGAGGCTTCTCTTACAATTTACCTTCGAATTAACTATCGACTCACTTTGATTTCTTACACATCCCTGTCCTGACATATATTTCTCACTATATGATCGTTCATACATTTGTTCATACATTTCAGTTGTTAGCTCTTGTCGTCTCCAGCATTACTGTATAATAGTCTTATCACTCCAAGCGTTCATTGGTCCATTGGACCGTTTTCCCTTCGAGGATGCCCGCTTTAGGGTCGGTATACATTTACCCGGAGACACCACCTACATTTGCCAGACTAAACAGTCCAAATTTTGACTTCCTTCGCTCAAGCTCTTTCATAAGTCTTCTATGGTCTTCTAATCTAGGCTACATTTACGGAGTTTCCAAACAGCACAACGGCATACGCATACACCCTAGCTTATTTCTATCGACAGATATACCCATACGTAACTAACGCGTCAGACTCTGATTTGTGAGAGGTTCAGATTTTGATTTGAGAGATTGGGTTCGAATAAACACAGATCGCGATCTTTTTCACGGAACAGAAAATACATCGCGTCATTATACCCCTCCCCCTCCCGCTTTTGGCTGGCTGCTGTGATTATAGCGACGAGTGTTTACTGTCTTTGTGAAGGTCGTACGTACTCGTAGGAAATTTTGACCGTGTGAAGCTTGATTCTAGCAATGTTTTGGTCATCTACTAGGGAAACGCCAAAGTCGTTGTTAAACGAGTGAGTGAGCCATGTGTTGAGTACATATTATGAAAAATCTAAACAAATGCTATTGATATTTTAAAAAATCACATTTTGATTTATTGTAGGTTTAAATCGCAATGGATCTAGCTGATTTTGTTAACAATTCTTATTTTATTTATTTATTTATTTATTTATTTGACGTCTACCCTATTCAGTTATAAAAACTGATTTACAAAGAAGGACAACTAAATAAATCTAATTACATAGATGCAGACACAACATTGAACTACATTTAAGTAAATATTTGAAATAGTAATATTACAACAACAATGCGTTAAAACACAACAATTTTGGTAACAAATAAAAAGGATATTAATGCAATTAATTAATGAATCAAATATTAAAAAGTGATGAAAGGAAAAAGAAGAAAATGAAAAAAAAATAGTAAAGTCGTACCGGATGTCTGTTTAAAATTTCAACGCAATCTGTTTAGCGATTCGGCTGATTTTCGACGTAGGCTACAGACAGACACACACACAGAATCACAGAAAAGCGCCGTTTGAGTTGAATGGAGACACTCAGTCGCTTCGCTCCCTCGTTTAACTACTTGATTTGTGCATTGAAAAAGCTATTCAAGTGTCCGATATTTATTACCTGACAACTTTTTTCTCACGAATCGTGAGAAATCATACACTAAAACATACGTGCCCTTTTACCAATACTTTGCAACTGCCAAGGATTTTCTGAATCATTTGACACCCATGACGATAAATCGAACATTTATTTCATACTACCCGTTGTTAGCCCGGGTACTGACGCGGGTACCCGGGTACGAAAATTTCCTTGTATTGACATCCCTAGTTCGAATCACCCCTAGTTATATAGTCACCTGTAGAGACACACAGGGTATATAACTGATGTGTACCTTATACAGCGAACATGCTTACAAATAATTTTTTTTTGTCTTTCCCATTTCTTACCAATTTCTCCATTGATTTCTTAAGTGCCCACGTGTACAATATGTCCCACATTACATTGACACAATAAACTGACACTTTCAATCCCACGGACCGACCAATGAGATCAAAGTTCACTACATACGTAAACAAACGTTTATTCGCTCCCAATGTAAGGGCCTCAAAAGTATTAAGCACTCTCTATGTGAATGCTCTTTGCTCTACCCTAGTAGTATACAGTTGTGACTGCATACAAATCGTATTAATTAAGTTTTTATGTTTCTAATTAGTGAGTAATGGACGGTTATCATGAAAACAGCGTTTATGGTGCAGAGATTCCAGATTTAATAATTTTAAGATTTATTCCACTGATGTACGTATGCACGAGGTTATAAACGGTAGTTTATGGCTTAATAGTATTTTAATTTTTTTTAAAGCTCACAAGTGCTAGGCTACGTAATCCCAGTATTAGACGTCCTCGTAGGGCTAACACTAGCGGGCTAGCCATTGGGCACACACTATATTTAATAGTGCTCAATCATCTAAAGAAGTAAAATATCCTGACCCATAACAAAACTTTCGTATAACGCATATTTAAAAATTGCGCTGACAACAAATGCAAATTATAATCTGAATGTTGGTATGCTATTGGAAAATTATATCACTAAGAATTTAACCTTGACCAATTTTCAGTTAGATATAGTCTAAACCATGCACTAAGGCATTACCTAATGCGTTTTCCAAGTGAAATCCATACCATTGCCATAATCAGTGTGACCAAAATAATAATAATGTTGGTAGCATTTTCACCTGTGAAAGAAGACGTAACACATTCTTCGTCGTCTGAGGTAAGCCTATACTCGTGAGCTGGAGAAAAACAAGATTGTCAAATTGTAGAGAGCAGAGGACCGTACATGTATTACGACAGCGCCGTCAAAAATCAATTTCAATTCAACTTATACTGGCAAATAATTGTAACATGCATAAATATTTCATTTTATTTTTAAATACGTTAACAGTCCCCAAAATATCGTTGCTTGTCTCGTCTGGGCCCCGAACCTGGGCGGAGTAGACATGTTTGAAGAGGTACGTACCCCTCTCTCTCTTACTTCACATGTCGAAATCTGCAAACACAGGAGTATCCAACGATGCCAGCTATGTCAGCCTATTGTTTTAGTCGTAAGTTAATGCCATAAATGTTAATGCACGAATGCGATAGAATCTAAAGAGCATCTGCTTTCTGTATTAATGAAGCTATTAGCAATTAGCATACTCAATGACATACAACTTTAAGATCGAGCGGTTCATTAAATTACCGGCTTTTCAAGTGCTAGAACAAACTATAAACCGATGAACATGGCCATATAATCCAATTAGGTACCAGTCTGCGTCATGTGACTTTTGGTTAATGGTTTACTTGTCGTAAACCTGGGAGAGCTCGTATCGACTATCGGCCAGACCCATATACTAATTAAGAGGTAGTAACTGTGTGCATAGGGGAAGTATATATTGGTAATCGTCGACTCTTTGGAATCGTATAATCAATTTTTGAAAGGCTTGTTCGGGCGGCGGGCGGGCGGGCCTGACTGCAGATTTCGTTTTCACCAACTTATTTTCGTTCGTAGTACTTGACGAAAAGCGCCCCTCTTAACCACTTCTTTTCCATTATATTTCGTTGAAAGATTTGATTTCCCACAAGTCGAGGTGTATAGAGAAGAGCTCGGAAAATTGAATTTCATTTCGACCACTTTAAGTGCTGGTGGGTTGAAGGGGGTGGGCGTTCGGCGGGGGGTGGGCTTTGGGGTGGGGCCTTGACGTCGTCAGCCGTTCATTGACATCGACTCGGAAGGGAAGGAATTGAATTGAATGTTCTTATTACTATTTCCTTATGAGTTGATCCAGGGTCTAATTATATTTCACTCCCTTATTGAATTCAGCCTTGGAAATGTCTTTGAAAATCAGAACCCCTTCAGCGTGTGTTTCCTGTGGTGGGCCAAACAAATCTGCACGGGCTTCGTCAACCTTGGCACCGCTCGATGATGAGTGACGTCTTGAGATGACAACCACACGAATATGATTGGCAAAAGAAAAGATTATCCAGAATAAAAGATTGGTATTTTACTATCAAGTTTCCTCCATTTTATTGAATATCAGACGCACTTTGTTGAACGCAAGTAAGCAGAAGCTAGGAAAACGGCAGAAAGAAAGGGTATAATTGAATTACTTGTCCGCGCCGTTTTCTCTGTGGTTCTCCCAGCCACGTCAGAATGGACGCGTGAAATCAGCCAATCACCATTAACATGGCTACCAAAGTGACCAATAAGATTTGTTCTGCAGTTCGAAAAAGAAACAATGAGACAGAGAAGTCCCGTCTTCCTGATTTCTCCTGTTGATGAGCGGGAGAAACAGAAACTACTTGTAATGAGGTGAACTCATCGTCGTGATTACTTCGCTTGAGACTTGTTAGCAAAGTTACCAACTGGTCAAAAGTTAGGAGCAATATAGGGAACATGAGTTGAAAGTTCATCTTCCAACCATACGGACGTAGTCAGCTTTTTGGAAGGGTTTTCACTGTCTTAAAATTACCCGCACTTGAACTTTATAACAAGGTTAGGTTACGTCTTTCTAAACCAGTAGTAAATAATTTTTCTCTAGACTTGACAAGAGCGATAGATCAAGAGGAAAAAGCCTCCAGGAACATGAAAATATCTCGTATGTAATTCTTCTTCCATACTTGGTAAATATGAAAGCACAAGGGAAGTCGCCGCACTGCTGGGACTAGCCAGAGTCACAAGTTTACACGATCAATCAGAGAGCTACTAACTTATTTAGCCATTATTCCAATTCAAGTCCGTCAACGCGTGTTTATTATTATCATCGAGTCAAGATTGGAAATGTAAACAAACCTAGTTTGTTGACAGAGTTGGATTGTTTCTTTTTGCACTCGTTGGAAGGCTTGATTCTCTTCTAGCAGGCGGGTCCCACTGCCAACCACCCACCCACGGGCGTGTGTGTGTGTGTGTGTTTTCTTCTATCGTATAGAGGCGTCTTAGATTGATAAAACATAACAAGATTAGGACTCGTCAGTCGTGGGAGGGCAGGCAGGCCTCGCACCCACCCTGGGGGGTGAACTACACTACTCCACGATGGAGGCGGAAACTCTGTGATTTGCTTGGGAGGTCGGAGACATCTTCAGCCTCTCTCTGTTTCTCTCTCTCTCTCTCTCTGTCCCGAAGACGCCGAACCTCAAATAACAATAAGTTAGTACTTCCATTGGTGCTTCACAACAATTGACTTGAGTGTCTAACCACATTTCAAAAAAATCTTTATATCTCCCAAGACAGTAACTAAAAGGTTTGGCTAAGCATTTTTATTATTATTAAATAACGACAAATTACAAATAATACATTGGATTTGAAATTATTAACATTCTCGGATGATTGGACCAACGAAGAGATAATAATTAATTGAATTGAATGAAACATGTTGTTGAAAATATGTAAATAAGTTTTTAACGAAGAAGTATTTTTCCCCAACCTTATGATACCAAGGGGCATGGGGCTCAAATCCCACATACAAAATCTGTCTTTGTATTTATATCGTCAGTCAACTATTGGGTCTCATCTCATGCGTAGTCGTGCCCTAGCACTGAGCCCGATAGAGATAGCCAGCCCTCTGATTGCACTGTCTTCTAAATGGCGGGACAGGAGCGATGAGTGGTAGCCGACGGGAGACTGACTCTACATCGAACCGGGGCCCGTCGCTTCACGATACGCTTGTTACCTTAAACAACACACTTATTAAAACATGAATATGAAAACAGGTTTATCAACTTTAGTCGGCTCCGTGGCTGTTATTTGATTGACAATACTGCGTTCGTATTACGTTCAACCCAAGAAATATATTATACAGGAGGTTCTGGGTTCAAATCCCCCCCTCCCCCAAAAAAACTTTCAATAGTTCATATTGTCAGCGTCTAAATTTCGTAAGAATACGTATTTAATTGTATTTCACAATAATTCGAGTAAATTACAAAAATACACGCAACGTTGTGTTGCAAATCTTAATTTTATTTTAATAATTACTAAAAAATAATGTACATATTTCTATCTGATATAATCGACACATCTAAAACAACGAAATGTTGCCTCGTGGTTACACACTGTTATTATAAAAGAAGGTATCCGTCCTTGGTATTATAAATCAAATCCTAGATAATTTTCGTGCGCATAGCTTTTGTAAATAGATTGTCCGTTTGGAAATTACCTGACTGTTTTATTTTTTGTGCTCACATGCATGCATTAATAATAATATTGTTAGTTACAGTACAGTCAACGTCAAAGTTTTGTTGACAGAGACACGTGTACGAATGATTGCCCACATTGAAAAACTATGGAACTGTTTTGGAGGAACATTATATAATTTTATTGTGTGCTGGGGGGGGGGGGGAGGGGTATTAAACGAGTATATTGATTGATTGATTGATTTGTATTGCTCAACGTCTCATATTATGCACTAAGGTTATTCATAAATATTATAAAACAAAAAATAATAAAATATTCATAAAACAATTAGGGTATTCGATTGAATATTCGTTTAATTATGTGATTTTGGTTAATTTTCATCAAATATTGAAACAAACGTACTTCTACTTAAATATTCAACAAAGTGAGCTAGGGCCTAATCAATTTTTTCATGTGAACTAAGAAAATTGTGTTTTTCATCGGTTTAATAAATTTGTCATTCAATTTTTTTTTTACTGCGACTTAACATTTACAAGCTATTGCAAATTCATGAAAACAATATCATTTATTGCCACGTACCAAAATGCAGTGTTGATCTTACTCCAGTCTTTAAAAAATGCAAGTTATTTGCTACATAGAAAAAAATGTTTTAAATATTGTTTTTCCCCCTTTTATTTTTGTTAAAAGTTCTATGTAATTTAATCATTGTTTATTTGCAATTTTTGCAATTCGCAATTAAATGCCCTACATTAATGAGAGATGCGTTACAAATATTATCATCAAGCCGATATGCAAATAACGTCAGCATGACAGTCCAACATTCAACAAACAAAGAGTTCACTAAGAACTAATTACAAAGAGACTCCACATAATCCACGTCAAAAAAAAAAACTATTCGCCCATCAAGAAAGAAGTTCTTGCTTTTACATGTGTCAGTGTGTAAACTTGGTAATACAACATCGTTTGACTTTGTTGAGCGATTGGAAATCTCATTTGTTAATTGATTTAATTGTGCAGTGTTCCGTGGGGTATGCAGAGTAGGTCTGCGCGTTATATTGCCTTGTCATCGCCCGTTCCTTCGTCTCTCTTGATTGCCTGCCTGGTGGGCAGTGGGCACAGTCCGAGCCGCATTCACCACCGGCATTTAGCATCTTTCATTAGCCTGTTTTGCATATGGTCACGGATAACCCTCATCAATTGCTTTTTATGACTATGAATATTGATTCTTGTTGTTTTCTTTTACATGCCAATCACTTTCATTCTCGTAAGACATGTGTATTGAAAACTTCCTTGAGTATTGGTTTGTTAGGAGACTTAATTCGAGGCTAATTGTTTTTCTATTCGATAACGATGTAGAGAGATGTTAGATGGTTTTTATTTATGTCTCTATAGAGAACGATAGATAAACAAACAAAACAAGTGCAAGGGAAAGGGGAAATGATGGCGATAGAAGTATGATTTCGAGGAATGATACAAATTTATGATACGATTGTAGACGAAATAATAACTTTGATAGTTACTAAATTTATATAAATTACACACGTTTTTAAACATTAACCAAGGTTATTTTAATTTTAGAAATTAATAATATTTAAGCTATATTCCAGTTTTTTCTATAGGTTCTCTCAAGCTAACCTTGGTTTTAATGTTTAAAATAGTGTGTAACATAATTGTATCTAGATTAAAAACTTCTGTTATCAGAAAATATAGCATAATTTTAAAATTACTCAATTTAGTTATTTTAGTATTGTTATGAAACAATTAAAAAATGATTTCGTTGACTCTATTTACTACATTTGACCTTAGATTTTAGTTTCGAAAATATATTTTTTTTGTGGCCGCTGTCTTCAGAATGTCGCTCTGTTCTTTGTGACACGTGTAGTCGCATGCAGCCGTCATTTTAGTCCGGTAGATCGTAGATGCATTCCGCAGAGGGCTCAACTGCAGAAAGCCTGCTTCTGACGCAAAACAAACCGCTCTAGTTTTAATTAAGTCTTCAGTCTTGATCGCAACCCTCCCCTAAACGGGACCGACAACCCTTGTCCGCCCGCACGCTCACTGGAGCTTCACTAATTAGGAGTGTCCTCCAGCCTTTTGAAATTTTGACAATTTATCACATTTTAGCTCAAATTCTCACTTTTTTTCTACAAAAATATAAAAAGTCCACTACATAAATTTGCCTCAGTAACTTACTACAACCGTAAGCAACCCTGTCCTGATGATATGATCATTCTCCTGAGCCCGGACTGAGTCGGTATATGTAAACCATTGTATCTGTGTCTCCGCAAGAGTAGGCGAGACACGGCGAAATTGAATTTTGAGCTGTCGCCAAACTTTTCAATCCTTTTCTCGTCGACGGACCCGAATAGAAAAGTGTTCAGATGTTTAGATTGTGACAATTATCTCTTATCTGGTATCGTCTCAAACATCTTATAGTGAAATTGTCTACTCAGTTTATATCCATCTATTTAGAGACATTTCTTTTCTATAACTTATTTCTTAACAATTTATTTTTCAAAATTTGTTTGGAGACAATTTTTGTCTGGGCATCGTTCATTGTGGAATTTCTACACGTGTATAATCGTCACTATAACATAATGAAATAGTTTCATCACACTGTTTTACTCCAAACCGAGCACTATTCAAGCTGTCATCAATAACCAATAGGCATGCCTGTAAATACTTGGGTTATTTGTAAATTCGCACAAAACTGAAGTTCCTTCAACCTTATTTGACGTTTTAACCGTTTTTAAAACACACTCATGATATAAATTATTCGTTCGTTTCTTTCGTTCTTTATTCATATCCGCTTCCGCTGAGAAACTGATTTACAATGCCATCAGTAATAGTATTACATTATAACAACAGGAGCAATAAAATAGTTATTATTTAAATTTCATATATGTATATACAAAAATGTGTATAGTTACAAAAGAATAAATTATATCATATTATCGTATTGTAGTAATTGGTGCTTCATGAAATTAAAGTCACAGATAAAATCCTTTATTCTATTACATCGAGGTAACAAAGCTAATCACTAATAAAGAAAACATTATTAAACACGAGCATATTAAAGAACAATAAAAACGAAACGTTGTTCTTATAAGTGCGACCTCCATGGTTGCAAGAGGCTCCCGTTGGTTTACCGTATTATGTATGACGCTTTGCTTGCATGCCTTTTGGGATGTCTGTATTTCTTCAAGTAAGCTGCGTCATGTATAGGTTTTAGCTATTTATTCATAATTGTTTGTATATGTAATTTTATGAAGATGGCACAAACTTTAATTTCGCATTAATTGCTTTTAGTCCGAGGAGCGCTGTAAAATTATGTTTTTAATTGCAAATACATCTGCTAAACATATGGAATTCACAATGTGGCAGAGAAGAAAATTATTAAACTAACGTATAAAATAAAAACTAATTAGATGAAATTGTTGTTCACATCACCAGATCATTGTACCACTTCGCTACATCTAATTAAGATTTCCAGAGAATATGAAGAAAATAGTTTATTATTTCGAAGGAATTTTGGAATTACTGGCAGGCAAGGTAGCTTTTTCCGTCGTAAAACGCTTTACTAGAATTGTAATTATCGTAATTAATTATATAAATATTTAATTAATTAACTAAACGGAGTAAATTATGATGAATTAGCTACACGTTGGGGCATCAATTGTACTCGCAAATGGTATTTATAAGTTTTGTATAGGGGTGTCGACCGAAACAGTTCTTCATAGCGACTTCAGTGTTGTTTGTGCATATAGAATCTAGATGAGAAAATACGAATTTAAAACCTGCAGTATTTAAAAACAGTTAATTTCCTTTCTGCTACAACTTCACCTAAATTCACTATAAAAATTCTGCATGGCGGAACGTTTTCTTGCCGTTCATATGGGCCGCAATGCATGACGGTAATTTCCTCGTTGTGGTTATTGCAAGTAAAAGCCTAATGTTTTTCCTAAAATTTTAAGTTTTCTCATTAGAAATCTCTTTGCATGAAAATGACAGGGTTTTCTAATATGTCTTTCTCTCACCTATTGAGTAGACGCCTACTAACATATGTTACTTACCTTATTACTCATGGACTTTAAAGTGGTTTTTGTACGGCTAATGTGTTTTTGATTGAGGTTATTTTGGTTATGACATAGTTCTTAAACATTCCACCGGAATGCTGAAAGATAAGTCACTCCAGACCAACGGTATTTACTTGTCTCGTTTTGCTCCTAACCATCCAAGTAAGTTTGCATCTTCTATTTAAAAACACGACCATTTTGAATCGCTTTCACTAGAACAAGAGAAGAAGAAATTCCCTTTCAAAAACAAAAAATCTTTTCCTGAATAAAACAGTATAAACATTAGGAAGCCATTTTGAATTCGTTTTGTCTCGACTGCATTTTCTACCTGCCAAGAATTTGCAAAATTTAACAACAAAAACATGATAGACCTAGTTTTATTATAAAGATCTGGTTTTTTGAGTAGATTTTGAATTCACTTTGCTAACATTGGAGCTATAACCTACCTGTACACTCAACTGTGTTCACTTCAATACATTCACCCTTTTCAGGAAAAAACGGGGAATAAAGGGAGAATTTCAAATCTTTTCATTTCGTACTTTTTACGATAAAATATTCTTTTATACACTTTTTCCCCCTTTTTTGTAAAATCTAACGTTCTTTTTTAGTGTGTGAAATCTAAAGAAGTGGGTAATTTCAACAAAGAAGTTTTCATATACCTGGAGTTTTCGCAATGAATAAGGAAAGACTACATGAGAGAAAGGTTTGGCTCGCCTTAGGGTCCGAAAATAGGCAGTCTAAATTATCGTGAGAAACTTCTGAACTAATTTGACTATCGCGTAGTAAAAACTGTATTCATATATTATGTTTATTTTATTCGGAAGTCTACCTGACATCCACACAGATGCATGATAAATTACAAGCGTTGCTTATTTTTTGTTCACCTCGTCTTTTTTTAGCGAACGTTAAATAAGCTGACGCATAAAAATCGTTTTATAGTCAGAGGGAAATCCGTTAAATCCAACTGAAATGATCCTAGTTTTTTAATATTCCTGAATCCATTTTCTATTTTAAACACGCACCGTTAATGCATCCAAGTGCGAGCTGTGATTGGTAGGCCATGTGATGAAAAGAATACTCAATGAACCAATCAG
The DNA here is from genome assembly GCA_024449915.1 of Sweltsa coloradensis. NCBI lineage: Eukaryota > Metazoa > Arthropoda > Insecta > Plecoptera > Chloroperlidae > Sweltsa > Sweltsa coloradensis. The sequence continues at coordinate 210,299 of JAMZAV010000702.1, forward strand.
CATGGTTAGGAAAGGGTGAAGAGTTGGATCTCGACACGCGCTATGTGTGCGAGTGAGTGTGTGTGCCCGCGGATAAAAGACGTCTGTCTGAGGGCCGCGCGCGGTAGCGCCTCGCGTCCCGTGTGCCACACGCGTCCTACCCACCTGCCACCTGCACTGCACACAACCACTCGTCACAATAAACCTAGTTGTATCACTCAAAATTTCGTCAATTTTCTAAATTTTTCCTATCGGAATGGATATAAGGGGTTGGTTGGAGCAATGACCTCCCCCCTCTCCCTAAATAAGGGGAGCTGTAAGCTTTTTCCTTTTTTTGGGGTAGTTCCTTCAATTTACACATTTTTATCTCTTTCGCCTAACATCTGTGCATCTAGGGTAACTTCATTACAATCACGCCCCACAATGGCTATTTATTACTCTTTCACTCCATTGAGTCCACAACAAAATTGCTAATATCATCATGAAATTAGAAATCATACATACTCATTCTATATGTAGGCCACTTTACCCCGTTCTTGAATCGGCGACACTAATACTTGCATTATGTATAGGATAATCGGTTCATTTTTTAAAAGTTGTTTTTATTACAAGTTGTTAGAGCATAAATAGTAATTATTCATTCTGCATTTGTGCATTAAATCCGAGTAAACCAATTGCGCTTTGGACCTCCAAAGTCAAAATTCGTTTTGACCCCTCTACTCTCCCAATTTTCGTGCAAAATTTAACATTACCAAGTAATGCACGAAAATGTTCCCCGTTCAAGTATCAATTTGTGATGAGTTTGCAGCCGCAGACAAAATACAAAGAAATATTCTTTGCCCTAACAAAGTATAGGCACTCGTATTTTATGTTCTTATCCAACATGGTTGTTAATGCTAATTTACGTATTTGTTTATTGATACATTATATTGAATCAGACAAGCAAATAACTATAGATCGGCGCAGAATACTTTCGAGGAGGAATTAGTTTTTTCCTACCCCTCACTTATATAATTATTTCGTCTGGTGTATAACAAAAAATAGCATCCCTGTGCGCCAAGTGAGGCAAAACTAAAATATTCTTCCAGTAGTTTGGCAACGCTGGATAAATTTACTTTGAATGGTTCCCTGTGAGGCTAATCTGTCTTTAAATTTTTTATGCGGTTTCGAAAAGATTTTCACATCTGCTTCATCTTGGGCATTGGGCTTCAACTTCAGTCCTACCAAAACATCCCGATTGCAATTCTTTTCTACGACTCATGCTACGTAGTTTATACGTTTTACTTTGAATACAGTTTTTTAGAACGTAGAAAACCAATTTAAATGAGAAACATAACTCTTGAATTATGTTCTTTCTTGGTATCGTAGTTTTTCTCTTCTTTATATGCACAAGTCATTACAGTGATAGCAATCCAAACCATGGAGTGTAACATTTCCACGAAAATATAAATTGTTATAATTCATTCATTCTAATAGCCACAAGTTGTAAAATACTGTACATACTTTCATCTTTACAATGTATAGTTAATTTGAAATCATCTCTTATTTCATATGTACACATATTATTTTAATAACGTAATGTGGACGTAAGAATCATAACTGTTAAAAATTATGAACTGCCAAACCAAAAGCTATTTAGTAATTTGGCTAAAATTATACCCAACCAAAATTACTACGACAATAACAACGCATTTGAGGTGCAGTATTGGGAGTTGGGATATCGCAAATGAGTCGCGTAAAAACGGTCTTCTAAAATAATTATCCTAAAACAGAAAAAAAAACTACACTAAAGCACTGGCATTCCCTCATTTAGAATCACTTGAAAGTAGTAACTATACTCTGCACCAACTCTCATCTCACTATTTACGTTGGCTTTCTGGTCATAATCTGCGCGCCCCACATGCCTGTTGCGCTAGTTATGCAAAATAGTTTATGCTTACCTTTTCTCCATTCTTGAATAACTAATGTAGTAGTTTCGTCTTTCCGCGAGGCACAAAAAATGTACTTCTTTGTGATGTTTCCAACCATTCACAACACAATAGGATGTAAAAAATAATGGCGCGTTTTTTGGAATCTCAGCAAAATAACCTTTCAATTTATCGATCCAAATTCCAAAGACCGTATTTTTCACATTCATACAGACAGACAGCAACGAATAGAGGTATAGCATATCGTTTTCACAAGGGACTCTAAATCTGCAGCTATAGCACACGCATATTTAGAAACTATTCTATTCGTACGTTTGTGTGACTATAATCTGCAATCTGTTATATTTTATATTGATTAGTATTTCTATTATTAACCAAAGGTTCAATTTTTATCTTGTACCAATTTGTCTAGTTATGTTTTAACACACAATGCAAAATGGTAAATGGTTGTATTTTATTTATTTTTAATTTATTATTATTATTATTTATTATTTATTTTCTACTAATAGGCTTAGTAGGAAGGTTGGCAGAAAAGGGCAGTATGCCCCAAACACAAGGTGTCTGCTAACCTCTACACAACAAATTGTGAGAATAAACAAGCACTTATAAAAAACAAAGAACATAAGAAACATAAAAGATACAAACATAGAAGTGACAAACTATCAAAGCATTTACAATTCACGATATCACAATCAGATTAAATTAATTTAAGCAATCATAATGTAGATGAGTTAATAGCTCTCTTTTTGTGTCGAATAAATAAACAAATAAATAAATATAAAATCGGCAAAAATACATTTTCATAGTAATGTTCGCTGTAGGGCCTCACACCAGATTTACTCAATGTGATCCTAGGTGACTTTCTAGAGTGTTAGGGTAGTTTGTGAATGGAATGTCCAAATTATGTTTTAGAGGATTAAATCCAAACATTCGCCATAATGACCTTAAAAATAAACTTTCGCTCAGGATTACCGCTGTCGGGAATCGAACCTACAACCTCCCAAATCAAGAGTCCAACGCGTTACGACTGAGCTAGCCTACCTCTGTCAAAACGGTCGAATAATTAGCATGTTCTAAACTCTTTTAGATGCCTATAATTTATGCTGTACGATTCATGTTATCTCTGTTCACAATCAATGTATTGATGTAAAGGAAACAAAAGCACGCTTATAATTAGAGTAGGATGATAAACCTGTGTTGTTGAGAAGCCCAGACAGCTGGTTTGGAAGTGCGGCTGCTGGGCCGGAAATGATTCTGTAGGCCTACGATCTCTGGGAGTTGTGTGGTGCTGTGCGTGCAAGGTGAGCCTGAGGAAGCCGCATAGGCCTACATGGGTAGCGAAACGACGCCAGCTAAACCATGTAACACCCGGCACGGAGTTTACTAATGTCGTATTTATTTACTTATTTATTTGTATACATTGTTCTTTTAATTAATATTTTTCATCGAAGTGTCAATTCCTTTTGCGTCGGCATAAATGTCTTCTACTAAGTAATTTGTATGGTTTTAGGTCGGTCAAATGAATAATTTGCTTTCTTACAGCGTTATAGAAAAGTGCCAATGTGTCAACAAGAATGAAATTTATATTAAAAGTAAAAGCACCTGTTCAGTGAAGATACCGCATTATATACTTTCCCTTGCCCACCAACGCATGAGCCTAAGCTCTTGACAAAAAATGTGGTAGTATAAAAAATTATACTATTTGTTTATATTTATTAAATTGCTTTCTCGATGGCGACCCATATACAAACAGTTTTCGCAATAGAACAAAATGAGAGATTTGTTCTTGAATGCGCATTTATAAACCGTAATCTAAAACGGAATGTCGCTATTCTAGCTACAATTGAGCCTATTAGTGGTTTTCATCGAAAGTCTACTTTCCCATAATATCCGTTTTGAAAATAAAGTGGTTCCTGTTTTGCAATTCTAGTCAGAAATCGGAATATGATTGTCATACGACGGCATTCTCAGTTCTCTTCGGGATATGAGATAGAATGAATCCTCGTCTACCGAGGTCTTTATTGAGGTGAGACATTTGTGACTTGACGTAATGTTACCGCTGACCTATGTCCTGTTGGGACTCCCTCGCACACAGCAGGTGGTCACGATAAAACGCGACGCCCAATCAGAACACAGTATTCAAATCCTTACTACCCCTTCCTCCATTTTATATTCGCCATGCTTTCTGCTCTGCAGTTGCGAGGATGTTGCGTTTCTCCATCCTTTATCAATCCGTTACCCCCTCGAAGGCACGCCGAGGTAACCAATGATTTCAAAGGGTTTCTTTATATATTATTCTTTATCCCAACACAAACCTTTATTTGTAGTTTCGGTAACGTTACGTACACATTCTGTCATATTACACATTCACCCTCATTCCACTCTTCGATCTTTTGTATGATCTGCCAACCTAACCCCGCGCCCTTTTATACGAATACTGAATAAACCCTTTTTTATCCATTAAGCATGCAGAGTGTGCACCCTTCTGGCGCGCGTTGGTCTCGAGCTAGGCCGTTGGCGCGGGCACGCTACCCGCACCCCATTCCCATTGGTTACAAACTCAGCTCGCAGATTCGGCATTCAATAGGAGGTTGTTTTAAAATCAAATATGAATGTGTGTGGATGTAAAGAAGGGGTTTTGAATCGGATCGAGTGCGCGTGTGCAACCCGCGTCACGAATGTACGCCATCTTGGACTGAGATTTGCATACCGAGGACCCCGTCGACGTCGTCTCCATCAGAGGTTAGCGATCACTCGGCTCACCCACGAATTGCACGGTTGTATTATTGACTTGGTATCTCGTATTTGAGCTCCTGGCTTTTCAAAGGGATTCATTTGAAGCGCCCCCCACTCCACCCGCGCTACTGCCCCGAGGGCCTAAGTGCTGGAGCCGTCAAAGTAAATGCCATTCAGCGTTTCATTGAATAAGAAAAGACAAAATCAGAACCGACCTCTGCATGGGCCCGCAATTTACTTACCGGATAGAATTGAATTGTGGAAAGGAATGAAGAAAAGAGAACGAAATCTTCAAAAGGTTTTTCGTTCTCTTTTAACTTGATTCTCTTTTATCTTATCTCGTCCATATGCAGTGACCAGGAGACGACTGTCCCGCTCGACTCGGCATAATCGAACACTGCACTTGATTCTATTCAAAGTGGTCGGCAAAAGAAATCGAATGTCCACTCCACTCCTCCCTTTTCCATTCCTTTCTGCACCCTCTTTCATATTACCTCCCTCATCCTTTGGCCTTTGCCCTTGAGCATCCACCTTCATCCCTTTTCATCTCGCGGTGAAAGCGCGCCCTGATAAGTGATAACAGATCATCCCCGCTGCCGCGGCCTCGGGTTGTCTGACCTTGAGCCAGCTGTATGCAGATGGCGCGCGGCGAGGGGGTGCGTGTAGGGGAACGGGGGAGGGTCATTACTCTGTCTCATCACGTCGGTGACTGTTTCTAGTAATGGTCCAGTCCAGACGCACTCGCAGTCTTTCCAGGAAAGTGGATGAGATGAGGTAGAGCATCAGTTAGCAAGGGGAAAGCGTATTGATTAGTGCTTCAGACTACAACCCTTAGTTAGGGGAGAAACGAGAAATATCATAGCTAGAAGAACTAGCCGATAGTCCGCCCAAATGAATGAGACCAACTGCCGAAAGGTGCATATATATTCTCTAATTAATATATTTGTATATTTAAAAATTCTCATTTTCAATTCGCCACATTAATTTTACTTGGTTCACTACTTTGTATCATGGGCCGACTATTTCTCAATAATTATACTTTATTTTAAAATTTATACCTGTTATGAAACGTTTCACCTGATGTGAATTCATTATTGCAATTCAATTCAAACGCTTGTATAATAATTTAAATGTTACCTGCCATTTTGTTTCTATTAGCCATAAATGGCCTTATTAGACAATAAAATAAGCAAATATATTTGTTACTTAGAAAGGTAGTGGCGATCGAGTGTAGCGATAGACTGATAATGCAGAACCTTATATCGCCATCGTGCACTGCCTTTCAGTTGAACAATAAACCAAACTAACCTCTATAAATTAAAACAAACGCTACGGTTTCGGTGCGCGCAAGCGTGTGTACGCATACGCAACAGAAATAGAAATAAGGAGAAAGCTTCTAACTCATTAGTATAAATTTACGTATAAAAGCTTGTTTACATGTAATTTTTCTCCTTAATTGCATAGTGTTGTGTTTTCCAGGGAAACTATGGATCAACGACACAGATTTGACATGGCGACCGGATGTCGAGAAAGATGACGATCGTACAGCGACATTACACGCGAGGCTTGGCATCGGTCCTGGTGAGTACATACTCGGTAGCATTGCACGGGGTAGTAGCGGTAGTACCTGCACTACACCTACACACTACGTGCGTGGCTTGGAACGGCCAGCGGTTTAATTTGGTCAACACTTCTATAGTAACTAGCTTTGCCTCGGGCAATACACAAACTGAATCTTTACCATGTTTAGTTGTTTCATAAATACAGCGTCTTGATAAACACTTGGCTCGTTTTCATAATAATTGGAGGATATTTTTGAAAGGATGAATACAAACAAAAGGACAATCTATGTGGCCTGCATTAGTGTGAATATACTTGAGGATGAGGGGGAGGAGGGAGGGGGGGGGGAATGGGGTGCGGGAGGATTCATCAGAGGATAATCGAGGGGGTGAGAGCCCGGTGGGGGTCTAGGCGCGTTCGGTATTTTGATCTATGGAGGACAACAATCGTCGGACCAACTCTCGAGCAGTTTTACACGAAACTAAAAGCAACAATTATGTAAATATTGTGCAAATTGTTTTATTTAAATATTTTTATTCGAAACTTGTTTTTAGTCATGCTACCAAGTCATGTAGGGGCGTACCAGTTTTTATATGGTTTCTATATTTCCTGGAAAATGATATTGACCATCATGCAATAGTTGTCTTTCTTCGGAAACACAACCTTCTTGTTCAATGTCGGCAGCACACATAGGCCCGTAGTCTGTAATATACGGTTTCGCATAGGCTACACCATTGTATTTCACTTGCCGATCTAAGTACCTAACTAGTTTGTTGACTTTGAGGATAATTGTGGTGTCTTGCTTCCAGTATACAAGGTCTCCAGCCAAAACTTGGGTATAATCAAAATCATAGTTATTAATAAAATGCATATAAATCCATGCATACGTTATGAATTATTTTCATAAACATAAATTTACACTTATAAAAAATCAGAAACCACACATACATTTAATTATTGCGTACAACGATTTAGATTAGACTCAGCTAGTTAAAATCAAGTGATATTTCGAATTATTTTCATTCATAAGTATTGCATTGTTGACTTTCGAAATCTGTGCCAAAGTCACAATCACAAGTATACGTATTTGAAACTCCTCCTTTCGAATGTATTGTTTCATCTATATTGACATGTAATATGGGTTTTATTTATTTGATTTGGCTTGTACTTACTGGAATGAGGAAAATGGTGACAAGTTTTCTAAGTAATGTGGTATGAAATGAAAAATTGCAAAATCACTTCTTTACACATTTCTCTATTAAATAAATATTTATAAATAAATAAATAAATAAAAAATATAAATAAATAATAATAAATAAATTAATAATAAATAAATGATAAATAAATAAATAAATAAATAAATAAATAAATAAATAAATAAATTCGTATTTAGAGTCTACCCACTCAGTCATACAACTGATTTTCAGTGATTTTGTGTAAAACATTGCGTTTAATGATTCTTGAGAATTTGTTGTCTAATTTATTGTTAAGTTTCTAATGAATCGTTGACACCAAAGATGTACGCAACACAACAGTAAATACTTGATACGGTGTGTGTAATTAGTAGTAGTACTCCGAGACGACAAAGATTACACACGTCTATGAATGAACGAGCGGGGTACGAGTGTGTGAACGCCAGACGGCCAAGTGTGTGAGTGTAGTATTCAAAAGAGATTAGTCTGAAACCAACAAGAAGTTGATATTCCTAATTAGCTTTTAATGCGACAGTAACAACCAACACATAGTAGCACTCGTGACTGAAGCTGTTGACTCGCTCCTCCCATAAGTTGCATGATCCACGCCGGATAATGCTAAATGCCCGTGGATAAAACTGGCGGATATATCCATGAACTTTAACTGTAATGGAGCCGGTAATAAAGACAACATTAACTCCTTAGTTTGTTGACATTGTAGTTTTTTACTGGTGGTTTTTTATATAGATCTCATGTTAGTGTTTACAGGCACGGAAGACCACCTTTTACCGTGCAGGCCTAGTCTACAAGGGGTCAAAAACTCCCGCACTTAAAAACAAATCGTCATTTAATAAAAAGCTCAAGTGGTCGAGAGAGCTGGGGAGGGCTTGAAAACCGTGAGAGCTATTTAAAACGAAATCAATTATTTAAATTCCGTTTCAAGTGCGAACCAATACACTTTGTTCTAGTCGGGACACCCTCTCGAGCGAAGTAGATTTATTTATAATGGGCTCCAGCCGAGTGCCATTCCCTCTTCTCTCCTCTCTCGGTGAATTCAAATTGAGTTGTATTTGAAGGCGTTTAGGGTGCAGAGAAGTGGCTATTTTATGGAGTAGAGCGAATAAAACTGTTAGGGGTAGATTTGACACCGGTAGGAACTCCGATCGGGACCAGATGGACAGTGTCCAATATATTCCCTACGACTCGCTCCTTTGTGCGGCCGGATTATACAATATTTCAATCTGGACGTTTCCATGGATACATCATTATTTAACTCGCCGAATAAAGGAGTCTCATTTTCACTTGGATTTTAAGAAAAAGAGAATATGCTTAAGGCTGCCCCCCCCCCTTCTTTTCTTGGACGATCAACTAGATTGCGTGGGTGGCGATTTAAATAACTTCTCTCTCTTATCCCCTCGAATCAATTGGAAATGTTTGCTACGGACATTCACGCACTTTTCGATTATTTGCTGTGAACATCCAGTAAATCGTCACGAAATGGAGAAGTTTTTTTATCCACCGACGGTCTGGAAAAAAGTTGACAAATTGATCTTTGGAGTTAATTTGGCAAACAGGGTTTCAGATCCATTTTTTGTGATAAGAGCGACGATAATGGATAAAGATAAAGTCTAAAAACGTATATTGATCATAATGAATGTGTTTCAATTTGCCTGTCCATACTCGATATTTCGTGGCCATCCATCCGCTTCGTCGAGTGACGGTGAATGAACGACTGACTTGTCAGGGAATGTCCTCGAAATATTAACAAATATATTGGCTTGTTTAATAATCTTCACAGATATAACGTGTACACTTGTACGGACGGTCAACCATAAACCCCTCACTTCTTTAATCCACATCAATATCACACATTCCTCACTTCAAAACAATCAATCTCATAGATTGACTGTTCTGTTGATTCCCCCCCTCCCATAATTCCCTTGTTGGTAATATATATCAAAATACAAACACATGTGCACTCGTGGGACATGAGTCTTGTGGTCAATTTAAAGTAAATAATGATGGATACACCCACAAATGAAATACTCTAAATTTGAGAAATTAAGAGTATTAAAAATGAAAATGCTATCTTCTATTGTGGCAAAATAAAATATCTTGAGCGCCGACGTTATTACAATATTAATTATTTTTTGAGTTTGAGACGGGCTCGTGTTTTTAATCAATACGATAAGTTTTTTTTCACGTGTTTACTATATCGTTAAAAACTGCATAATATTATGACGAAGTTAATAATCATATTAAAATATAATACAGCAATTTAAACAATGTCTAGATCCGCCATTTTGAGGATTGTTAGACTTTTAATCTCAAAAGTCTGAGAGGCCAAGGAGGCAAATTATTCTATTTTTTCAACGCATAAATGTGAAGTCAAGGCTGACAGAGAGTTGAAAGACATTTTGTCGCTGGTGTATACAAGGATTTCACAATGCCAAGTTACACAAATTTAGAAAAAATAAAATAATTCGTTATGTTTTGCCAAAAAAAATTACGTTTCAACATTAATCTATTACTAATTTCACTCATCATTGATGTTTTTTAACTGTGATTATAACATTAAATTATCTTATAAAACGTATATAAAACAAGGAGTAGCACTTTTTAAATGTTAATTCTTACACAATAAGCTACCGTCCATTAGTATTTTGCTACGGTATTCATCCTTCAGAATATTTGTCGTATCTAGATGGTCTCAATTTTGACGGATGAATAAAAATGTAAAACTTTGTAATTAAAATGAAACTATATAACATGAAATATATTATTAAAAAATATACGTAATTGGACATTTAACAATATTTTATTAAAAAGTGTAATATTTCAAGGACTATTCAGTTCCTTTATGAAACTATGATAATATTGCCAGTCCAATTATTTGTGTTTTACAGTAAAACTTGGTGTATCCGTTATAAATTGCCAAACACTTTATTTCAAAACAAAAAAACCTTGAAATATATTTTCGTAAAGCAATTTATTTGCACTAAGATGCAGCCGGGAAGGGCTGAATTCATACAGAATTCGATATCATAACGAAATGTATATTATATTGTGACGTCAAACGTTGAAGATCTGTGGGGGGGAGGAGGGGGGGGGAGCTTAGTGCTCTATGATTGGTGGTAGCAGCCAGTACTGCCTGCGTGTCTGCCACGCGGGCAAACGCACGTTTTAACAAGTCCTTCATCAAAGATATAATATGAGTTCACTAGTGCTGTCCTCTCGAGATTCTCTAGCGGGAGGGATAATCACATTTTACCCATGTGAGTACCTCATATTATAGTGAACTAACCATTTAGTAGTCTCATAGTATTACCCTTTACTATAGAAGTGAGTGCCTTCTTGAACTAAGCCCAGTTGTTCTGTTTACTAGAAATGAGTGGTCTTGCCAATCATTAAGTGGTTTCATAGTTTATTTTACTAGAAGTCGATTGCAATCATGAATTTATGATTTAGTAGTTTCATAATTTTATGTGTAAGTACTAAAAAGTTCCATAGTTCCTTTTACTATAAGAATGATGAGTGTTGCAGTGAACTAAGCATTCAGCAGTTCCATATTTTATTTTACTATAATATGGATGAGTGCAATAATGAACTACATATTAAGTAGTTCCATAGTTGCTTTTGTTGTTTACTAGTGTTGGTGACATAGTCTGGGGCAGGTATATGTTTATGAAAAAAACAAAGGCAATTTTCGTATTTGCTTTGCACAAAATCTGTGATTTACCTTTGAAATGATTCAAAATTTTGTTGAGTGGTGAATCTTTCCCCTTGATTTTAATTTGGAATTTTAGGACTGGTATTTTGGAGTCGCAGATTACAATCAAAACTTAGGGTTGACTTTTCTAAATTCATTGGCAGGTATTTTGGTGAAAATAAAGTACATCCTTGTTTTTGTTTTGGCCAAAAGCGGTGAATGGGCGTTGAAAATTATTTGTTATTTCGTTGTTATTGGTCTAAATTTCTTTTCGGGCGTCATTACTTTCATGTCTTCATTTTAGCCACATATCTTGGTTTCACTTTGCAGTTAATTCTCGTTTATGAAAATAGATTAGGTACCTCAGTTTTTTCATTATTTTATTTCTGTAATACAGAATTGCAGTGAGGGTCATAATGGCAAACAGGGCACTACCTCTTATTAGAACTCGTGCAATAATATTGTTAAGTATTAATTTATGTCTAGATTATAGTGTAGTACTCGCTTTTATATAGTGGAATAACATCTTAATTTTATGTCTAGAACAGTAGCACGAGCGTAGCTTTATGGCTATTGCGCTCGGAGTCTAAATTTAATTTCGTACTTGCCATAACTCTGGGGCATAGTGTCACGTTTCTATTCTGTTATCATGACGTGTGTCTCAACTGTTGAGAAGGACTGTACTCATATTTGACACCTTGTAAAACACGATTGTCTACAAGTTATGATCCCCAAGTTTCACTCTAATATAGTAAGCTTGCCACCAGCTGTCAATATATTCGATAACCATATCCCGGCCAGCGTCAGATAGTTGTTCAGACTGCAGCCCCTTCTATTGGATGACTTTAAAAGAAGAATGAATAGCACGTGTTACGCGCGGCGACATATTGCACTGATAGCTCGACTATTGGCCCGCTAGGTGATATATTAGCGCCACTTCTTTCCAATACTTTCATAAACTGGTGATTGAAAGAAGGGTTGAGATTTCGTTCAACTTCACTATTCTGTCTGTCTAGATTCCTTCTCATTATCATGCTAATCATTTTTATGTTTCTCTTTCAAATTAATTCATTATCTCTTACAAGTTTCGTGTGTTTTTTTTCTTCTAATTTTTTCTTATTCATTTGATAATGAATGTTAATAAATGTACATTATTTCATAATTAATTTCACCTCACTCATTAACTTGGGTTGATTCCGAGTAAGGCCTTGAACTGGGCTTAGACCGGATCGCTCCTGTCTCTTCTCTACTTCAAGCCACGTCGAAACTCCAAATTATTATTTCTATTATCTTCGGGCTTTCCGAGTGCACATAAGTTACTTGCTACTTTTTAGTACCGCGGTACGGTATCTGGCGGGCTGACGCTCCAAAGCTGTGGGTATTATTCCGGAGGTTTTTAGGATAAAACCCTGTGTTCCGGGTAAGATTTACACCCGCGTGTCCACTACAATTTTCCATCAGCATCAGGCTTGGCCTAGCAGTGTGGTGCGCGGCTGTTTATAGGGGCTGTCCGCGCAGCCTGAGCTGGTCGTGGTTTATTTGTTTCACACCTCACTGAGCGGGCGCATCGCATCATATCACCCCTGGCCGCCTGCCTGCACTCGGATGATAAGTCCTGGTCACTCAAAACCAACTCGAAATTAATCCTGATTTATGTTACTATTAAAAACTTATGAGCAGTGTTCGATGGCCTCCATCCATCAAGTATACCGACAGGCCGGTTTAAATTTGTTGCTGACACGTTGCCACCACATTGTACGATCGTTTTCCGTTTTATTTTATATCTCGAATCAATGTTTAAGTAATATATTTAAAAATGTTCCGAATACCCGAGCAAAGTGCCCTATTTTGTTGGAAGTTGAATTTTGCCTTTTAAATTTGGTGAAGGGTCTTTGAGAGGGAAAGGCTGGTCGCCGGCGATGTTGATACAGTATATCAATAAGGGGCCAGCATACATCTCTTGACCATGCGATTCCTCGGGGAGTTCGAAATTGTGTGCACGGGAAAATAAAATACTTGTAAGGGATGGAGATTGAAATAAGCAACCGAAATGGAGTGAGGAAGTGTTTGGAAACTAACCTCAACAACTTTGATATGGAGATCGGCTCGCTTGTTTTGAACGCATCGCTAGTTATCGGGCGGGGGGGGGGGGGGGGAATCCATTAGATGACTGACCCCGAGATATTGGCGCGGTCTGGTCCTGTCTTGTTTCTTGATGATGTATTGGTAGGACCGTACTCTGTAAAGTTTACCAAAAAATGCAAATTTTTGTCAAAAATATCACTGACTTAATTATCTGTTAAATATTTATCGCAAGTATTATAATATTCAAATTTGAAACATTTGTAGCGAAAAATGAAACGATATGACAAGTAATAAAACTATTACAATTACAAATCATTGTACTATTCACAGTTATGATTTTTTAAATTTAATAAAATTGTCACAGCTGTGAATAACATTTGCTCTAGAGAATTTACGTCCTGTTCAAATAAGCATCTTCGTGGAGATTTCTACAGGGCGGGGTAAATGTTATTTCACTAATCAAACTTAATATTATCAGATTTATTTGCTCCCTTATAACCAGCTTCCACTAGGTTATTTTCGTAACGCCTTTTCTAAAGAAGCTTTTGTGGAAAGTGGAAAATGTGTCGAGAAAAAAAGCCATGCCTCATAAGTGCTCTAGTGGCTTAACATGGACATTGAACATGGCCATTGTAAATATTTCATGTCGAGTCTTAAAATTTTTCTCATTTTCTCACTAATAACTCCGAAAGCCCGAGCGACGATAATAATTTCTTGCGAATGTTGAACCCAACGACAAAGTAATAACAAATCGAACATTAAATCTTCTTTTGTTTGGACGTGCTTTGAGAGAGATTGTCTTAAGTTTTTTCTTGGTTTTATTTCTTTGTTTGTGGAGTTCTGTTCTGTTCCGTTACGGGGCTTGTGGAAATTTGTGGAAGTAATTATTTTCATCGATTCATTAAAGGGTTGGTCGGAATGCTGCTGTAGGCGTGGTGTAAAATACACGCCAAGAGGGAAATGTTTGTTTAGGCCTAAATGCTTGCACCCTGCTTGCCGGACGGGTATCATAATTGATAGCCCACACACAGTCGTGCATTTTATTCAAACCACGATAAACCTTCAGCGATGGTTTCTCAAAGCATTTGCCAGATAGTTTCTACAATGATGATGTGCTAGTGTGTATAGCTGGTTAGTGCGCATTTATCATCACAGGCGAACAGAATGTAATGAAATCTACCGAGGGTAAGTGCTCTCGGTACGTAAGGACGTACACACAAGGACAGTAGGTAATTGTGTTTTATGTGGTACTTCAAAACTCTCCAGTTTCATTGAACTATTTGCGCTTCTAAAAGACTACTCAATTACAATACTATGTACGTTGATGCAACAATGTGATTACCATTTTTTAATCAATCTTAAAAAATAGATCTAACGTTTATGTGGATAAAAACGGTGCCACTTTGACATGCCGATCGAATAAATGTAAAAAATATATATATTTCAGTAGGAAATATTATGAAATCGTTGAGCCTCCGTGATCGCGAAATATAATAATATTGTTATCATTCTCACACGACACTTTTTTTTTAGAAAACTAGAATTCGATAATATTATCATTCACACACGACACTCTTTTCTTCAGAAAACTATAGTTCGATAATATATTCATTACATATTATCGAAATGTTATTTAATTATTGAATATGACAATAAAAATCTGTAAACATTCTAGTTTCGCGGTGTGTCCTTTATTTTGCAAAAAAAATGTTATAAAATAATATATTCACACATTTCTAATTGTAGCCAACATATATTTCATTGTATGAAGTATTTTCAAAAATCAATACCACGTATTTAAATAAATTCTACATTTTAAACTGTGAATCTTTCCGTGAGTAAAAATGTTTTTAGTTACTACCTGTCATTTCGTGTCGTGCCTCCCAAACTACTTTAAGGATTTTCACGAAACATGTTGTTTTTATGAAGAGTAATTGTAATCATAAAGTAATTATGCGGACTCTGAATAAATGTACCCACCGTAGCTAAAACATCTCAACTCATAAACTAGTGATAACACATATAGTTAGTTCATAACAGCACACTCACCTACACTTCGTCATTATAACTTGGGTACCATCAATAAACTTGATTAGATTTTCTTGGAAATAATCAAATTAGTGAAGAGTTTGACGGAAACTGCTTGGATTCACAGTCTGATTGTACTTGAAGCAGTCGCGTGTGCTCCTCTCATCCAAACAGAGTACACTTGAGCTTGTATGAGTTCTATAGACTCCGCGACGGAAATTATATGAAGCTTTTCTTGACCTGGAGCGTTGAAAAGAGGAAAACTTTCCCCTGGAAAAGTAAACAAGATATACGAGGGTTCCCGAGGTTCAACAAATAGTAATTTTAAAATTTCTAAACAACATCGTTCTAGATACATTGTACGAATCCATACACATGAAATATATACATTTGTTTGAGAGTTGTCGCTACTATTTGAATGCGTGACTTTAGTTTTTCTATTCGATTCCAGCCATCGACAATCCTGACTGAAGGAAATCCGAGATTTTCTTTTGCGCGAATGGTGCGATTGAGTGCTCTAATATAGCCCTTGGACATTCTCTTCGACTATCCTCCCTCCCTCTGGCAAGTAACCTGAAGAGAGGCAATTCATCCCTGGGTCGGTATCCTATACGGAAATGTATTTATTTGACTGTAATATTATTATTAATGTTTAGTCCACCCTTTTGTGGATATTGATACGTAAGACATCATGTGATTGTACATGTTTTGTACTAGGGTGTAACAAGTAACTACTACATCACATGATGTGTGGCTTGTCAGTTAACATGCAATAATGTTCCAAGGGAGCTATTTGTAACATTCACCCCTCGATATATAGCAGCAAGTGGTATATGTAAATTAGATTGTTCAACAGTCTTCAGTGAGATATTGTCTTTCAATCTAGTTTACATCAGCAATTATTTGCAACGTGTTTGAGGGGGTGTAGTCGTGTATCGTGTTTCTAAAACCCCGCCGGTTCTACACCAATCTCACCGGTCACGTTCCCGCCATCTATCGGTCAAGCTTAGGAAATCAATAACCAATGAGAGGTTAGGGTGAGGTGGGGGCTTCCCTCTCATCGGAAAACTCTCTAATATTACCTTATTATTTTCTTTGATCGTGGTCTATTAAAAGATAAGTTATCCCTAGTGTGTTGGTTGTGATCTGCATATGATGTCGGTAGTAGGGGAGGTGGTGCACGTGAGGCCGAGGTGTTGCCGCGGACCGACGCCAGGTGGCAGGAGAGAGCTACTGGCGGCAACGATATGAATATATGCAGACGCGAAGGGATGACCACAGTAGTCGGCTCGCGGTGACCAGCCTGATCGCACCGGATCATAAGACTCGGGAGTCGACTATGCAGCCATATTATTCACACGTGACCGCTTGGCCGGACTAGAAAATTACCTACTAAAATCTAATTACTATAATTGTGGAAAATGTTCATCAAATAAAAATATATTTACATTTCTATCTTAAATGTAAGTTATGTAAAAAGCCTCGTGGATTCTATTATTTACGGCATAATTGCTTAATACATTTAGTGTGTTTTCGAGAGCATAAAGTTTCAATTCGGCGTGTAATTCGGCTCTGTAGGAATTCCGGCGATGCGGAGAGATATATTCTGTAAGTACCTCTAGCTCCTAAGATAGCTCGCTAAGAAGCGGTCTTCAGCACACCGCTTGCGCATGGGCCAACACGCCAATTATATAAAACAAACATTTAATTTTAAGCTTTTTGGTTTGATCATTAGTACCATATTCTCTGCTTTCCATTAAACCGTTAATAAAGCTTGTTAAGGCGCATGCACATGCACACTCCACTCTCTCATATAATGATTGATGCAGTTTGGATTGACTTTTCTTTGCCCAAACGCACCTGAATCCTCCCCAGAAAAAAACAACATCTTTATCCTTGTTTACAGCCATTTTTATTATTACTTCGATGTACATCAAGTTCCATCAATTCCAATTACCGCGGCTCTATAGGGGAGTTTCTTGGCGAGTTGTCCCCGCGATGGGGGTGTGTATGGGGGCCCATATTTACATAGTTTGAGCGTCCGAGGGGCGACGGTCAAGTTGATTAGCGGTCGGCCCCGGGGCCCTGGGGGCTCTCCGCCCCTGGAGACGTCGCCGGCGAGCTTCCTAGACAACGCCACCAGTGTCATGATTGCTTTCAACTTTTAAATTGTTGATTAAGCGTTGGGTTAGGCCACCGTCCACGCATGGTTTAATCACTCTTGAAGACGAATTAGAAGTTGGTGAAAACATTCAACGCCACTGTAAACAATTAAGATGTACACACATCCAGTGGCGTAATAGGCTATGCGTGATAACATCGTATTGGCCCCGCGATTAAGGGGCCCCAGTCAATATACCATCAATTGACAATATTCTTTCAACATTTAAATAAAGGAGAATTGAAAAGTAAGACACTATGTACGCATTCAAGACTAATTATTTATTTGTTATATACGCAAAGTAAAGTTTTTGAATTTCATATTTCGAGGTTTAAGGTCTCTTCTTCGCTATCAGTAGTTATCAGTCTTCAATATTGTGTGTTGTAGAGAATTATGGGGCCTTCTTCCGGGTCGAAGGCAGATTTCAGAATCGCCGATTATTTTCCTTATGTTAACCTTATAATCATACAATCAATTTATTGTAACGTTATTGCATAAGTTCTGTTAACTATTTATTTATATATTAACTAATTTTTGCATACCTTTTATTATAATTGTTTAGCTGCAGTTTTAATTTTATAAATTGTAAGAAAATAAAATAGTAGTTAAACACACATTAATTTTGAATACTGGCTCTCATTTAGCGTTACACCTCTGTACATTTCTTCTTACGAATATGCCGCGTAGCATACGTTTAATAAACTATGCACAATAGTAAACTTTAAACTATTGGTTAAAGTTACAGGTATTTTATGATCGTCGCTCAGTAGTTAACTATTGGTTGCAGTCCCAGGTGTTTTATGATTATTGTACAATAGTTAACTATTGGTTGCAGTCCCAACTGTGTTTTATGAATATCGAACAATAGTTAACCATTGGTTGCAGTCCCAGGTGTTTTATGATTATAATAGTACATTGCAGTCCCAATTGTTTTTGTAATTGCATGTTAACTTTTTATAAATGGTTTATAATTGACATGATAAATTGGCACAGGTGTATTAAATTAGTAAATATAATTGATTGCAGTCCAATTGTGGTTAAAGTTCGCATGTATCTTTTTACTGTTACACTGACGTATAATACGACTATGTATGTAATAATAGATCAATTATTACGCATGTAATGTATGTTCCTGTAATGTGAGAGTCATTTTACAATGCTGTTATGTAGGTTTTACAACGTATGTGCTTTGATTGTAATCTCCACTGACGACACTGGTTCACCTCTTAAATATTTAAAACCAATTTGTGTAAGCCTACTCTGCATGCCTGATGAAATTTAATTGCTCCCATTAAAACCCCGTGCAGGTCCGTAAGTATTTCAGGAATGAGTTTTACATCGTAATTGTTTTATAATTGTCGGTAATTAGAGTATAGAGCAAATATCTCTATAAATACAAGATCATCTGATAATAAACATTTTTAGACTCGTTAAATGTGTAAATTTCGTAGAAGTAGAATTTGAGTCTCAGACTTGTTAAATTCATTGAGGAATATTACGTTCTCATTCGAGAAAGCAGAGTTCATCTATTCTAGACGACCTCATCTTTTTTGTTTTATCTGACTCTCACACTTTTGTGTGATGGGATAGATATGTGTTTTGATACATGGATTCATTCATCATGCGTTATCGGAGTGATCTTGCCCAACTAGCATATTATGCGATATCAATTAGAAACTTAGAAGTTAAAACTTGAAGCAGTTGGTTTGGTAGTTCTCGAATAGTTCGTGTGCTAATTCGTCGGTCATGTACACGGTTCGTCTCATCGAGAAGAAGAATAATACGAGACCAGTGACCTTGCCAGAAATTACACTAAAATATCTCAAAACGTCTTCGCAGATGATAAATGTACAACGAATGTATGGTGGTTTTATGGTAATGTATTTCAGTTTCAATTAACGGCTTTCGACTAATTATGCCACAGAGGTACGGTTTGGGTTTCCTACTTCTGATTACAATTATCTTAGTTAAGTTTGTTGGAATTCATTCATAGCGTGAAATATGCAGAGCTAGGTTTAATTCATAAGGAGATTATCTTGGACTCTGAGCTAGGGCTCGGTGGGAAACAATTCCCAGGACGGGCTACCTGACTCGGAGGATTGTTTACAAGTTTACTCCGTGTCCTTTGTTTTGTCCTGACAATCAGTGATTGATGAGTGTGATCGATTCTTCTGTGGTCACCACGAGACAGAAGAGGAATCTTCCTACAGAATGCTGCTGCGTAGCTTCCTGCATTCTATCAGGAAATAGCATTCGTCTCACTAATATTCATACTCTCACAACATATTTCACTGTTGATACTAGACGTGATATGCGGTAGAAATATGAAATCCTACGCAAGTTCACAGCATAGATACCTGGCTGAGTAAATCCAAATTACAAATGAGAAGCTTCCATACTTTATTACGACACATCCTTAGGTTGTTCATTGCGGATACTGCTTTGTTTGTTTTGTACTTCTCTATTAGTGTTGTTATATATACTGGAACAGGGGTGTTAGATAAGGATAAGGAACGGTTAAAAATTATATGATTGATGCTGGATTCGAACCCATGTCTCTTCTTGGTGCCATACGCTTCAACCCTAGCCCCAGCCGTATGAGTCGTAGCGTATAAGGTTGTGGATATTTATTAATAGCAATTTTTTTTAAGTTTGTCTCGACTGGGTCTCGAACCCAGACAGGCTCTACGTATCAGTGCTCTAACCAATTGAGTTACCGGGGCAATATTAAAAAAAAATGCTTCTTGATAAAATTTAGGTAGAAATAATGAGAGAATGGCATATTTTGCTTATTTGTCCAGCGCGTATAGAGGTGCTAGCCACAAGGTTCCGCATCGAACGATCCGACGGTCGTTTCCTCTACTTCTGCCGCGGATTTCCCACAATTGTCGAGCTGAGCTCCGCGTGATAACAGAAAGTATCCCTCTGCAATATTTAAAAAGAAAAAAAAAACGTCGAGTTTCACCCCCTCAACCATGTCCCGTCCGTCTGATAGGTTTGTCTGTCTGCGACCCTGTCGTACTTGTCACCGTTAAACATCTCGATTTTGATGACGATGCCCCATTCTCGCGTCGAGGTGTTGTAATGACTGTGGCAGCTTCCCATCTTAGGTGCTCGTTAAGACAGACGGGAAGAGAGGGCCGAGGGCGCCCCGATACAGGAGAGGAAGCAAGAGGAATACGTTTAGAGAGAGTGAGAAATGGATTTGCAGCGGGCGCAAGACTGAGTTGGCTCCTCCCACTGCTGATAGCCTCCCCTCCCCCTCATCTCCCTATCCGCGAACCGGCCTCATCATAACTATCTTCCGTATGCGGGTAATTGCTTGGGGTTACTTCGGAACTACATGGATGTTCTACATAGGGGTAAATGTGTGCTCGAAACTAAAATATAAATCATTTCACAACTATAAATAGTATACTCTTCTTCATCTTGTACACAGTTCAATTATTTATTAAGCTTTATTTCCGAAAGAATACTCTCCAAAGCGCGAGATAAAATAAACTTCTCTTATTTCGCTGTTCAAGCATCTTCATTAGTGTGTTTCATTTGCACTTACTGAAACGTTATTTTTGCAGTTAATAATATAATTGAATAATGGAGATCGAGTATACCTCGAGTTCTTATCTATAGCTCATCTAAAATATATTAGTCACTAAATGGTGGAGGTGCCGGGTCCATAACAAATTTTTACTTGTATTTCGTAAGACTTTCGTTTAAATTTGAATATTGTCACAATTTACAAAATAATTAGGCACCACGTTTTGGGAGGGTGTGAAGCATTTAATACTTCACTGAATTAATGTCTTATTACTGTTGATATACCACCACTTTGATATTTCCATATAAAATTTTTTTCTGAGAATGGTGGAGGTGCCGGGTAAAGGGTATGTTTTTAAATTTAATATTAATATATATATAATATATTTCGTAAGACTTTTGTTTGAATTAGAATAATGTCACGATTTAGAAAATAATTAGGCACCACGTTTTGGGAGGGTGTGAAGCATTTATACTTCACTAAATTAATGTCTTATTACTGTTGATATACCATCACTTCGATATTTCCATTTAAAAAATTATTTTCTGAGAATGGTGGAGGTGCCGGGTAAAGGGTATGTTTATAAATTTAATATTAATATATAAATTTATAAGATCATGATTTTGAAATAACCTAAGTAAAATTCGTGATGAGTGAGTATGTAATTGAAAATATTGGGACTTTTCGTGTCGTACTATTGAATAAACGACTTATTTCTATTAACAGCTATCGCGAAAACGAAATAATTCGTGAATACCTCTCATTGTTCGATCTGTGTCTCACACACACGAGTCCTTTCCACACACTGACGCCTCGTTGCCTCGAGAGTTCCATTGTTATCACTTTACCTCTTTTATTCGCTCCTCCATCACATCCCAACACGCCCGGACGCCATTCACTTGTTCGTTGTTTACATACGGCATCGCACTCCATTCCTTGCTTCGTCATTGTTCGAAGAAAACAAAACAAACGGGGATTTAATAAGGTCTCCTATTGCGTCGACTACATTGACTGTTCTACACCGATAGAGGTAGCTCACGAGTTCCTAACGGGACTTAGACTCGGAGGTCGTCGAGTCGCTTCCGGCTACCGGCAAGCTTGACTGAGGTTTTCCCCAAGATTTTATACTAAGTGAAAACTCAAAATGTGTACGATTCGATTTACCCATCAAACCTGACAATACTCCTGACCGAAAGACACAGTGCTTATCTTAATGTGTTGCGCATTTAAACACTTAGAGAGCAATAAAATAACCATTTGCATAATTATTAAATTTGAATAAAGAAAAATCTTTGGAGAAACATTTAATACCTTGCCTGCTGTTGAAGCGTCTACTTAGCGAATTTGAGTCTTATACTGGCCATCAGCTACCTCTCTCTATTCTACTCTATTCTGTGTATAACAATTGGTGATTAGGCCAGACAATAAGAATTTCTGTATGGTTTTGGTGGAGGTGCCGGTCCAGGCAGTAGAACGCGTACTATTAGAGCTGCCTGAGCTTTTTTACTCCCGTATAAAGAAACAAGGCCTTTTGGCGTATCACTCTTCCTGGAATAATTTTGTGTTAGTGTTACGATGTAAGAAATTGTGAAAAAATCACGAAAAGTTGATGGTGTTCAATTTTCACACTCGTTTTCAAAACGACAACTATTTTAGGCATACAAACTTTAATGCATAAGAGTATTTCGGACACAATAATACTTCTGTTTTCAATGTGTTTATTCTTGTGTATTATTTGTTGTTGAAGATAAAAGGTTCATACACTTATTGCAATCAGCTGCTAGGAAAGTGCAACTGTTCCTCGTGACTTCAGAGAGTTGTCACGCTGAACTCTCTCTCTCCTCGGCTATCACTGCCGTCCTAGAATCGCACAGCTAGTAAACTTCCTTTACTTCCTTCAGGTCTAAGTCTTAAGTGTTGAATAGTTAAGGTGGAACTAATCAACATGAATGTCGCCTTTATCTAAATAAGCGCATTTCTATGCATCCCAAACGATTCTATACTCTTCGGTGTTTGGACAATGATGTTTGAAAAACAAAATAAAACGCTCTTTTTTTCTTCTAAGCATTGCGCGAGGTTTATGGGAAATCCATCAGTATTTATTGGTCTACAATGAACATGAGCTCGATCATAACCGACATGCAATACGGTGTGTTCTTTATGCGTAGTTGAATGCAGTTTTCCACGCCCTGGTTCTAATCAGTCGCACGTGGTACGGTTGAGGAAGCCAGGGATTGATTCTTTCAAGAATCCTGTCTTTGGCAGGTGGCTAGCTTTCCAGCTAAGCGATCATTAGTGACAATAACACCCCACCCCGCACCCCCTTCATCCTAGCCAGAACCAGCCGACTCACAAATCACGACAAAATGGCGGTTACAGATTAATTACAGAAATGTTGGTTTGTGGCCGTTGTTCATGAGTCGTTTCTCTAATTGATCTGATCTTGGTAATTATTAATCGATCATCGTTTCTCCCTTTGCGACTTCGCTATAGCTACGGACCGCAATGTAGTGGAATAAAGTCCACCTCTCACACACAACGATGCCTTAATTATTTTATGTACAACGGGGCACCTAGTTTTTGTAAACGTATTGTTTTCTTCCCAATCTAAGCTCATGACATAATTGGTCTGGTCTATAATAAGTCTTGTTTCCCCTCATGGTTATAATGGCTACATTTAACATCTGGGACTCTTTGGTTCGCTGCTTTTCTCTTTCTGCAAACGACTTAAGGCTTATAAGTTGGCAAATATTATTTTTATTATTTTCTTCTCTTTTCTAGCGGCCTTTATTATACGTACTAAAGCTAATAATAATACACGCTTCGCTTAGCGGCCCCGAGTTGCTAATAGTTTTTCCCTTCCATCGTTTACCCTGGTGCTTCTCTTAAGATAAAGCCTGGTCACAACGTGTGCCGTGAGAGATGACCAGTGTTGGAGCATTATGAAGAAATCATGTTCAGTTGCCATGGCTACAGAGATCCCCCCACCCCCACCCCACCCCCCACCCTCATCACCCACCCTGCTGGCCGTTTTCTTTATTATTGCTCCAGTCTGAAAGGGTGTTAGGTCTCTAAGAAAGAGGAGTGGTCTTTCTTGGCTGCCATATTGGATTTTCGGGCTCGAAAAGAAGCAAGATACAAATAAATAACGAAAACATAACATGCAAAATGTAAAAATGTTCCATGCAAATCGAAAAAGATGGAGATATTTTGTTAGGCACAGTTGTAATTAGCTGCGTATACACGCACATATTGTACTTCGGTGCGTAGGAATAAGAGATGTGATCTTTATTGCCGCATAATATAACGCAGAATGCGGAAAACGATTATACAGCCAAGGAATTAGAATTTATAGTCGAATTATGCGTAAGGTCAACGAAGCCATCGTCTACGTGGGCCAACGGTATCTAAATGAAGAGCAAATCAATATTTTATGGTTTCGCTTGTGGGTTGTAGCGTACGCATTTCTTTGCCTCCTAGCTAGTCGAGAAGGGGTTATGAATATTATATGCGCGTTTTGAATTTTGAGGGTATGCGTTCTTAGCTCTAACATCTAGCTCTTCTCGTATACGGTTTGAATATTTAATACCACATCCACCATGTCAGCTGGCCGTATCGAATATGCAAGCGTTCAGGCAAGGGAAATTCCCATTTGATTAAACCAATGTATTTTTCATGCGAAATCCCATGTCAGCAGTGAATATCACATGCAACATTTCTGAAACAACCAAACAAATTATTACAGAGATAATGATTACAGGTAGTATGTATTGATTCTGTGGCTAAAGAGCATGGTTCAGTGAATGTTACAAATGTTGACATTTTCTAGGTTCCGTATTATTAAAAGACTATGCGGTACGCATTTAAACTGAGACGTTGCATTTTTTAAGGAAACATGTTGTTAGTATCCCCCAATTCAGAAAAATACAATGAACGTTTCTTTAAAAGGAAAAGACTTAGTGATTGGCAATAAAAATTTATGGTGTAAGCATTGACGAAAGAAAAGTTTAAAATTTAAAAAATCGCATTTCTTTAAATCGAGTGGTAAAAATATATCTCCATGAACATTCCCACCTCCGTAACATACTGTATGCACATACATTGGTGTTTTGCTTATTTATCAAACACTTTGAAGTAGCATTAAAGATCCCCTCACCCGTGCGTTTGTATTCGACGCGTGAAACTAGTCAATACTTACTTGTCTACGTTACGAAATGATTGCACCGGACTTGAGTTAAATTAAAAGTGGCCTAGCCTAGTGAGTGGGCCGCTCGTAAAACGTACTACGCGTGTGATAATGCGGTGGTCAAAGGTGGACTGGACAGTGTGGGGTCTCCGTCATTCGATGCCAGTCTTTGGGGAGTCGTTTCGCTGGCAGAGGGATGGGACGGATGCACGGGGACTTGTATTTTATACATACCAAGTCGATGGACTAGGGGCGAAGGTACTACGTCTTCACCACGCACGATGCATAGGGGAACGATGTTTTAATACACCTTAAGAGATATGCATATTAAGGATATGGGCTACAGACTGTCTTCTGGGCATATAAGATGATATTCTACCTCGAGCCGTACCTAGTTATTTAATAGATCAGTTATCATCACCCATGAAACGTTATCCATTTGAAATTTGTATTTTTAAAAAAATCTTAGGTTTTGACCGAAAAAAATAATATTGAATATTTTAGGGCTTCTTTATTATATTCAATATATTTTCATATTATTATCAGCTCCAATTTTATTTCAACAATGCACACAATAATTAAGTGATACAAAATATAGATTTACAGTAACAAGCCTATGGGTAAAAGAATGATTAACAACTATCAATTTCTTCTTAGTTCGGGTTTGATCAATTAATTTTAATGAATAAGTGAACTTTGTAAAGATCGCTCAAAAAGCATGCAATCGATTTGTGACTGAGAAACCCCACGGAAAACATATTCAGTAGGATTGCTGGTGGCTGACATCGAACCGGCGACCTGCCTCACAATCTACGCTTGGGCTACCTCTCTCTATTGCTAATTACCGAACAAGTAACCGTGGGCAATGTGAAAAGTCATTGATCTTTGAAACGCAACGAATTACAAAGCTAAGCTATAGTCATTCGAATTAACGCCTACTAAGTTATATCACTTTAATTCGCGGTAAAATATTATTATTAGAATTCTTCACTAAAACGAATGGAATGCGCCTTTGGTTCTCTTTATGAACCCAAATTTAAACAATTACCAACACTTAAACGCGAGAATTGAGAAGGCGCATAAAGATTTCTCCGTCCGTCGTGTGCGGGCGCCTATAGCCAGTACACAGAGCCCGCTAAGCGAGTGTTAATTCGGGTAGCATAGCGATGACAACCGAAGCCAAAAATGTTCCACGCCGTTGAGTGACATGGTCATAAATTATACCTAAATACATCTACGCAAATCTTAATTACTCGTTGTGCATGTAAAAGCTATAATCATTACCTTCATAAATAATTAGAGAATTAGAACGTCATTCCATCGTAGCCCCTCCCCTACGACATTTCTGGTGTAACCAGGGCCTTATCTTAATGAAATTTCCACCTAATATTAAATAATTATTTACGCTTGAAAGCCTGTTTAGAGTCGAATTTAAATATTAGTCGGCCGTTGGCGCATGACACAACAGCAGCGGCAGAACGCATGGTTGGACAGCGTGCCCCTTGTCAAAATTCAAATTAGTTCTAATTAGCCGGCAAACGGGCTTTCGACTTTGAAGAAGTTATGTGTCTGTTGAGGCTTCTAGACAGAGTTGTTTAGTGCGGGCACGCTCCGTCGCGGTCTCGAGTTCGATCCCCAACTACTCAATATAGATCCGTAACAGCACCGGGGCCAGCGAACTGAATGTTGCCATTATTACGATTGGACAATTGACGAGATTATAGATGTAAAGATCGACTCTTTCTCTAATAATTCTTTAAAATGGAACATCTACTATTCTTATCGAACATGGTGGCCCACGAATTTTACGGGGTTGATAACCGCTACCGGCAATCCTAACTGAAGGTGCTTCCAAAGGTTTACTCATTCAAAATTTTAATTCTAGTTATACATTCAATAAAAACGCTTATGATATTTCCTCCCGGCTATCTATCAACCTATCATCTTATCATCCTTTAGTAGGCCCAAGTTACCTACAAAAAGGAAGCGAAGTTGTAATTTTTTTTTAAATTAAAAATATCAATAACATCGGGACAACGTAGTAGTTTTGTGCTAGTACATTTTCAGGAATTAAGAACGACTGCCCTAACCAAGAATCGAACCCAATACAATTTAATTGGACTAGATCCTAAACCCAAAAAACCTAACGAGCAAGAAAGCAAAAAGATACCGACTATCAACCAGTAGTGTGTCCACATTCTTCTTTAGTTGGCATCACCGTAAATCTTCACCAATTTGCATTTCTTCGGTTGGCATTGAGACGGCCTGTTTCTTTACTAAGTAGCCGGTCCGAAGAATAATGTCGGTATCGTAGGGTGGGTGGTTGCCGTGAGTTGTGGGGCCTGAGGGAGTCATTGGGGGGCAGTGGCATGTAGAGGCGACGCTGCCGACCAGCGTCCGGCGCATGGACCATTCAATAACGAATAGTCACTGTTAGCAAACGAACTACTATGCATATATACAGGAGGGAGGGAGGAGGGAGGGAGTCGACTCTGGAGATCGATGCAACATCCAGAGAAATAACCACAGGGGATGACCATTTGCGTCGGTGTAGGAAAGATGCGGGTTCGAATCTCAAGACTGGGGAGTGGGGACGTATGCGGGTTTGGGTTCGATTCCCGAACTAGCCTTGGCCTTCCATTCCAGTACTCATTACTAATCAGATAGTGAATGCTTTTCAAATTTTGTGTAAGTGAATGCATGTTTGATCATTTTCGTTCTATATCACTCGTTCTATATTATAAAAGCTATCAATTAGTAGTGTTTTTAAATGTATTTTTATTAATTTCTATCCTATCAGTTATGAAAACTGATTTACACAATAAATACAACTCAGTACATCAATGCACAAAAAATGATGAAGTGTAGTCATAAGCAAATCTTGAAATAATATTACAACAATGTATAATACGATAACAATTTCTGATAATATATATTCAAATTGATTTAACATTTGAAATTAATTAAAATTTATCAAATATAAATTAGGAATAGAAAATATTGTTATCATCGTTTTAGTTCTTAGTAAATGTCAAACACTCAGTAGACATTCCTCTACCATAACATGCCAAATTAGTAATTTGAATATAGAGGTAGCCAAGTATAGTGTTAACCTGATAATAAAATTAGTTCAGTATGTCTAAGATTGTAGTGAAAACTGGTACTGGTGTGACTATTTTGTTTAATGTTACCTAAAAAAATGTTAAATGTTCAAATTCCAAACTGTTTTAAATGCCAAGTTTTATTACACAAGTCGAAACATCGTTTGTGATAAAAACAACATTAATGGCATAACTAGACTACTTGCCCTTGTTGATTCCCGTAGACATTCTAACAGCAGGAACCACTCTTGCACACACTAGCATTCACGAGCAATCAGCCACTTCTTAATATTTAACACTATCAAGAATTATTATTAGAATTTTTGAACTTTTTAATTTTGCAAATTTTGCACACGGAAGTGTTTTGGAATAACCAAATCGACAAACAATTCCTTCGTGAAGTAAACATGAGCACATTGTGTTAATCGTAATGCGATTGGCTTCCGAAAATGTCCCCTGATGACATTCTATTCTTGTAACTAAGTAGAAAGTAGACAGTAAACAAAAATTATTTATTCTTTTCGTTATTTTATAAATTTTGTAGATTGTGATTATATTACACATCCGCTTACAATGGAAAAGTACACTTGTCGACCCTGATGACATTTTATTCTTGTAACTAAGTAGAAAGTAGACAGTAAACAAAAATATATATTTATTCTTTTCGTTATTTTATAAATGTTTGTAGATTGTGCTAATGTTGCACCTACGCTTACAATGAATACGTACACTTGTCGACCCTCTCCCTCCCCCTCCCTCCACGGGCCCCCACACGTACTTTCTTGCAATATTGTCAATGATAAAAAAACAAAACAACTCGGGAAATTCATATAATTACCTCATTCCAGGGAATATCATGTTTTTATTGGCGATAATTTCGACCCTGGAAAAAAACACACACCTAAATGAAAAGTAACGACATAAAACAAAACGCGTCGCTTTCAACAGATGACGCCGAGTAGTCGGAAGTAGGTGGAACTAAACACACTTTAATTTGCGGTTCGGTTTTCAAAAAATTGTTACTCATTTGTATACGGTGTGTGTTCCCGTGAGCTTGAAGCACCTTTTGCGGTCGCATTAGTGAACTTCTTTTCAGAAAACATTGGTCGCATTGCTGTTTAGTTTCACCTGGTTTTAATAGGTATCACCCCCAACTATACAGAAGTATAAAATACCGATGAATCGTGCTAAAGAAGTTGTGTTTTTTTTATTTTCAGCGGCAACGATTGGGCGCATGCAGTCCAAAGACTCCATTTCCCCCCCTCGGCCTGGTAAGCTGCATGAAATAAATTTACGCACACACTTTATAAATTTACCCTTTTGAAGACAGTTTGTTGGTAAAATATGATGCTTGTTTGACTTAGTTACCGAGAGAGAGAGGCCTTACGCCTTAGTCTTACATGTGAGACTAGTAATAATTAGGGAAGTCGTAGAATCCTGACTGAAAGTCTTACCAAGGTTTATGTAGCCAAAATACAAATTCTGAGATTGATTTCTAAAAGCTCACCGTTGAATTACCTCTTTATTTGGTCAGTCACACGACACGATGGTCAATATATATCCCTTAGTAGTCTCTCTACAATAATTAAATGTGCTAATTTCATATCGATTTAATTTGATTTGATTTAGCTTACACTTTTGGCAATAATAAGAAAATTATATGGCTTAGCATGTAAGGTTTTTATGAACATAGTTCCGAAATGGGTTGAAATTCTCAGGAGTCATTGACTTGCTCGTTTTTAATTCAGTTAGATAAATATGTTCAGTATACTTTGCTTTCCCAGTTTTTTCTTGAAAGGGCCTAAATACAGTCGGTCAGTACCTTATCCGCTGAGAGCTACAATTTTTAAAAAAAGAAGTTTTTCACCGACAAAAATGTGCATGGTACTGTTAGCTAACTTTACTGTGAATGTTTTGGATTTTCACAAAAAATACATTTTGACGTTATCCTTCCATTTCACAATCGCCCACCAAATAATTAAAATGGCGCCTGCTTGTTTTCGCCAAGCTGGTGATTGATGGGTGTTGGGAACACACACATTGTTGACCCTCATCTCCATATTCTGCGGAGTGAACTTGATCTAATCATCCATGGCAATGTTCTTGGAAGTGTTTAGTGCATGGCAGAAGGCAGGTGGCACCCGGCACGCCCCCTTGTTTGATTGACTTGATATCCTCTCGGCCCGATGTGAGAACCCTGTGGTACACCCGTTCTCTTCTCAATTAATGTCACATGTTAATTTAAAACGCATTACATTTCTTGTGTATAAATTAATATGAAATAAGTAGTATATTAGCGACGTCTACTACTCCGACTTTGTTCGTTTAGAGACGTCACTTTTATTAGACCTGTAATTTTAGTCAATTCCGAATCCATTGACGTGTCATTCGGAAAGTTTTTTAATTGAATCTAACCCCGTTTATAATTGTTATAAATTCTCAGAACTAATTGACGTGAAGTATATAATTAGTCGGCTTAACTCGAGTTTTATGTTTTTCGAAATGCTTATCATTTCTTCATCTTTATTTATTTAGCTAATTGTTCATTCTTGAAAAGCATAAAAAAATTAAAATGGAGGCTTTTATGTTTCTTTCCCATCGCTTAGCGTTGCTAGTTATGTGTAGGCCTTCTTAGGCACCATGCTGCGTTAATAGAGAACAGTTTAAATCTACTAATTGTTGCCGCATTATGGCTGTTTATGAGCGTGCGTACGTGTGTGTGTGGTATATTAGGTAGACCGTTGCAGAGTCCGATGCCTCGTTAAGCAACAATGAGTCTGGTCAAAATGTGGTTGAGCGACCGGCATGGTCACAAGCTCATCCGGCAGATAATATTATTGTCCAAAAACCTCAGTTTATTAAAATGCAAAATAAATGTTCTGAGAGAATTTCTCAAGACCGATCTCAATTGTTGTTCATAAGCTCGACGATGACTGTAGTCTGCGGTTAGTTTTTCAATACATGGCAAAACAGTTAATGCCTGCGCCGTAAATCGACTTCATATATACTTGGGACGCGCAAACATTTCGTGAGACTTAAAAATATGTAATTGAATGAATATAAAATATGATAAGCTTAATATGGAAATATAATCAAGGTTCAGTTCATTAAAACCCTGGAAAATCCAAGTAACTCATTTATTTCAAGGACATGGTTCCGACATTCTTAATTAATTCATCCGAATTCAAACTAGGAATAATCGTCGATATTTATCCGATTATAATTATTATACCTAAGACGAATCAATTTGAACGGTCTCGTGTGATATAAATATGATCACGAATATCATGATAGATCCTATTGCCTATATCTCTTACTTCGTAGCCACGTGTTATCTAAGTTATCAAAGTTCCATCTTTCAAAATAAATGTCAGTTCATTATCCATATATTTTATGTAAACGTATTTAGTCTCTTCAATCCGTTGTATATTGACTTAATTTGCTTATTTTTTACTTAAATTAGAAACCGTCATCCTACTAAATTGGCCACACTATAGGCCTATAAGATCATTCATTCTCTTATAAGTCTAGTCGAAATTACATATGTTTTAACTACCAAACTTGGCACATTATGAGCGGAGCATACCTGAACATCTGTCACTTGCGTAGTGAATACGAAACATAACGATATGATCACCTAAGTCCTAAAGGTTTGGCAGCGAGGCTCCATCGGTTCCCATACGATCACACATGTTAAGTAACATCGGACTGGATCCGGAGATGGTTGGGTGACCGTGTCATTGTTAGAGTTACAGCTTCGGTTATCTCATATTTAAATTCTCTACAGATAGTTTAGGTTACTAGAGGAACTTTTATAACGAATCTAAGTTACTTTCTGCAAGATACGGTTCCGTGCTCCAGTCAATGCCTCCTTGAATTATAATGGCGATATGGAAGAGTTTTTTTTATTTACAAGTAGGCCTACAGTAATGTTGCACATACTTCGCAAAACATTTTACCTCAGTAATTTTTTTACCATGGCTCATAATGGTATAATCAAAGATTTCATAAATTGCAATTGCAGCCGAGATATTTTTTTAATTTGCGAAATAATTTTGCGAGTTTTCTTCAAGTGTGTCCGTCCGTCTGTGCATGCGTTCGTCACGTGACGATAAAAACCGAACATGACCTCCGATTGACATTTGGGCCTATTTTATTTTGTTGACAACCCTTGAACAAGGATGACAGGATATATTTGGTGACCCTGGGGTTTAGAGAGACGATGTTAGCCCCGCAGAAAGTTTGAATATTCCCGTACTCGGCACCTCCACCTCCTGTTTCTGTGACATCTGTAATATTGTCAGTGCAGACAAGTCCGGCACATCGCAAGGAGAGACGTACAGGTTAAGATCTCACGTGATTGTTATTTAAGTCATGTCCTCATTACGCGTTTGTTTTTGACGCTTTGTCGGATCACTTTGGATCGTGTTAGGTTCCGGAAGACGGAAATGTTCCGGTCATTTCCGGGCGCTAGAGACGACGAGGGGGAGGGGGGGGGGGGCAGGTGTTTGTGTAGGTCGGGGTAAACTTTCAACTACTTGTTGGACAAGTAACGAAACAATTACGACTGGGGTGAAATCCCAATTCAAAGTTATACGTATAGAAACTGCTCTTGATTTTCTCTTCAATTAATACACGACAGAAGTGAAGAATTAACAAAAATTAACATTTTATTCGGAGTAATTAAACTTTGGTATATTTTATCAGGCAATCAAGCTAATCATGTCGGAAATTTATGTTAATTGATGTTCATGCATCAGGAGGATTAGATCGTCAGCATGGGGTCTTGACCTCTCACCCCCTATTTCGTTGAGAGGGGGGGGGGAGAACGTAGACCACTCCTACCCAAGTCTCAGGTTACCTCACTAACGAGGACCATGGAGATACCGGGTAAATGTTAGTGGATGGGAAAGTAATTAGAATACTTTAAATATATAATTAATTATGCATACTGAACTGAACTGAACACAAACATATTTGTTCATATATGAACGGATATATATTTTGATGGATTCTAGTCCTCAACCGTTGATGAAATAATTACTTATTTCCATTTAAAATGCTAACGTCGGAAGTATTCTGGCGTATGCTTTATGATTGATTGATTGATTGATTTAAAATAACTAATAAATATATTTATGAATCAATCTTGATGGAGATAAAAGTTAAGGGGTGAAGCAAATGATGATAGTATTTCACATCATTATTAAGTTGTTCGTATTGACGAGAAGAAGAAAAGAAGTTTACCATGATAATCCTACAAATACTTTAAGGACATTTCAATAAACCATTCTAGTTTTAATAGCATAAAGTAGGTACCTAAATCAGGTGTCTTATAGAATAAATTCATTTGGGACAAACACGTCTATGCTAGATGGGCCTAAAACCAGTTTTGTGTCGATGAGACAGGAAGCGTTCAGTCACAACATTAAAGAAGCTAAAACGTGCAAACCCTCCCCCGTGCACCAGTCACCACACACACAGGTTGATGGATGGAACTTCCTCTGCACGGATTTGCCTTCATCAAGATTTCCTCTCATTCATATTCATGGAATATATTTTCCACATACTTCATCCGTCTCCATTTTGTAAGTAACACGGCGTTACTATTTGAAATATGGTTTTCCCTATTTATCAGGCGTCGGTGTGGGTATGGGGGTATATGTAGACTACCTCAACTAAGCTCTGATCGTGAATTCAGCTCGTCTATTACACGTGATAGCCGCTCTACGGCCAACATGGGAACGGATTTATAGAGCATTTATTCGCTGGAAATATTTCGTATGGTAATCTAGTCCGATATCCCCACGGTTAGACCAAGTGTGAAAAAGAGGGAAAATAGGGGTCAGTACCAAATCTCAGTTATATGCCGAGGTTGCTAAAAGAAAAGAAGACGTGTGAGTGTGAGTGTGAGAATGAATGAGAAGTGATTTACCTATCCCTGAGTTTGGGAGAGAGGAATATTTATTTCTATCAAAAGCGTTTCTGTCTTTCTGGTTTTCTCCTAAGGTTCGGAAACCGTGGGTTTAAAGGTTTAATCCTGAATGTGGATTGCATTTTATCCTGAGTTACCTACAGTTAATAATAATTAGTGGCAAACACCATCTATCTCGGATATCTCAGTATGATTTTGCCAAGTAAGTTCGTTGTGGTAGTGAAATTAAATCTCAAATACATCACCAAGATCAAACATCCATCAAAGATCCTGCAAAACACATCTCCACAATCACCAAAAATTATAAATATTAATATTATATACTTGTTTACAAAAGATGATGAGAATTCGAAATTATCTACGAATACATGGATACAGAGAAATGAAAATACATGTACCAATGAAATAATAATAAATTATTTTTCTAACCTCGCAATTTAATAATTTGTAAACATTATGACGAAATATAAACATATTGATTTGTAAAGACCTATGATCGTTATTTATTTTGAGTGTTGATGTGAGAACCTATTTACTGGGAATATTCGTAATCGTTCCATAGAATGGTATGAAGCTCAGCTTAATCACATCATTTTCGGTTTATTAAACACTTTATTGTACAATATTAAACGTTAAACATCATATGGACATTGAAAGAAGCCTTCGTTTTGAGAGCCTATACCAGAGGCCCTGGACATTTCCCCAACCCTATACTAATGATCGGTTCGAAGGTTTGCACATTTCGAAAGAACGCAAATTCCTACCGCAAGCAGCATCTTGCATTGAGAGTGGCCTGCCTCAGCCATAACGCAGTCAAAACGTGTCCTGCATAGTAAAACAGCTAGTGGACAATCACTCGCGAACCCTCCGCCCCCGTGCGATGATGGAACGGCTTACTGGACATGAATTGAATATCGAATACTGCAGACTCGTTGCAAGGGCTACCGGGTACCCGAGCCCGATGTGCGTAAATACGGATTTTCATGTTTCCCCTTCGTCTAGATTGGCGGGGGTTTATTTGTCGAGGTTTGTGTTTATGCGCTGAATTGAAAGATTGACGCTAGTGAGCAATTCGTATTTGTTTGTGTATTCCGGTTGGATTCATGAATGTATTTAAAATATGTGTTGACGATACATTAACGTAAATACAGATTTTAACTTTACTCTCTTTCCCCCCCCCCCCTTCACGTAGATTGAGTGGGGTTCGTTTAACAGAGTTTTGAGTTTATAACTGGAATTCAAAGATTTACAACTATAAAATTACTGTTTTATGATTAATTTGTATTCACTCAAATTGTTTATTTTAAATCATACCTTGCACTTAATAGTATTCTCATATGTAACGAGTAGCCAGCCTATAAACTTTCTGTCATAGCAAGACTTCTCTCTTTATTATACACCCCATGAAAATCCTTATTGTGCTTAGTTACTTATTAATTATTTGAGGAGCGATGACGCAAAACGCAATATGTCCATCCGAAAAAAAAAGAAAAAAATCAGACCCTTCACAAATCAAGAAATAAAAGTTACTAACTTTCTGCTGGTGCAAAACGCTATATCTACCATGCTATTTGATGAGAAACTTGGCTATTTGCTGCAAAACGCAATAGTTGCTACTGCTTTCTTTTGAATCTTTTAACATAATTAACGTGTTAGATTTTGTATTTATTGATGATATTCATTTTGATTTTAATTCACAAATATATATATTCATCCTCCCAAGAAAATAATAATATGAATAATTATCAAACAGACCAAATGATTTCCATTGCAGATATTCTAGTGTATTTATATATGAAGAAACACGACATCTTTTCAAACAACTCGTAATGACAAAAAGTAAATCCATAGTAGAATCTACGATGACGGTTGAATGACTTATTACTTTACGACTCAGCTATGTCACGAAATAATAATTTCAAAGCGCCTTTCTATAGTC
Source organism: Sweltsa coloradensis (assembly GCA_024449915.1). Taxonomy (NCBI): domain Eukaryota; kingdom Metazoa; phylum Arthropoda; class Insecta; order Plecoptera; family Chloroperlidae; genus Sweltsa; species Sweltsa coloradensis. The sequence goes on from JAMZAV010000702.1 coordinate 246,377, forward strand.
TTAAAGCACAACACGTTTTTGTCTCTCTTTCCTGTACGTTTCCGCTAAGACACTAGTTTTTATACTAGAGGTAACAAAAAATTCCACGAAATGTTATTACTTAATCGTTTTATGGGTGGCACATACGAGGCACAATTGGGATGCAAACACGCCATGACAGCAGGCTATGCAAAACTAACTGTTTTGAACGTATTGGTTGGTACTGTCATACGAGTTTTGTTGTTATTTATTCTCGGAAGTTCCCCAACATATCAGAATAAGGTACTTAAATAAAATATGATGGTGTGGTTCTGAAGACATCTGCAAATGTGTTTGTTGACTTGTCTGTGTGTGACCACAGAACGCTTTAGGTAATAATTATGCATAGTAATAGGCACAAATTTAATGATTAGTAATAATTGTTATAAAATGTAAAAAAACAAAAACAAAAACAAAAAAAAGGATAAAATACATACATGACACATAATTATCTAATAACAACTAATTCTAGTCCCAAAAAAGACAGCAACAAACTCATGTAAGCAGAAAGAAAAATTAACAAATGTAGAAAAATTAATTTTATTTTTAACTAATATCAGATTTATATTGTATTGTAACATTGGTGATAAATAAATGGAAGATATATTTGATTTTTGATAGTTCTTGATATTTCTTTGGAAAGACATTATGCATTTTTTGTGACTTACAATCAGCTGGTAAAAGCGTTAATGTACAAAATGCATAAAATAAAGTGATTTTGACAGATGGTAACGAACATTATTTTCTTTTAAACAAGTTGTGCGTAGTTAATTTCGTGCAGATTTGCCGTTGATTCACCATATATGAAAAACATTTTACATACTGTCATGTAGCTATACACCCAAATTGCAATTCGAAATCTAACCAATTATTATTTAATTCTCATTAACATTGCCATCACGAAAATACAGCTTTTGATATTTGACGTCGTTACAACATGGAAACGTAGATTTTCGCGGATGGAATATGAACCCATACTTTAATATTCTGCATATTTTGTTTTTAACCATTTATTTAGATTTGTCCTGAAACATGTCTAACGTTTATTTCAAAATGTATGGATATAACTATATCAAACGTTGTAGGTTAAGTTAACATTAAATCTAATATATAAGTTATATTCATAAGGAAGACACAAATAATAGAAACATAATAACAAACATGTGTATAAGATAAGATATCGTCTCGAACTTGTTTAACCGAAAAAGTGATCATGTATTTCACTCGCCTCACCACACTGGCCCGACGATTCTCTCTCTCTCTCTCTCTCTCTCTCTCTCTCTCTCTCTCTCTCTCTCTCTCTCTCGTCCAGTCCGACGGTCCTCGCTAGCAACCACCACCACCTCCGCCGACTCTGATATTCAGATCGTTCCTGAATATCAAGTCGAACTCGACTGCATGGCTAGCCAGTCGTAAACACCACCCCATGCACTGGATTTTATATGTCATTTTCCTATATACGACCTAAAGCAACCCTACGTAAATCCCCAAGGGATTGTCTCCCGACCACGTTGGACAATAAGGGACGCTTTTAAAGAATCATGGCACCTCATCGACAGGCGTCGTCGGAAGGTTTTGAATATAAGAGCCGATGATCCCCGGCTCTAATGTTGGCTGTAAAGGGAGGCACAAAGGAGTAAAGCTCTCTTTTTCACGAGTTTGTAGGGATGACCACACGAAGGATCCCACCGACGACGTCAGTATTCAATTGACACTTTCGCTCACTGCGAGAACACCCCCGTGTTTCTAATATATTTAAATAAACAATTACCAGCATCAGTTGTTGCCAACACTTGTAAAGATAATTGGTTCACCCTTGCATTTAATAAATCAATAAATACCTTGTAGTTTGCAGTTGCACACTATCCGCTAAAGTTGCTGCATTTATTACTGAACTTACAAAGCAAATCACAATCAATACTTTCATTACAAAATACGTTTTAAAAATAAGAATGCATAAAAAGGTGGTATTCTAGCAAGAACACCATTAATACATTTTTTTAAATGTCAAAAAGAAAAGGTGTTGTGTGTTTTTGAAAATGTTAAAAAAATAGTTTTGGACTTTTCAAAATACTTTTTATAACGTCCTTACTCAAAAACTACTGTTTTATAATAATTTTGGACCATATTTTCGTGCCCGCACAGCCTTAATCGTTTAAAATGTTTACAAAGTGTCAGCTGATTTTTTCCTCCCCCAAAACTTTATTGTTTATATAATTACCGTAATTAGTCGAAAAAATCTACCCAGGGGCGACTTTCCCCTCCTCCGGTAAATAACTAGGTATATGATGTGAATATATTTGGAACGGAAGGTCCGAAAACTTTTATAATACTCAATCCGGACAATCCCATAGCCTGTTAAAAATCTGAAAATAAGTGACTTTTCTTATATGTTTTAATAAACAGTGTGAATGTGTTTAGTAGTCCGCACCCAGTATTCCACACTGCACATTCATGCGTGTGTGGATCTGCGGGTGTGTGCTCCGCAGTAATGCCAGCCTTCTTCATGATATGAATAGTATGGTCATTGCCATCCTCATTTATCATAGCATAACGTTTTATAATTACAGGTTAATCGTAATATGGGAAATGGCTCTGCTAATTAAAAGTCCTACCTTTAATCGTAATCCCAGCTAAACCGTCATTTTAATTAGCACTTGTTGTATAAGGTAAACATCCTTCTTCGTCTCTAAACATTCGCTTTATTGCGTCAAAATTCACAGTTCACTCCATCTAGAATGTAGATTGTTAGTTAATTGTCTTAAGTGGGGTGGCATGGTACGACAACTAGGCATCAGCAACACCCGAAATTCCACAAGACATGGACCTTACATCAACTAAAAGTAAATGTCTTATCATAAAGATAACTTTTGAATATTGTGTAGATAATTTATATTACACATACATGTATCACTTATTATGTTTAAAGAAAAACTTTAAAAAAATCGTATGACCCTCAATTTAAACATTGACTTGTATTATGAGCATACAAAACTTCAAAAATTTATTTCCTTTTGAAATTGGAACACTAAACTAAGACTTATACATCCTCAAAATGTCTAACCACTGCCCCCCTTCCCTCGATGCAACTGGTACCCCCCCCCCTCCCTGCGCACGCTCACCCTAACAGCTTTTTTAAGCATCATGTTTTCATGGTCGCTTGACCACGGAAATGATTTTGATTATGTTCGGGTAGAAATGCATTCTTTTGTTATATTCACCACTCAGTTGCGTAACAATTAGAAACGATAAAGACCCTTTGTTTTTAGCTAGTGTGAGTAAAAATGTGATGTCATTGGATTTTAGCTAGTTTGAGTAAAAATGTGATTTGATATTTTAGCAATTCTGAGTAAACTGCGAGGCAGGATTATCTAGCTTGATTAAAACGTTAATTTGTTTTAGCTAATTTGAGTAAAATGTGAGAAAGTTGGATTTTAGCTAGTTGAATAAAATATGGGGTCGCTTGAATTTAGCTAGTTGAGTAAAAATCTGCCGTTAGAAGTTAGCTAGTTCAAATGAAATGCGAGTTGGATTTAGCTAGTTGAGTAAACTGTGGTTTCGTTGATTTTAGCTAGTTTTTGAGAAAATGTGAGGCTCTTAATTAATATGGTACCTTCATGGACAAAAGTAAAATAATTGATCGTTAATTTTGATTTGATGAAATCTGAGAAAACATGTAAATTTCTTGATTATGTTTAGCTTCGGTAGCGTTTATCCATTAGATTGCTTAGAGTTATTCTCTGTTGTAATTTACTAGAATACGAGGTTTCGAGTGAGCTTTAGTCGAATCTGTTTGATGATCAATGGTTGAAATTGTTTTTAATCACACGGCTTCACCCCGCCCGGACGCAGCATGATCGATGGCAGTCTACCCTATTTGTACCGCCATAATAAAAGTCGATTATTATCAAGAGCTTTGGAATTGGTTGCAAATCTTCTTCGTTACGAGGTCAAACCATCGAACGCAGCGGGAGTCCACTTCTAAAGCCCCCGCTTCAATATTCAGCTTTTTGAGCATCCTTTTCTGGTCGGTCGGGCAGATAGGGGTGGGAAAAACTCGCCTGGGTGTGATTGACAGCTCATCAACGCACAACCAGGGCGCACAAAAATAGACCGCCATATCTATTAGAAACACAACGAAAACGCAAACTTAGTTCTGGAAACATTATTATTATAAATATTGATTTGTAAGTGTCAGAAATCATTTGTTTTTTTCACTCTGCCACAGAGCGATGTACATCAAGTCGGTCCTGTTTATCTTTTAATCATTATTGGTTTAAACCTTAAATATTATTTTTGTGAGTTGAATTCAAACAAGCCGAATTTTCCCGTTGTACAATGCTATGTGTGACTGACTATATCTTGCTCTATTTCAATATTGAAATTATGAAATCTATTTTTTTTTGCAGCATAATTTCCACTTTTTCTGTTATGTTCTTGAGTGTACTCATATTTTAATATCTGTCATAAAAATTTAAAGTATAAGTAGAGAGAGAGCTAGATTATATTATGATCCCGGGTCTTTCTTTTCATTATTCGCCCATGTAATCGTTTCTTATCAGTACAATACAGTTTATAAAAGTATAAACAAGCATGGATATAAGCTAGAGATCCAAAGTAGGGAGTTAAGCTACATAATCAACAGATTGACGAAGGATACAAGTATGAAATTACACACCCCTTGTCTCACAGTTAAAAATCTAGTATTTGGTGGAGGTGCCGGGTTAATATAAGCCCACATTTGTGTGAAGCTATTACCCTCAGGGTCACCAAATAATTTCTGTTATTATTGTATTTATTATTTTAAAATACATCTTACAAGAATACAACAGTTTTGTATGGTGGTATAAGGACGAATTGTGTAATTTTTAAATTAAAATATACTTAAATACAGTGTTTTTTTAAATATTATAATGAAACTTTTAGAGAAGGTGAGGTTAATTATGTAATGAATTATTTGGACTGTACACTGCACTTGTAAATAAAGAAAACTGTGTGAAACATTATTTCGACAACTGTTCCTATTTGTTAAAAATTTGGATTTTTGTTTTTTCTTACTGTTTGTTGTGTCAAATGTCAAACCCGTTGAATACGACTGAACCGTTGTCGAAACAGTTTTCTTTATTCACAAAAGTGTAGTGTACAGTCCAAATAATTTATTGCATTACAGTGTTTTATATTACAATTTTCCACATAACTTTTGAAATGTATAATTTTTTAAATTATTTTTCGTGGGAAGCCTGTCCAGGGTGCAATTCATGCCCCTCTTCAGGTGTCTAACTAGGTATTTTGGACTTTGGATAATTGTGAAGGGATGTCCGAGGGCTGTTTAAGAGGACTCAATCCCTTGCATTCGTATAAACTATTTATTCCTAGGTGATGTTCTGTTTTGATCTCGGGACGTGACGTTGATGTTGTGGTTGTTTCAGATGTGATATCGCACGGTCACCTCAGCAACGAAGATAACAGCATGGGCAGCGACGTAGGGGCTGGCCTAGGCCACGACGGGGACTCCATGGACTCCGAGAGAGGAGGGGCTCTCAACCTGGTAAGATCAAACGAGAAACAGAGATTAATTTTGCAAGACTAAATTACCGTTCTCCTGAAAAGTAATTTATACTTATATTATTTATTCTGAATCACACTAAATTAAAGTTTAAGAACATTATGTGTTGATAAATATTTACTAGGTGGTCATAGTATGAAACATGTTGAGAAAGTTCTTCAATCAAACTTTCAACTTTCAACTTGATATAAATTTTAAAATATTCGCTGTAATAATTAGTTTTAATTTGAAAAAAAATATTGAGTTGAAAAATATTTTCAGAAAAAAGACTTTCACATTGGAACAAAAACATTGCAATTACCCTGAAAGTCACACTGAATACAAAAAAAAAACACTGGAATTTGTAGTACACTGCATATCGGGTTTATATGTACGTTTGCTTTGATATAGTATAATAACTAATTTTTTTACTGTGGATAATATGGTTGAATTTCTCGTTGTGTTATTTTCAATTTATTATGTATGCATTAATTAGCCATAAACACTGCTTTCTAAAACGCATACTTTCATAGTTTGGGTTTGCAATAATGGAGACCTTGTGCTGGATAGCGTTTGTATATCACATATCACAAAGATGTCGCCCAACAAATCGGTTGATGTTTGAATATAACTTACAAATTAGTATTCAAATATTGTTAGATGTTTTGTTTGTAAGACACCCACTTATCAATACCGTCTCGATGACCCACGTTGCACGAGTAAACTAAGAGGAGAGCAACGGGTCGGGTCGTGTTGATTGTTTTAAAACACCCCCCCCCCCCCCCTCCCCCACCCCCGACAAGTTTTCCGGACACAGCTCCCCTCATCGATTCAACTTGTAGGACGAAATACATAGGAAGGGTCATGGGAATTTGGTTTCTTTTCAACTCCCCCATCCCCCTATCCACCTTTTAAAACACTTGATAAATCTGATTTGTCTTCTTAGTTTAGCACGCACTTCGTAAAGGCTGACAGTCGCCTTGGTCTGGTAGGACTTGCATTTGTTCACAACTTCTTAGGGGAAACTATAAACTGGGGAACGATTTAGAGTTAGAGGTTTTCTCTCTATTATTTTCCCGAGTTTGACAACACGCATAATAAATGAAACGCCTCAAGTAAAAACTTAAATTATACTTTGCTTGCCGAAATAATGTGTTGAAAACACAAGCATCGGTAGGGTAATACCATCCACGACACATCCACGTTTAACACTTTTGGTGGAGGTGCCGGGTTAAAAAACTCATTTTGAGTGAGGCTAGCACTGTCTTCCACAGTCCAGACCACAGGGTCGAAAAATCGCTACCTAATTTAGGAAAGAGGCATTTATTTTCGGTGATAACAGCTATTGTAACCTAATAACTTATTTCGAAATTTTTTTTCCTGGTGATTTTATAAATTCTTCGTCGCATGTCACTTACTACAGACATCTGAGTTTCATGAAAGGAAATGCCCCTTGCAATATATTGTTGAAATCATGCCCTGTTTCGATTGTTTACCGGTACAAATAATCTAAACGCAAGTACGTATGCAGTTGTAAACATTATCTTAATTCATAACAATATTACCTAATTGCACTGAAACAGTTTTTAAGTAACACACGATTGAACATTATTTCGAAAGGAGAAAAACAAAGTGAAAACTTTGTGTATGCCTGCGCAGTAGAACGCAAGCGTAGATCTCTCGCGCACCCCATTGGGTATTCCGTCCATGAGAATGTTTTTTGGCAACATCAATTCTGACAATTGTAATTCTAAAATGGGTTAGCGTCGAATTGTGGTTTTGTCTTGTGGAGAGTCTATTACCATATGTCTTGCGCAGACCACTCAAGCACCCTAGTGCATCCCAACGAGCACCCCCCCCCCCCCCCCCCCCCCCTCTTTCGGTCGGCAAACTCGACGAAGCATTCGACCCCAAACTTCAGTAGAAAGAATCTAAACGTTTTTATATATAAAAGACTTAGACGGGCAAATGGAGTAAGGAATTGTGTGTGCGTCATCAGCAACGAGAATGTTATGGTCGACATTAGTCTGAGTTTCGGTTGAACATTCTGGAGGAAATGGTCATCACTTGAACGTGTCGTCTTAAATAGCAGCGGTTTAAAGGTTACTTAATCCCTTTCGGAAATTATCACAGTTCTTGAATTATGTGATGTGCCTTGGCGCTTGGCATCTCAAATGATAACAACACCGATATAGTAGACCATGAGGCCCTGGGCTCGAGCCCTGACATTAGCACGTTTTTGCTATGATTAATGACAATACCGTGAATGTGATTATAATGTAGTCAAGATATAAATTTACGTGTACTTTCTTTATGGGTGCTGGCAAGTAAAATAATCTAAATCTCTACTCATAATGATTCGAGGTGCCCAGGTAATTGATAAGTATATGAAAATAATTACACCACTTGTCGACAGTTACGTAAATTTAAATAAAACAGGTGAGATCCACCTGTAACGATCACCCCTTGATGTTTTAAGGGGGGAGGGGGTTCAAATGTACACGTGTCTCGATTACCACCTTGCATCAACACAGAACACACCAATAGTTATCTGTGTTAGTAACTGAATTACCAAACATTCTTTGGTTTGGAGACAGCATAAGAATTCACGTAAGATCGCATCTGCAACGAAGCAATAGTTAAAGAAACCGAGGCAAATCGAAATGACGATTCCCTGCCGAATTTAAGGAGTTGTCGTATAACTCAATATTTCTTGGGACCTTTGCACCAAATGTTTATTTAGGACTTGGACCTTTTTTCAAACGATCTTTTGGACTATGTAAACTGTTGAAAACTTCTGTGGGGATTCGTTTCCTTTACCAGTCAAATTTCCTGTCTATTCCCTGCAGAGATATTTATACGGTAGGAATGACTTATACTTTGCCGAACGAATTTCATGAATATCGTCGAATAACCCTCAGAGGTTGACCAAATGGGTGGGAGGCTTCCACTAAACTTGCTAGAGTAAAAGAGGTTTCAGCATATTATTGAAAGGTAGGCGAATGCAGACTTGGAACTTGGGGCCTGGAACGGGGAGGAAAAGCGAATGGTAAAAATACACATCCGCGACAAAAACTTCTTGGGAAAATAACACATTAGGGCCGCATAGGTTACACTCTTTGCGAACTTTCTAGGCTACATAGAATCTAGTTCATTGCACGATTTAAGGATAGTACTTTCCATTCCACATCCAATCTTGATCTTTTTTAACGCCTAGATGATCAGTATGAGATACTATAGTATTTCATATCCCTTCAAAGTGAATACTGACTCACCAGTGCATTCTGCATCAATGTGTTCAACAAAAACATCTGATTTATAATTGAATTTGAATAATTAAAAATACAAGGTTAATAGTGATAAAAATACATTGAAATATACGTAGAAACTAGAAGAAATAAGACACAAATTTAGTTGACTTTGAAGTAGACGTTTTTGTTGTTCAGGTTACGTGGTGGATAGCGAAGTCTCTCGTACGTTATAAGTCAATTGCTGTGTGGTTTACAAGAAAATTTATAAATTATCTGACAATCTTTTCTTATGCTTTCACGTTATTTTGTTTTTTAACAATAACTGTGTGTAAACTATATTGTTTTCATCATCCCTATTATTCAGTACAAAACTGATACGACTATATGGGTTTGTAAATTTGATCATTGTTAAGCTGCAATGATGTTGTACTTTAAAAAAAGTATTCCCATAAAAGAATAACAGCTTGCCGCACTCTGAAATACGTGGTCAAATATGGTGCGCACTGCAGTGATATACCTGCCATGCATCTTCAGCAGATATAATGATCTGGCGAGTTGTTCAAATTCGGTCGAAGTGGGAACTGTCTCGTATATAGCAAAAAAAACAATTATTGAGATCAGATCAAACTTACATAGTGTTAAAGTAACTAGTTGAGTACCTAGGAATCCAAAGTAGTGTTTCTTTCTACCGTTATAGATCAAGACATTGAAGTCGTTAGACCCTTCCATTCATATCTTATGCTCTGAGCATGTATAGGGTAGATTGTATGCGCGATCTCATTGCCCTGAAAGCAGATTTAAAGCGTAACGCATCGTAGTAATATGATGTGGTGTCATGACAGGTAACCGAAGTTTCGCAACGAAATTCTGGAGGTCAAACGAATTGCACTTCGAGCTCCCCTAGTTCGGGTGTGTCAAGTCAGGTGACCTCCAGTAATGGCGGGTCAGCTGCTGCTGCCAGTGTCCAAGCTGCTCTCGCGGCAATCCAAGCTGGCCAGCTCTCCCTCAACCAGTTGATGAACCTAGGGGCTCAAGGACAACAACTCTTCCTGCAGAATCAGCTTGCTGCCGCCGCTGCTGGCCAGATCCCCGTCACCTCAGCGCTGCCCAACCTTGCTGCTCTCGGTCCGCAAGAGCTGCAGGCGCTGCAGCAGACACTACAACAGCATCAGCAGAGTCTACAGCAGCAGCTGCAGCAGTTTGTGCTGTTCCAACCAGGAGGGCCGGGAGGGCAGCTCCCAGCCCAGGCACAGTTCTTCTTGCAGAACCAGGTCAGTAACATCATATTTTCACGTATATTGGTTAATGCATCACTGGTGGTTGATAGAATATTGAGTAGAATGGTGGCGGTTTCTTTCAGGGACTTCTTCAGCAGGGGTATGCCCACCAATCATTGTCCTCTCGCGGTGGCCCTGCGGCGTCCCAGGTAATTCGTGGTGGCTGTATGACATGCATGTTTGTGGTGAAATGTGAACACATATGTAGAAGTGTATTTAGTAGCTTTCAATTGCACCAATATTTAGTTGTTTGGAATTTTGCACAAAACTGACAGAAATGCTTTGCCCCCAGGTGCAGCAGGCTGTAGCGCAAGCGGCTCAACAACTCCAGCAGCTTCAGAAACAACAGCAGCTACAGCAAAACCAGAACAGCAACAATGCACAGCAGCAGAACCACAACAACAGTTTGTCAAACCATCATGCTCATCATACTGCCCTTACTCAGCATCACAACAGTGTGAACCACCACCACAACCACCCGACCAACATGCCTTCATCGGGGCAACCCACCACCCCTGCAACTCAGCACCATATCAAAACCCAGTCACAGTCAAGAATTTTGGAACCGTCTCCTGAAGAGACGACCGATCTAGAGGAGCTGGAACAGTTTGCCAAAACCTTCAAGCAACGCCGCATCAAACTAGGCTTTACACAGGGTGATGTGGGCTTGGCCATGGGTAAACTATACGGAAACGATTTCTCACAGACTACTATTTCGAGGTTTGAAGCATTAAACCTTTCCTTCAAGAACATGTGCAAACTGAAGCCATTACTTCAAAAGTGGTTAGAAGATGCAGATAACTCTATGAACAATCCAAATTCCCTAACAAACCCCCTCACTACACCAGAAGCCATCGGAAGGCGCCGTAAGAAAAGAACATCCATCGAGACAAGCGTGCGAGTTGCTCTTGAAAGAGCATTTCTGCAGAATCCAAAGCCAACTTCTGAAGAGATTTCGATTCTTGCAGAGAGCTTAGGGATGGAAAAAGAAGTGGTCCGGGTTTGGTTTTGTAATAGGTAAGTGGAAAGTGCCATGGATGATGCATTTTGTGCTATAAGTTCTCAATAAAAAAATAATACTTTCAGAATTACTGAAGACCTGTACATATTAACATTGCTGTTAAGCACTGCGCTACTTGTAACCTTGTTCAGTAGCACAGCTGATAGCACGCTACATTTTAATACTTGTTACAATAGATTATTGCAAGTCACTATGAACACTGAACAGATATAGCATGCAATCAACACTATTTGAGTCTTTATTGGATACAATTTATTTTAATTTCATGCTCCTTAGATGAGTCTAACATAATAATTCACCAAAACCATAATTTATTGCAGTACATGAGGTTTAAAGTACAAAATATCTTCGATAAATTATGCAAACTCATATTTTCAATATAGGATTGGGTCGTTTTATATTTGGATATGTTCATTGATTTTTTTATGTATGTACAAAAAACTATGTTCAACAAGAAAAACTCTTGAATGATAACAGGTGGCACCTTTACTATCATGCTGATAGGGAAGAATCATATTTTTTTATTCTACAATATCAAGTTTCACTTTCTCGACATATATTCACGTTTCATTTTCATTAATGTTAATTATAAAACTATTTTGAAGTAGAAGCATCAATGATGAGAAATGATAGTATCAAATATAAAATTTGTGATTTAAGAAATTTTGTTAAACACTCATATCTTATACAATGTATTGTTTTTCCAGACGTCAGAAGGAGAAACGAATCAACCCCCCAAGTTCGTCTCTTGGCAGTCCGACAATCTGCTCAGTAGGTTCGACTCCATCCAGCATGTTCGCATCGCTCGCCAACTCTCTGGCTGGAGGTTCGCTGTCGGCGATGAACAGTCCGCTGTCGCTGGTCACCTCTTCGGGGCACCCCTACATGTCAAACATTCCGCAGACTCACCACTCGCCATCTACTAACATCGAGTGACACGAGAGAAGACTCGTCAACAGCCAACATTACTTCGAGTCGATTGGTTAAAGTCTTCATCCTATCTTATATGTGGTTAGAGATTGGTTGGTCTATGTCACCTATTATTTTGTGAGAGCCACCTTGTGTGATCATTGGCTTACAACAAAATTTCTCCCACAATTTGTGCAATGTTCACTCTTCTATAAGCAGCAAATGAGAAAATAGCATATTGTAGATATTATCTCAAAAGTTAAATTGTCTTATTTTTTATTTTAAACTTAAACCGGTGAGGTAAACAATGAACCCCAACCAGAATCAACTTTCGGTGAAGATGAAATCCCCGTGTGATTGTAATATTTCACTTGAAGACAAAACCCAAGTTAAGTGATTCAAGTGAAAACTTAGGAAAATGAATTTTCTCAATATATATTGATTGTTTAAAGTTAAAACAATACTACACTACAGGAACATAAGACAGTTACTATTGATAAGAAGTTCATCCAGAAATTGTGCGCTACATTCCATGGTAATCACCCCAGCATCGTTAGGAGGGTAGACCATGGAGCTTCTATCAATACCCGATACCCGCAGATACCGTCAGTTTCCTTTTAGCCCCTATTATGTTTGATTACACCTTGGTAATGCATTTTAGTGGTGATTGGAAAAAAGTCTTCCACGGAAAAAGTTCCTAAAATTCGTACTTTTGTTTCTTTTCTTCATTAAACTAGTGTTAGTTTTCCATACCTAACAAAAATTTTCACAGTTTTTGTAGAAAAGTATAATAAATCATTTTAATGTGAAGTTTAAACACTTGCAAAGACAAAAAAAACATGCTATGTTTGCAATCTGTGTACATATTATTACATTCATAAAGCTATGTTGTTATTTCATGGAACCAAATTTTAGTTATTCAAAGAAATTCAAAGGAAATGCTTCACTTGGTTTCTAAAAGTATGGAATTTATTATCAAACTCCAGACCAACATTTAGGTGCAACACTGTTCACACTGGTAAAATAGATTAAATTGCTAAAGTTCCGTCAGTCAATAAGATCGTGGTGCACACTATGGTATGTTGTGGACTGTGCATGGAACTTCACACAGGTTAGCACATGTAATGTAATGGTTATCATTATTACCATGCAAGCAATGTTCTTAGGTAGAAAATATAATTTCACCTTAAGCACTGTGAAGTTAAATGTTGTTTTATTATTTCATCTAGAATTCAGAATTACTGGTCAGAAATTTTAATAATACAATAATTTTTTTACCCACAAAAGTTGTGTTTTATGCTCCAAAATATTAATTAATTTCGTAACTGATCAGGTGAAAGTCTTGCACTTTATATACCTATCTTGTTGAGTTGAACATTTAAAAGAGTAACCAACAATGTGTTAAATGCTTCAAAGTTCAGTGTGAAAAGTGTTGAGCCTACGTGGCTCAAGCAAGATGCACAGTATCGTTGTAATTCTTGACAAACTATTGTGAAGGCTGTATAAAAATAGTGTCTAGAGATAAGCGGAGTTTACTTCCGTGACTGATATGTTTATTAGGATTTAGGGTAGAGTTTTGTACTAGTTTAATCGAAGAGTTAAATCACACTGTATACTTGTTGCAATCTTATATACAGTATATCCATTATGAAGTGGACTCTAGAATGCAACAGTGCAGACAACAATGGAGCTATTTATTGTTTAGTGTGAGTAAATGATTTGGCTTGTGACGCCTGCTCCTGATAGCCTGATGGAAAACATGATAACATTTCTCTCACGGCATATCCGAAGCAAGCGCCATGTCAGCCAACTTGCATGATTGTTATATATTAAGTCATGCTACACTGTACGACTGGCTTAGGAATTTGTATTGGTGGAATTTATTATTTATAGCATTATTTTAAGTTAAGAAATGTTTTGAACAGTGAGTGGTAAGGACCAAGCATTCAAAGTTCCTATTGTCTTCGATGGCAAAACCAAATAATTATCAAATGAATTATAACTGTAGGATAGGCAAATGAGAAACTTGAAGTTGGAGATACTTCAGATTGAAATTTAGTTTGAGTTCGGTTCCCAGTTCCAAAATGCTCTTTATAAGTATTTGTTGTATTTATATTACCAAAAATTGAGTTACCTTTTTGTTCGTACCCCAAATTTGTTGAATGTTTTGAAAATTACATCGGTAATCCTAGCTCATCTTCCATCATGGTGTGACTAACAATCAATTATAGGCTAAATAACCTTAAATATGAAGCATTCCCTTCCTCTATCGTAAATCGGTCGTAAAGGCATTCTCGATCGCCGCCCGTAACAATCTCGTCGGCGTACGGAATAACCAAATGTTACTCGTGTATTTCTCGTTCACTCTCGATAAACTTACTACCGGTGATAGTTCGTCTTTGACCAACACCACATCTGGGCAGAAGTAGACTTATTTGTGTACAGTGCATATAATATCAATTTCGTAAGCTAGAAACGTCGTTTTGCAACATAACAGTCGTAACGTCATCCTTGAATAAACAGAACGTCGAGTCGCAGACGAAGATTTAAATTGCTACTTGTTTTTTATCTTGAATGTACTTGTTGTTGTCCATGTTTGTTTGAAGACTCGGCAGTATTGTTAACACTAGAGTATCCTTGTGGCCTCGGCCCAGTTCAGCTTGTTGTCCGTCAAGTAGAGGAGAATATCTAGTTTCGATGTAGTAAGCATGTACGTCATTTTCATTAATAATTAAACGTTTAAACATGTAACGTAATGTTTGGAGGTTTGTAATATTTGAAAAATAGATTTAATCCAAAATGAAATTAGTAGGCTCGTGGAATCGACCAATCAAATGTCTGGACTCAGGAGTGTAACATTATTATTTAATACAAAACCTATTTATTTGATTGGTGGATTTGACAAACTCTGGTATTGTAGCTGTATAGTGTGGAAGAACGACAGGGCCTGCGCAAACCGGGTTTGCAGAGAATCAAAACAAAACATAAAACCATAAGCATTTGAAATTGAAATAAGTCTCCACACAAAAGAGACACTTGTGTAAATTTCTATTGTGTCTCTCCATATTTGGCTGTGGACAAATTTTAAATCAAAGGGTAGAAATTAGAATTCAAGCGAGTACTAAAATTGAAAACGTTCACATGTCGTACTTAAACCTGATGAAAAGAGCTGACATCAGCTTCTTGTTTCTTAGAAGCCAAGTAGGCCTAACGTGTAGCAATTTTCCACAGGAATGTATCAGTGAACACCGTATCTAGTCTGAACTGATCCAGCACAGATTTAGGAATCGTATAAATAGGCAGTGTTGGGACAGTTAATTTTTAACTTATCTTTTTAAAAGTTCAGTCCACTATTCAAATAATGAACTTTTAAAAATTCAAGTTAGTTTTAACCATACACATTTCAAAGTTCAAGTTTGTCAATAAAGAAGTAGAGTAAGTTCATTGATTTAAAAAAAAAATGTTTTCAAATAAATTCTTTCCCAAACACTGCAAATGGGTTCCAGTTAGATACATCTTTCAAGCTGGATAAGCTTAGGGTAGACGTTCACATAAACAGTGGTTTACTAAATAAGGAAACCAAAATAGTATTATTACCTCTATTATCTAGTCCAATTCCATCTTATTATGACAAAATGAACAAAACCTTAATAAACATTTTGAATGTGAAAAAGTGACTGATACATTCCTGTACATGACTTGGCTTGGTTAGGGCTTATTTAAGCTTGAATTCAGGTGAATTATGAAATGTTTGTATAATGATACAGTACTACATATTGTGAAACTTGTAAATAATTTTTGTACTGAGAAGTTTTACAGAGAAGAGGCTGCACATTGTTAAGTATGTTAATCTATTGCTTGCTTTTGTTTATGTGCTGTTGTTTTAATGCATACCATGTGTACAAAAAAGAAACATTATTTCTTTATAGCAGTCAGAGATGTTTTGAATGATAGTTAATTATTTTGACATTGATGACCAATGTATGGATCAAAACATTCCTATGGTGTACGAACTATTAAAGGTAGCTTCATTTCTGTTAGATATTATCAATATTTTGTTATGTATAATAGTAACTATTCTAATATTCTTGAATTATAAGGAATTAAGACTCTGCTTCTTATGACATGCTACCAAGTGCTTGAAATGCCTTACGATTGCCGTTTCCTCATCTTGTTACGGCGTCCCTTGCAAACTTATTTAAATACTATCCTGTAAAAAAATTGATTTGTCAAATATATTTTCAAAACAGCCTGATATTTGATGGAAATCGATTAATCGTTAATGGTGAGATGGAAAGTTCATTTGAAACTGTGTATAGATACTAGATAGACTTTTTCCGCGACCTTTGGTCTTATCCTGTGTAGGTATCTTGTACGATACGTAACTTGTCTAAGAAGCGGATTCTTAATCGAGAACATCGTGTTCTATCATTTGGTTTTTACAGACATGTGGACATGTATGTCAGTTTTAGAGCCATATCATTATAACAAATATCTTAAAAGCAAATCAACCAAAAATCAGCAGGAATATCTTGCCTGAGATTTTAAATGTAAAACTATTCTAGAAACGTGGCAGTAGATTACAGGTTTGGTTGCCTAATCTTCCTTGACGCCACTGACTTTTGATGGGGGGGGTCTGTAAATGAATAAATCGATACTAATGGCATTTTTATAACGGTTATGTGGTCGATGATGACAACATTTAGCGAGATTTACAGAACGTGTTTGTGTGTCCTGCGATTCCTCCTGGGGCCGCCTGTTGTTGTACAAATGAGAGATTTAAATATGAAGTCTATATTGTGTGTCCCAAGAGAATTCGCAGATTGTCTTTTGTTCATTGTCCGGCTGCCATTGTGTACGAAGAAACATGTGAAAAGTTTTCAATGGAAACTAGGCAATAAAACTATACCATACATTATTTTCATGATAAGCAACCGGTTTCGGTTTATCTTCATTATTACCTTTCCTTCAACTTCTTTTCCTTATATCCCTTTTTAGTTTTTACTTTTTACACTCAACTAGATAAAAAGATCTGTGAGCATACAGCTTTGTGCTTTGCTACATGAAGTGATAATTTGTATTAATTTATTTAGTTGTTTGTTATCATCTTTCCTAAGGAGCGCAGAGCATAAATGCACATCATAGAACGATTGTTTCCCAAGGACTTATTTCATATATGTATTTTGAAATTTGGATAGACGTAGCTAAAATTAAGTAAAATAAAAATAATGGATAATCAAAAAGGTGGCTGCATTATTGCTCGGTAAAATCGTACGATAATGACCGTAAAAACGATGCCAATTTTTCAAACGTATTGGATGTAAAAAAAAAAAATGGCACATTTCTCAGTCCGCAATGGTGTGAAATCTTTCAGCCTCTGTGATAGCCGAGTGTATTTATACACGACACAGATACAATGGTGGTGCCTGGTGAATGAGTTTTCCATTCATCTTTTTAGAGAACATGCAATTGAATAATATATTCATTATCGATAATTGTGTGCATCCCTAGCTAAAATGAACAAAACACATTGAAAAAATAAAATAAATAGGAGGTACATTGCTTGTCAGGTGATATTTGGCATACAACAATCAATTTTATTTAATCTAGGAATAACTAAAAGTTTGGCAGCAAGAAAAATAATACCTTTTAAGTGGGAGTCAATATGCTTATAATACTAAAAGCCAAAGGTATAAAAGGAAAAGGATCCTTATTATTATAAGATATTGATGACTATAGTAAAAGGTTAATAATGGCTTAGATTCACAGCCTGGATTATATCAGGTGTTTACTTATAAGAAAATGTCAAACAATATGGATAAAAGTTATGAGAAACACGCAACGCACGCAAGTGACAGTGCAGCCTCCATATAGCCGACATCCTCGGTGTATTTGGCACTACTAAAAAATATATGATCTTGAATTGAGCAAAAACTAACTACTATGAACAAAATGTTCACGGAGGCTGTGCCTCCAAACCACCTTGATGTTGTCCTGGTTAAAGTATTCGACCTTTCAAATAATTGCACATCTGCATTGGTGTCAATACGCGAGTATTCGGCAATATACCCCTTAGTAAACCTAAATCAAAGCATGAGGTTATGCGATGTACATAATATATATATATATATATATATTCTCTAAGTACAAATGTGGAAATCCAATGTCAAGTCTTTAATTTTACAATCTCAACAATCATCGTCACCATAACAAAATTAATTTAAAAACATGCCAAAAAACTCGTTAAAATCTTCCAATCACACTCTTGGGAGACCTCCCTCACTGTACAAAATCATGTACTTTCCTCACGAAAGAGCGTAGCCTCACAAATAATTTTTGGATAACACTGCACACCTGATAATCAGTAGAAAAGCCGCTACTGGTCTGAAGCGTATGGCTCTACGAGGACGTGGGTTCGAGACCCACGCATGTTTTTTTAAAATCGTCCATCAACGTCATCATCACTCATCGACGCCTAGTCAAAATCCTAACCTTACAAACACAATATTATGACAATCAAAACTTAGCTTCAATGTTCGCGCCAGTCGAGATTGCACCCCCACCCCCTTGCCTACATACCAATCACGGCTTCAGGCTTCTTATCGCGACGAGGCGAAGCCGAAGCGGATTGCGGAACTAGTTTAGTCATACGCGACCTCTGATACTGTGCGGCCGTGTTCAGTCCAACTGTCTGTTCTGACAGCATTTTCGTTGTTTCTCCTCCATCTTCGTAGTGAGTTTATTTATTTACGTGTGCTTTTGTTTTACACAACATCTCAAGTTTTCCGTGTGTTTCTGTTACATAGAACCCCTTTTTATTGTTGTGTACAATGACTTTGTATCTGTGTGTGACATTATTCACGTGTGCTGTTTTACACAACATTAATTTAAATTTTCCGTGTGTTACATTCTCATTAATAGTAATATCCAACAACAAACCACCACCCCAATCATTCTTTGCTACGATCATGCCTTGTATTAGCTTCAATCATCATCTTATCAAGACTTGCAAGCGGCTACATCGTCGAATTGTCTGATGTCCATGCCAGAAGCTGCCGGGCGTCCAGGTAAGTGACAAGACAGCAGAGTAGGCAGGAACTCTTTTTGGAGTAAGGGGGGGTGGGGTGGAAAGGGCACTGGGAGCCAGTGATCTTGCCCCCCCCCCCCACGGGAACTGTCATTCGCCCCCCAGGGAATAAATTGACTACATGCACTATAATATAGTGCATAATATATTATATTCTTTCATTTTAAATGTCACTTTACCGTTTTTGAAAGGGTACGAACATATTGCTTTGAAGGTTTATTTTCGTAACTGTAATCAAATAGGCAAACCCTACGAAAAACGTGTGGGCAACTCACGAGGTCAGGAACTCGATTTGTGAATGTAATGTGCATTCAAAGGGTTCCGACTTCTGTTTAAGAAATTCCCAATGACTTCTTTTGTATTTGGCTCGCAGTCGCGCCTTGACTCAGGTAGGGGATATGCGCTTGCAGGACTGATACAGGCAGGGTATGCAGTATGTGGGGTAAATGGTGAGTGTACTTTTCAATGCGAAAACTCTATTTTTCAGGTAACCAATGCGTAGGCATCCTCTAAACACTGATTACTTGCTTTCTATTAGTCGAATTTTACAAAATCGTGCAAATTCTAAACTGTCATCTTGAGTGTAACGCACTCTAAAAACCAGATTCTCAAAATTTTCGTCTGCGGTGCTATGGTTGGGGGGTTTGGCCTCCAAACCCCCTATACTTGATCCCTATATAATAGCCCCCCCCCCCCCCGGGATGAAAAGTCTGAATTCAACACTGCTGGGGGCTTGGGGGGCAGAGGCCACAGACTACAGCGCCGAAAATATGAAGTCAGGTTTTTAGTGTGTTCGGTGTGTTCTAGAAAAGCTGAATGCAATACCAAATTATTGTATTCTTTGCACAGTAAAAATACTATAGGTAACTATATAAACAAGGACCAGGACGAGTTTTAAGAATCTCTGGCGGCAGTGGGACAAGTTCACAAGATGTCGACTTTAAATTGCCTTTCAACTCAACCATCGGGACAGACCACCATTTGTTATGTTAAAAATCAAACATTTTCTGGGGCTGTGCGCCCCAGACCCGCACTAGCCGGGGAGCACCGGCACCCCCGCCGACATACCACCCCAGGATACATACTTAAGCTATGTTCGTGGTAACGGAAATGTTTGCCCCCACACCAATCAAAACAAAAACAGGGCTCGCTCGACAAACGCCGCTCGCTGAAACATTTGACTTGTGTGGCCTAACCACTTTTAAATTTTCCAACCACAACTTTATTTATGATAAGACGAATGGTTTCAGTGTAAGGTATTTAACGAGTTGACGAGGTCAAGCAATTATTACCTTGCGGAATGTCAACCAGGCTATGACATCACCTACACACTACACTGGTCGTAGCATTATAACCCCCCCCCCCCCAACACTGCTAAACATCCCACCACAACTTCATTTATGATAAGACGAATGGTTTCAGTGTATGGATGGAGGTATTTGACGAGTTGACGAGGTCAAGCAATTATTACCTTACTGAATGTCAACCAGGCTATGACATCACCTACAGTCCCTACACACTACACTGGTCGTGGCCTTATAAACCCCCCCCCCCCCCCCTCCCCCTCACAAACTAAACAAGCACTATCGTGTTCATATCCAGAGTACTTTTGTTAGATTGAGAATGTTAACAGAAAATAACTTAAATAAATAAATAAGTATTCAGTGAATGTTGGCCCCTGGGCGATGACACCGGTGGAAGGGGTAAATGTAATAGAAACTGAAACTCACTGTTTGTCATGCGAGTAAGAAGGGGGGGGGGGAAGAATTCCCCTTCCCCCCCACTTCATAACGCAGTATATCTCCACTTCCCTTACCTTACCTTAAATCCTCCTAATGAAGAGTAATGACCATCAATTTCGACCATTTCCCATTATTGTTGGACGTGATCGCGAACGTAATGATATGCATATTCAATGGTTGTAAAATGGTCGATCTCGTCACTATTCCAATTCTTTTTTTTATAGTTTTATAGTTTGATAATTATGAACTGTACCGTATTATTGTGACATTTGAAAAATAACTTTCAAAAAGGCTTTACTAAGCATCACTGGTTGACATAAGTTATTAACGTTTCACAACGGCGCTTACCTTGGAAATGTGTAAAAAGTTGGAACAACATTTGTGTCACCTGCAATGCATATGGTAATCAACTGCGCGGGTTGGGCGGGGTGGGGTGACGGCGCATTGTAAAGTTTCAACTACAATTGAGGTTATTTGTTTAATTACCAGTGGATTTTTGCTGGGAAAAGTAGATTTCTACTTATGGGCGAAACGCCGTTTGTTGGGCGCCGGTAAGAAATCGCATGTAATTACGATATTGGTGTGTTTTTACATTTTTTTCTTAATATCAATTTCAATTTCAATTTATTGAGCGTTTCATAATTACAATCATAATTTCATTCATTGTGGTGCACTAGGCACCTGAATATTGAAACTTGTCATAAGGGACATAAACATGGTTATGTATAAATAGAACTACGGATAAAAAACAATTATGACTATCGGTGCAAAGATCAAAACCACTCCAAAAATATTTTTACAACTGGATGGGTTAAAGTTTCAGATAAAAACATTTTACAAAAGAGAAGAGGTAATAGCAGGTAATAAAATGCAATATTGAAACTTGTCATGGGCCTAAGAGATATAAATATGGCAATATATACATAAGATGACAGCTAAAAAACAGTATGCCTGTCAAAGCCATTATACGGTAATGTTCATAATCACCTCCTAACTTTTAACTTATCAGAAAATCAGACGTGTCTTATGGGGTTCGTACTGTTTTTCAATCGCCTGGTACTTTCAGGAGTATTTTAACAGTAACGAAGCCAAAGAATGATGTCCTAGCGTCTTAGAATGCACTGTTCGATCCCATGTCTATGTGCATCGTGCCACAAAGTGGGCACTTGGGATTAAGCTCAGGGGCTAACCAGAGTAATAATATTTCCTAAGTGAGATGCGCGGGGGTTGGGGGGTAATGTTCGTCTAGGCAGTATGGGGTCTGGGGCGAAGCTCCAGCCATGGGCCTTTTAAACTTTTACAACGAAAGAGGACTTTTGTTCTACTTTTTAATTTTTAAGCCCCAATTAAAGGGGTACTTAACCGCTAGACTCAAAAAATATATTTCATTCAGGCTAATTAGTAATGAATTTAGCAATTAACAGAAAAATTATTGGGGCCACCATGACCTCCCAAAAAATTGTCAAACATAATATTTTTCGAGCTAGGTCCCATCGGCAAAAATCTCCCATAAGAAATAACATGGGGACGATCTTTATGCCCCGTGACCTTGGAGGATTTTGATCCAAAAAAATATTGGCCATTATTGACGTACTCTACAGTCTTTTCTGTAAATTCTCTATATTTTGTTTTGTAATTTGGGCAAGTAGTTCGGTCAAAATATGCTGATTACCAAGATGGGGTGTGATTTTGGAATGCATATTTTTGCGTGTTTGAGGGTATATTTGGGCACAGTTTCAAGACACGATGCTATAAAGGGGCATTTTAGATTGGTACTATGCTCTAGTATCTATGTGGACCAAAAAAGAAGCAAGTAAAAGCCGATTTAAGAAATTTCCCAAAAAACACCAATTTTCGCAAATTTCTGGATCAAAAAAATTAAAAAATTCGTGTTAAATCACAGTTACAAGATATGATTTTTTAAACGGTCATTTAAGTGTAGTATTGTGCTACAGATCACGTGGTAAAAAATAATTTTTGGGGTTTTTAGCCCCTTTAACATGTTTAATTTTTAAAGTGATGAATAATCGTAACAAAAGGTTTAAGACTGTCGGCTAAGCTCGAGAAAACCAGGCTTTGACGCAAAACGCAGAACGCAGAGGTAAATTCTGGATCACTTGGAAGCTCTATCATTTGTCCTATCGGGTTGTGGTTTGCACCAAAATGTTAAGTAAGAATGTGAAATAGTTGGTATCAAGGCACATTTTCCAAATACTGCTCACTTTGCTTATTAAATAACCGTAAAGATGACCTCACCAAACAGTTAATTTGTAGTAATTTCTCAATTTTGTGTAAGAGACAATTATTTGAAATTCCAAAATCGGCTTTGATAGAGACACGCGCTCATCCTTTGTGAACAGCCTGGATGAAAATTAAAGGTCAAAAAGCGGTACATACAGTACGTACCATCATAATATTATGAAATTAGCTGGATTTGGGTTTGACGATCGAGCGTTTTTTTAAATGGACATTTAACATTGTAAAAAAAGTTGGCCCGAGCTTGGCAAACAGTCTTAAGTTTATTTAAGGGCTCGTTAACATTTAAGCCAAGGTCATATAATGCGACACTCTAGCCTGGGAAGCTGGGGATGCATATGGCAGGACAGACCCGTGCTGGACAAATCCCTGCTACAAGCAAAGGGAAGGAATGTTTACAAATAAATTTACCGTCATAGGCTACCTACCTAAAATGTTGATGAATGCTCAATTGTTCTCTACTAGTTTCACGAGATTAATGGCCATATTGTTCTGACGCTAGCAAACGTGTTCCCTCTTTATATGTTGTTCATATTTGTCCTATTTTATACCTATTTATTTTATTCGTTTTAACGTCATCCTATTCGGTTAAAAAACTTACGTACAAAGGAGGTCGACAAAAAATAAAAGAAGTACATAAATGTACATAAAAAAAAAACTGAATAAATAATTAAGTTATATTACATCAAATACTGATATCATGTTCAAGTAGGCCTACTATATTATTTAGAAGGTGAATTGAAATAAATTAGGTAGGCCTAATAAACGAAACTTGTTCGGTTTGGTGGGGGAATCAATCAATTTTTTCATAGATGTGCCGAAGGCTAAGTGGGGGGTCCGGGGGGCTTCTTCAAGGTCATTTTGGTGAAAATCTGTGCGTTTTAAAGCAACAACTTTTTATCTACTAAAATCCTGTTTTTAATCCAAAAGTTTTCTATTTCAAGGTAATTTTGGTGAAAATCTGTGCGATTTAAAGCATCAAAATAACCAACTTTGTATCTACTAAAATCCTCTTTTAGTCAGATGGTAATTTGTAGTAATTTTATTTTCTCCTTTCAATTTTTTTTTTAAAAGGGGGGGGGTTGTCTCCCCTCCCCCCCCCTGGATACGCCTCTGGCCATCAGTGTAATTTGATTTATTTAGTTGTCCTCCTATGTAAATCGTTTTTTAACTGAATAGGATATAGACGTTTAATAAATAAATAAATAAATAAATATATAAAATGCTAAATTGAAAATAAGATCAAACGTTAATAATTATGTTGCAATGTAGGACAATGCTCATGACGACAAAACAAATTGAGGCACACAAACAGACATTGTTTCGGTATTGCATTCCGCCCACCACTTTTTTCTAAAACGCTCCAAATGCACTCTAAAAACCTGATTTTCACAATTGTCACCTGCGGCGCTATTAATGGGGGGCTCCGCCCCCAATACCCCCCATGCGTCCGTGTTTAGTCCCTTTCACACGACTGTGTATGCACACGCGAATCGCCCCCCCCATGATTATGTCCCAGATCCGCCACTGATGCATTTAAATTAATGTAGCCTTTGACTAGGGGTTTAAAATACTACTAAACACAGCATAAAAGCTTACACAGTGTTTCTAGGAAATGAAGAATGAATACGTCGAGAGACATTTTTGCACTTTTCTGTTTTGTGGAGTTGGGGTATTCGGTTAGTTACATTTGTGCGGCTTCAGTGTTCAGATCATGTTATTCTTAGCTGTGGTAGAAAATTAGTGCGTGTGTCGTGTGTCAAACTAAAAAAATGTGTTCTAATTAGTATTAAGTGGCGCGCAAGTTCGAAAGCGAGCAAAGACAAAACTGATGTTGCGAGGCAGGGTTGAAAAATTCAAAAAATTCAATACTTCTGCAAATGTGATTTCCGATTGTAGTACAAGCGGGCATACTAAAGTGTATTTATCGTTGAGATACAAAGTGACCATTTTGGTGGCGAGGCGGGTAGGGTCGTTCCCGTTCATTGTCTGCGTATCGCTAGCCGAGCTAAGGGATGGAATATCAATTACTGAGGTCCATGTAAACACACAGTATTATTTGTTACAAAAACATGAACCCGAATTCGACTGTCAGTCATGGTAATTGGTAAATGTTTTTAAATTCTAGTCAGGGTAGTAGCGTGTGGGGTTAGGCTTAGCACCTTCGGAATTGGGGTAGCTACCACGCAGACAATGGACGGGGCGACCCACCCCTCCTCGCCAACTCACTGGTCACTTTGTATCTCAAGGATAAATACACTTTAGTTCAGTGTGTGAAAAAACTAACTGATGGTACTGTACAAACGAGGTGGCTGTGAACATGACTAAACAGCTGATAATTCAATTGAAGAATTAACAGATAGTGACGTATCCCATCAACTTGCCGTGGCCTTGGTAGATGATGTACCTGTACTGTAACTGTACGTAACGACCCTTCACAGTGGATTGTAGGCCTAAACAACGATCCTATTGATTACATAACTCGAAATGGAGTAAATCTGAACCTTGATGCCTAGACTAGATACAATTTGGTGAGTAGTTACTACCTAACCTACTTTACTTTAGCTAAAATGCATGCATGTTTTTAAGCATTATGTAAATTAGTGAGGGGGGGGGGGTCATCTATTTTTCACCCTATGGGCGCCGAATGTCTTAAGCCGGCCCTGGGGGGAGGGGGTGTACAAAAAACCCACGCCATTTGACATGGTAAGATACAAAACCTTCAATGTTTAAATATAGGCTAGGTAAATGACTTTCAACCGAAAAGGCGTTTCGCCAAAAAAAGAAACGTTAGAAGGTTTTAGGCATATGTCTTTTTAGGTCAATTAGGTCAATTCAATAAGGTCTTTGTCTCTACATTGTTTAAAAAGTATTATGTAAATTGGTCTGCAGTTTAATGTCTTTGTAAAGCTTGATTCTAAATGGCTGGTACAAGCATTTAGACCTAACTTATAGTATTTAAAAGATAGAAGTTATTCATCTTTCTTTGTAAATCCATAATCACAAGCCCTATTCTTTAGCCCCGTGTGTAAACTCTTCCCCAAGTAGTTCTCAACTTGCCGCTGCACGGCAGCACGTGACGGTACGCCTGCAATGAGTATTACTACACCCGCACTACAGGGTCACTCCCCTGCTAGCAGCACGGTGCGTGCACAAAACCTCCCCTAAGTAGTTCTAGACTTGCCGCTGCACGGCAGCACCTGACGGTACGCCTGCAATAAGTATTACTACACCCGCATTACAGGGTAGATCCGGAGGCGCCTCGGCCTAGTTCGAACATCACTATCAGCGTCGCATGTGTTATATGTTTATGAATTATATGATGTACAATCCTTTCATTCCTTTGCCAACAACCTAGAAGTAGAACACATGATTTATTACGTGTTTTGTAAATAAAATATAAAAATATTCAAAATCTGTAAACAAATTTCGAATCTGAGCTTACGCTAAAACATTAAAAAAATATGAATGAACGTGAAAGAAAGAACTGCTTATCTGAGTATGGCGATCCATTACATTCAGTAGGCCCTACCACTTAAGTTGCAAACGTGTGGCTTTCGGGAGGTCCCGGCTTCGAATCCCGTCGTGATAGGCAATCCTGACTGAATTTTTCCCGAGGTTTTCCTCAGTCGTTAATGCGATTGTTAGGGATTGATTCCCTTCAACAGTCCTCGGACATCGCCCTTCACAATGTTTTATCTCAATCTTCAAAATGTACGTAGTGGAACACGAAGAGGAGCATACATTGCACCCTAAAACAGGTTTCCTGCGGTAAAATGTGTCATGTAGGCCTAATCATGTCAAACCGAAGAAGTTAGTTAGTTAAAGCTAGTTAATGTTATTTTAGGGCACTCACAGTAGAGTTAGCATTAAGTGCGCTGTGCGACAAAGATAAAGGCCCGATGAAATGACTGATAATAAACAGATGAGCTATATGACTAGGCCTACTACACAAACTCTCATTTGTTAGCTAATATACATGTAGATCTATTATGGCACATACACTTAGGGCACTGGTCCAAAGCGTATGGCTCTACGAGGACGTGGGACCGACAGTGTTGGCTCGGGCGCTAAGCGCTCGACTCTGATTCTGGAGGTCCCGGGCTCGAATCCCGTCGAGACCGGCAATCCTGACTGAAGGTTTTTTTCCGAGGTTTTCCTCAGTCGTTAAGGCGAATGCAAGGGATTGAGTCCTCTTAAATAGCCCTCGGACATCCCTTCACAATTTCCTATCCGCACATACCTACCTAGTTCCCCTGAAGAGGGGCTAATAGCACCCTATAACAGGTTTCCCACGATAAAAAAAAGAGGACGTGGGCTCGAATCGTCCTTTATCACCACTTATCGTCTCGAATAGCTTTAGTGACAAAAAAGCCGTGACCACAAATGATGGTAATTTTCTTTTAGTTAATTTGGTTAAGGGCGCGTCAATCGTTAGGTCAAAATGCGTCACTCTAGCCAAGGGGAAGTGGGGAGAAAAAACCCATGCTGGACAGATCCAGTCTCAGGCATGGGAAGGGAAGGGGTCGTCGTCGTCGTCGTCGGGTAGGCATGGAGATAAGCAGATTGTGTGTGCCATGAGTTGTAACATTTATTATTCATATGTATTCGGAGAGAACTCAATACGATACCTTGATCACTTTATTTCCCAGGTAAAGTGCATCACCGTTAAGGCTATTCGACCGCGTTTTTATATTTTCCAAAATATGCTACCATGTCAAAATATAATGAATGGCTTTAAAACCTGGCTCTTTTAGAAAATCAAAACAATTTTTTTCAAATTTTTCTGATCCGGTACACAGCCAATATCGAACTCAAAATAATTTCAAAATTCAATTCGCGAAGGCACATCATTCAACGTAGGGTGTTGTGTTTTTGTGACATTAATTTTCAACTGGTTTTCTAGAGGCTGACTGAGATTTTTTTACAATTGTTTTTACTGCAAATTTTTTCGTTTGGCGGTACAAATCGGTACAAAGTACCGCCAAACGAAAAAAATCGCAGGAAAGACGATTGTTTAAAAAAAATCCTTTTACACCATTTTTTAGAACTTTTAGTCCTTTTCAATGACACAGTTTGGCGGCACACTACCATCGGGTACATTGGATTTGAAGATTTTGTATGATTATCGAGAACAAAATATAGTAGCCTAATTAATTAATGGCAAACTATTTTGTATACCCTAAATGTGATCTATGATGATGCAAATTTCAATTCTTAGATAATTAAGGCGTTTGGGCAAAGGGGAGAGGATAAAAACAAATTTTGCCACAAATTATTGTAGTCATTTCAGCATTTCATTATTGTATATACACAACTTATCATATTAAAAAAAAAAACAATGTCAAAAAAGCGAGGATACTATGTTCAAATAAATGCATCACCATCTTGCCCCCAACCCCCTACGCATGGCTCAAATAGTCATAGACCGGAACCCACGTATCATTAGTGAGACCCCCCCCCCCCCCTGCGGAGAAATGGAGACCCATATATTATGTTAGAGTGGTTATTTTGGAGTATAAATTCACTAAAGTCTATCCATCCTTGAGATACAAAGTGACCATCGGCGGACGAGACCGGGATCGGTCGTCCCGTCTATTGTCTGCATTTTTCCCTTTCCACCTTTTTTGGCGTGACCGAACTTGGGAGCGAACATGGGTTTGTTTCTACCTGCCTTCGCCCATTTCAAATCTATTGTGATGAAAATAAATTATTCATCAAAATATTTTTTTTATAATTGCAAATATTTCATAACGTGGTTCAAATGTGTAGCTTGAGTTATGAAATGTGTTTTTTTTCCCTAGTGTCTACGATCAAAACTGACTGAAATACATAAATATTATTATATTATTATATAATATTATCAAAATATGTTATAGAAGCATTATCCGTAACTCAGTCAGTTTTTATCGTAGAATTTCGTCCAAAAAAATGAAATTCAAGACGCACGCTTAATATTTCAACAACGTTATTAGATATTTGCAATTAAACAAAAAAATCAATAAATAAACTAATACAGCAGACAAAACCCTCAGTTTCTAGGATGGTCTATTTACGACTACACGCGACAACCCTTAGCAGCTGCCTCATACCCATACCCGACGCGTCCGTCGATGGTCACTTTGTACTTCATGGATAGATAGACTTTAGTAGTTGGCCAGTGGTGGGTGCGGGGTACAGGGGTGCCCAAAGGGTCAATTGTGATGATTTTTTTTACCGTTTTTATTTTTTAAAGGCCAAATCGTTAAACGAAATCAATTTTTTGCTTTTGGTTCGTGTAAGGAAAATGTAAATAGAATTTTATACATATTTTGATTCTCTTGTGGCTATGGCCCGGAAAAAAAATGCATAACATTCTATTTTCCATTACTTACACGAATCAAAAGCCGAAAATAGGTTTTGTTCAACAACTTTGCACATTAATTAGAAAATAAAAACGGTTGAAAATCCTCCCGCAAATTAACTTTTTGGACGTCCCTGTACGCGAAATCCTACACTGGCCAACAAGTCGATTTTGACTCCAAAATAATAACCCTTTCAGAATATGTAAGTTTAAACCAAAACGAGCAATTTGGGGTCATTTTGACTTCTTTTTTGAAAGTCAAAATTTATTTCCGGGACATAACAGAAAATCAAAATATGCATAACATTCTACTTTCCATTCCATACACAAATAAAAGCCGAAAATAGGTTTCGTTTAACGACTTGGGCATTAAAAAATTTAAACTGTCGAAAATCCTCTCCAAATTCACTTTTTGGTCGCTCGTACGCCGCATCCACCACTGGCCAATAAGTAGTTTTCGATTCCAAAATAATAACCCTTCAGAATATATAAGTTTAAACCAAAATTGGCAATCTGCGGCCATTTTGACTTCTTTTTTGAAAAAGTCAAAATTTGTTTTTGGGACATAAAAGTAAATCAAAATATGCATGACATTCTTTTTTCATTCCTTACACGAATCAAAAGCCGAAAATAGGTTTTGTTCAACGACTTTGCACATTAATTAGAAAATAAAAACGGTTGAAAATTCTCCCCCAAATTCACTTTTTGGCCGGCCCTGTACGCCGCATCCACCAACGGCCAAGTAGCCTACGAGTAGATTTCGACTCCAAAATAAGAACCCTTTCAGAATATTTTAGTTTTAACCAAAACGAGCAATTTGGGGCCATTTTGACTTCTTTTTTGAAAAGTCTAAAAAATTATTTCCGGGACATAGGTCTACAAGAAAACTAAAACATTCATAACATTCTATTTTCCATCCCTTACACGAATCAAAAGCCGAAAATACGTTTCGTCCCAACGATTTGACGTTAAAAAAAACAAAACGTTTGAAAATCTCCCCCTAAATTCACTTTTTGGACCATCCACCACTGGCCAAACTGGCCTACGAGTAGATTTCGACTCTAAAATAATAACCCTTTCAGAATATATAAGTTTTAACCTCAAACAAATTATTTCCAGGACATACAAGAAAATCAAAATATGCATACAATTTTATTTACGATTCCGTAAACAAATCAAAAGCCGAAAATTAATTTCTTTCAACCATGTGGCCTTTAAAAAAGTGGATTTCTACTCCAAAATAACCACCCTAACATAATATTAATATGGTTCTTCATTTCTCCGCGCGCGGGGGGGGGGGGGGGGGGGGTTCTACCTGGAGCAGTTTAATTTTGACAACTTTTTGCATTACACTACCGCAAAGGTCTAGCTCAAAACTGCAGTGGGAAATCCATTAATAATATAATAATAATAATATATTCTAGAGCATCTTTTGGCCAACATTTCAAAATAAATATCTTAAAAATAAACCAAAATCTAAAGTTTTATTGTGGTGTCTAATAATTTTAGGTTTCCAAACTCCCTGACATTTCCAGGTTTTATGGACTGAAAACCATATTTTTTCCAAGTTACAAATTTGGCAAATTGGGAAAATTAGAGAAGTTATTTTGCCCTACAACTTTATGATTTGCAGTGATGCCATATTATATAAATTTTATTAATCTACAGACAACAGTAAAATCCACTCCCAAGTGTCGAGTAGACCTAACTAAATCTAAACAATTAGAAATACCACACATTAATCACAGTTTTTAACAATGTCATATTGTACAAATCAAATCATTAGGCCTAGGTTCCTAAATACACGAACAAAATATAAAAATTCTGTAAGTACCGGTAACAATTAAATAGCATAGGCCTAAAGGTAGATACAACACAGTAAAAACGTTCTTCACTGAAAATCCAAGGTGGATACGTAAAACCTATTAAAACAAAACTTAGGCCCTAGGTTATATAATGTATATAAGAGCTAGTAAAAAAGGTGATAAAATTGATAGAATAAAGTCATACTATTGGTAAACTTGCATAAACAGCTGTTTTAAATGATGATTGATATCAATTTCTTTGTCAAATAGCCAATAATAAATAAATAATTATGGGGGTTTGGGGAAAGACGAGCTCTGGCCATCAACATGAGTAGCTTCATCTTTTCCGCAAGTTGTTCTGTCCTCCCCACATGCCACGCATTTCGACCTAACGGTCACGCACGCAGAGGCGGATTAATAGGTACTACTCGCAGTGAGCGCAGGAGCAGAGCCCTGGATGGCTGAGGGGCCCCCGAATTCAGCCTTAGAAAAAATATATACTTAATGTACCCAAGTGTAGCTATGCCATACATAGAATACAAGTTTTGTATCGTGTATTTTGAATCCTTATTCCTTATTTAAAACTTTAAATGAATATCAAATAAAATAAAAATAAATACATCCGTATTTAGAGGTCTAGATGCACTTGGTCAAATACATAACTAATTTTCAACGGGAGACATTAAATTTAAAGCAGACCAAGCCAGCCAGCCCTGTTAACGCCAACACCATTGATGACTATGATCGAACAATGATTAACTAGAGACCAATATTATAAATAGTAAACACAGGCCCCGGACAAGCTGGACACGATTCCGCTCGCGGACAGCGCCAGAATCAACAAGGCAAAAGTATTGTTTTATATATCTGTGCAGTGAACCTAGAGATAGGCCTATAAATGACAATAAAACAATCAATAACAACAACTCAAATATGCGCCGATTATAGGGTCACCAACTTTGGAAAATAAAATTACGGTATTGTTTTTTGTGGTGGGAAAAGTAGACCTACGTATCCTAGTACAATGGGGGGTCTGGGGGGATGCCCCCCAGCTCGTGCGGGTCTGGGGCGCATAGCCCCAGATTTTGTTTGATTTCTAACATTGCAAATAGTGACATTTTACTAGTTTTTAAGAGTGCTTTTTCCTCCCATTTCTTTAAATACACACACACTAATTTCTTCTTTTTACATGGTTCACTCATTTTCACACTTACTTCGCCGACTAAAACACAGTAGCAAGTCGCAAGAAGGTTTACAGAACCTCACTGTATACTGGTTGACAGCGTGAGCGACGAGATTGATGAATGAAATCCAAGAGCGTACAAGAATGTTCAAAATACATACACCCAGGGCTCCAAGTGACCAGTTTTAAAAATATAGGAATTTTCCAAAAGGAATAATAGGAAATCTTGGGGAATTAAACGTACAGTGCTAAGGAGTATTTTACAGTTAACTGAACAGGTAATAATATTTTAAGTTTTTATAAAGTGTAGTTACAATAAGTAGGCATTATTAGAATTGTGCAACTTACTCCAGTCACATTAATAGTATACAAATAATAAGACCAGAATCTCATCGATTACTAACGTAGTACCGGAGCACCACAAGTTCTATTTTTTCAATTTACTAGATGAGAATCCTGAGGAGCATAGTGGGCAAGACGAGAAGAGATAGAATAAGAAACACAGACATTAGAGAAATGCTAGGTGTAGAAAAGTTAAGTGACAGAATAAGAAGGACAAGGTTGAGATGGTATGGCATATGAAACGAATGGGGGAAAATAGAATGCCCAAGAAAATGTATGAAAGAAGGATTGAAGAAGGAAGAAGAAGATGGGGTAGACCAAGGAAGAGATGGAAGGACATCATAGCAGGAGACTTGGAGGCAAGAGGAGAAAGCTGGGAAGATGTGGAAGAGATATGATTGTGGGAGGATAGAAAGAAGTGGAAAATTTTTGTTGCTAAACCCAAGTTGACCCTGCCAGAAGCAGGAAACGGCAATGGATAATGATGATGATGACTTCTGAATGTTAGCAAAGTCTTCTTTGCGGGCAGGATACTTGTGGAACCGGTTATGAAGCTTCACTAAAAAATCCTCCATTCCCATGTAGGAATTGTATCCATAGCTTTTCCAAATGAATTAAATATTAACAATTTCACCTACGGGAGTGTTTCCCGACTAACCAAATCGAGAAACTTACCAAATGAGTTGTGGATAATGTGAAGGATATACAGGTACCGATTGAGATAAGGCCAGACTGTTTTCAGTTTTTACGTACCGGTATGCATTCATGTCCAATGGTCCATCTGAACCAATGACATAAATAAGCTTTGCGTAGCAAAATGCTAGACGCTCAGTCTCCTATCCTTCACTCTGAGCGCTAGCGTGCCGAAAAGAAGCCATCATAAAAGGGGAAAATCATTTCCCTGCCACATAGATACTTCAGCAAGTTAGCTAATCTGACAATTTAAGTGGCTGTGGAATTGTGTTTGTTGTTGAGCAGATGGGCGAGCACCGCCGTCTGTATGTAAATATGCACAGATTTACCTACATTTAGACGGCTGTTTTTCCCCTTCCATGATGGCTTCTGATTGACACGCTCCCACAGCCACACTGAGAGTCTAGCATATTACGAGTTTTCACGAGACAGACATGTACACGGCGCGCTCGTAAGTTGGCCTACTCAAATTCATGTACAACGTTCTGGAGAAAAAACTACATATGTGAATTCTAAAATGCACAAGACACAGTTTTTTTTATGCAGAACAACATACAACAAACGGAATTGATGTATGTTATAAATCCTTCTAGGCTTGTACTCCATTGTTACGCATAAAGTCAACGCGATGGGAAAAAGAATAGGTTGCTCCCTTCGCATTGACTTTAAGCTTAACAATGGTGAATAGTAGTTTACATCATAAAGCAATTATGTTTGTTGTATGTTTTTCTGCATAAAAATATCTGTGCCTTGTGCATTTTAGAATTCATGTATGTCGTTTCAATTTTTCTCCAGAGCGTTGTACATTTGAATTTGAGTGCTTACGGGTGTGCCAAGGTCATATCCGTCTCGTGAAGACTCTTAATTGAATGTCATTGATCTGAACCAATCATCAGGCGTTTGTTAGGCTGTAATTTATTTAGTTATTTAGGCCTAGCCTAGTTAGTATTTCGGAAAATAATGAAAAATAATTATTTTTACTGCAAATTATACTATATTCATAAAAACAAAGCCCATTTTGTTTCAAAATTCCAAAAATTGCTAAAAAATAGGAATTATACACCACCACTCTGAATATATAGGAAATATAGGACAACTTGGAGCCCTGTACACCCTTGCCGTTACAGGTGTACATTTTACGTGTCATTTGAAAGACTGGCTACTGCCATGTTGCCATATTGTGCTTTATCTTCTGCTTGCCACTGAAAAGCACCCGAGTTCCGGAATAATAATGTAGACAGCTCCAAAACGGACCAAAAAATTGAAAAAAGTTGTAACAAACCATTATACCAAAATTACAGGATTTTAGTCATCCCGTTTAACTTCAATATGGTGCCAAAACCACAAAAATACGGGAAATCCCGTAAAGTACGGGATGGTTGGCAACCCTAGCCAATTACCTACTTAGTTAGATTGGAGAAGGGTTGACAGGTTGGGAAAGCATAGAGAACATAAAGCCCAGCCTGAAGGGCTGGGGGCGACAAAACTTTTCACCTGCTGATGACAACTGTAGCTAATTTAAAGTTTTACCTTAATCCACGACGCGTTTCGTCCTTCTGGGACTCTTCAGGCGGATGGTGGCCACTAAAAATCAGCTAACTACATGCAACCAAAACTCACAACACATAACCAAACCTGTGGTAGGGCCAGGGCAAGAAGTAAATTCTGCAAGCATGTTGTCATCATCAGCAAGGTTACTTCACACACCATTCATACTGGGGCACACAGTCAGCACAGACAGTAAGGGGGCTTCCCTCCCAACTCTGGTGCTCGGGAGACAAGAAATCCATGACTTACCCTGGATTCGAACCAGGACCCTTGGCAACAAGAGAAAAGCTGCCCTCCTGCTGTTGCTGGGCAAGGGTGCCTCTTCATTCATACTAAGAGAAAAGGTTAGAGATAGGAAGGGTGGAAAGTCACAACACAGCACAACCAGTGAGGGGGCTTCCCTCCTAGACTCTGGTGCTTGGGCGACAAAAAAATTTGGCCTTTTCCAAACTAATTGAACAACCAAGTCATTTGACACCTATCACTTTCCATCTTTCTTCACCTATGGGGTCGAGATGGGCGAGCCTACTCTACACCCTCTGGTGGGTCCGTGTTTCCTTGTTCATAACAAGTGTGACTCCTTGTCCTGCTGGGGAGGCCTAGCAGGTGATGAACCTGTTAGACCCTACTCGTCTTTTCCTTCAACCTCTTCATCTGCAGCCAAGAGCTAATATAGCACGTGTACCTGTGCTATAGCCAAGAGCTTGCAATTTGTAGTCTTGTTTCCTTTCGTTTTCGAATCCCAGTCACAATTAGTAGGGCAGCCTCTCTCGTTGCCACGGGTCTTGGTTCAAATCCAGGGTAAGACATGGTTCTTTTGTCGCCCAAGCACCAGAGTCTAGGAGGGAAGCCCCCTCACTGGTTGTGCTGTGTTGTGACTTTCCACCCTTCCTATCTCTAACCTTTTCTCTAAGTATGAATGAAGAGGCACCCTTGCCCAGCAACAGCAGGAGGGGCAGCTTTTCTCTTGTTGCCAAGGGTCCTGGTTCGAATCCAGGGTAAGTCATGGATTTCTTGTCTCCCGAGCACCAGAGTTGGGAGGGAAGCCCCCTTACTGTCTGTGCTGACTGTGTGCCCCAGTATGAATGGTGTGTGAAGTAACCTTGCTGATGATGACAACATGCTTGCAGAATTTACTTCTTGCGTGGCCCTACCACAGGTTTGGTTATGTGTTGTGAGTTTTGGTTGCATGTAGTTAGCTGATTTTTAGTGGCCACCATCCGCCTGAAGAGTCCCAGAAGGACGAAACGCGTCGTGGATTAAGGTAACAACTTTAAATTAGCTACAGTTGTCATCAGCAGGTGAAAAGTTTTGTCGCCCCCAGCCCTTCAGGCTGGGCTTTATGTTCTCTATGCTTTCCCAACCTGTCAACCCTTCTCCAATCTAAATCTAAACTAGCCATTTGGCCTTTTCCAAACCAATTGAACAACCAAGTCATTTGACACCTATCACTTTCCATCTTTCTTCACCTATGGGGTCGAGATGGGCGAGCCTACTCTACACCCTCTGGTGGGTCCGTGTTTCCTTGTTCATAACAAGTGTGACTCCTTGTCCTGCTGGGGGGGCCTAGCAGGTGATGGACCTGTTGGGACCCTACTCGTCTTTTCCTTCAACCTCTTCATCTGCAGCCAAGAGCTAATATAGCACGTGTACCTTGTGCTATAGCCAAGAGCTTGCAATTTGTAGTCTTGTTTCCTTTCGTTTTCGAATCCCAGTCACAATTAGTAGGGCAGCCTCTCTCGTTGCCACGGGTCTTGGTTCAAATCCAGGGTAAGACAGGGTTCTTTTGTCGCCCAAGCACCAGAGTCTAGGAGGGAAGCCCCTCACTGGTTGTGCTGTGTTGTGACTTTCCACCCTTCCTATCTCTAACCTTTTCTCTTAGTATGAATGAAGAGGCACCCTTGCCCAGGAGGGGCAGCTTTTCTCTTGTTGCCAAGGGTCCTGGTTCGAATCCAGGGTAAGTCATGGATTTCTTGTCTCCCGAGCACCAGAGTTGGGAGGGAAGCCCCCTTACTGTCTGTGCTGACTGTGTGCCCCAGTATGAATGGTGTGTGAAGTAACCTTGCTGATGATGACAACATGCTTGCAGAATTTACTTCTTGCGTGGCCCTACCACAGGTTTGGTTATGTGTTGTGAGTTTGGTTGCATGTAGTTAGCTGATTTTTAGTGGCCACCATCCGCCTGAAGAGTCCCAGAAGGACGAAACGCGTCGTGGATTAAGGTAACAACTTTAAATTAGCTACAGTTGTCATCAGCAGGTGAAAAGTTTTTGTCGCCCCCAGCCCTTCAGGCTGGGCTTTATGTTCTCTATGCTTTCCCAACCTGTCAACCCTTCTCCAATCTAAACCAATTACCTACCTAGTGCTGCCACCTATGAAGTGATGACATCGTAATGAACTGGAGGAGACCTATCATACCTTACCGAGCCCAGAGTAGTAACCCGGTGAAGAAAAAAAATACGTGCAAGACAGACATAAAAAACTACAATAAATAGTAATGTAAAATTGCTGCTATTGTAACTTGTAAGGTACATTTTTTATTGATTAATTTTACATTCATTATGATGCTCTCATAGGCATACATAATGGGAAAGTAAAAACCCATATGAGGGACTTTTTAAAGAACAAGAAACAAGTTGTAGAATGCAAATAATGAAATAAATTAAGAATGCACACGATAATCGATAATCAATATTAAATAAAATCTCGATAATCAAAAGTCATTATTGATAATCAAAATATCAATAATTGGTTGAAAATGGCCCAAAACACGTAATTCGTATTTCCCACTTGGGCAAACAGAGATAGGTCGCTTGAGATTCATGTTTGGGAGCGAACTTAGCCGATAGCGGGAGGCAAACACAAAGACAACACAGACAGGACGAGGCAGCAAGTGGCTTGAGATCGTATTGTTTTGAACTTCGTTTACCACATTTGAGATTCCATCATGTCGGAATGGGCTTAAATTTTTTATTGGAAATACTAATAACGATATTATCAATTATATCGATTCGATAATGATTAATGGCATTACCATTTTGATAATTTTGATAGTGAAAAAGTATCTATGTGCATCCCTAAAATAAATATTACCAATACAATAACATAGAAACACAAATGACAGTAGTGAGTAGACCAAGTGACTTAACTTAACGTAGGCCTATAGAAATTACAGATGAACTTTGGAGTAAGACTGCATATTATATAGCCACATTAAATATATATATATATATATATACATATATTATATATTTATATTTATATTTATATATATATATTTAGGCCTAAGGCAATATCATTCCATACCTACTAGGTAGTAGGTACTCATTTGGCAAGATTCATTCAGAATATGGAAGTCCTGCACTGGTGAGAATTTTACAGAATTATTGGTTCGTTTCATTGACATTGAGTTTGTTTACAGAATTGTAAACATTAAAATACTATTAGTTTTCTGGCCTATACAATAGGCCAACACATTCATCTCTCATTCGAGTCATTCAATAGGTATAGGCCTATACATTTTTTAAAGCATAATTTTTGCTAACATATTAACATTAGAGAATTGGATTCATTTTCAATGCATTAGTAATTATTAGAGATGGGCCGATTCCAGATTTGATCGATTCCGATTGTTATACCAATCTTTGCTTATACTAACCAAACTTAGACAAAGCCTGTAAATAGACACAAATATACTAGTAGAAAGGTTCTCTACAAGAATAATGTAAGGAATTATATTAGGGGTGAGCAAAGCTTCGAAATTATCGAATCAGAATCAAATCTTTTAGTATTGAATCCGAAATCGTAAAAATTCGAAGTATTCTTAAGAATCCGAATACGGCGCCAAACACCAGAGACCGAGAAACTCGCAAATATATCGATAGGTCGATTTTATAGTTTGCAATCGATAACGTGACAACATGGCCACCGCGTACGTAAAAGAAGAATTTCCGTTCGCGTCTTGTTCAAGAAAATGCGATGTTTTTCCCGCACGTAGCATTCGAAAAACAACAGTGCGCTCTCCTCTCTCTCTCTTGGATGATGCTGGCAGGCTGCCTGAGGCGTTGCACAATCATATGCACTCACGCGAGCCCTAGCCGGCTGCCGACTCGGGAAAACAGGCGGTGCCGTGTTTACGTCAGTCTCGCTTCACATGGCGAGGATTACTACTTGAACGATGCCCATCTCCGAACTCGTACGTAATAAGTGCGGGTCTATGAAAAGACCAGCGGATACAATGGATGTTATGTTTGGGCCTACTAATTTGCTCTTAAATGACAGCAAGAAGTTTCCTTGCAATGTTATCTTGAACAGTAGAACAATGCCAAAAGATAAGATGGCCTACCGTGCGAGATAAATACTTCGGGTTCAGAAAAGGCTGGATGGATGAAGTGTTGTTGATTGGCTGAAGATGTCATGGAGTCTCGAAAACTTGGTAAAAACAACTCTCTTTGAGGTGGTCGTATGCGAAACCGCCCGAGGCCTGCCGAGTGGGGCTCGAGAGTGTGTACGTCAAGCGACCTTGTCGATATTTTCAACAGGAATCGGAATAGCTCAAATGGCCTAAAAATATGGGAATCACGATTCTTACGATTCTTAGAGAATCGGTGGAACCACCGAAATTGATTTTGGAATTGTTCCATCTCTAGTAATTATTTATCATTAATGACATTTGGTTTTGTAGGGTAGCCCTAATGTCACATGTAATAACTAAGTTAAATATCACTGTATATGTATCATGTCAAATGTCATTTAAAAAACATGTTAATTAACTAGACTAGATAAGAGGATGTACAATTACCATTGCGTTACTTCCCGGACAGAATAAAGCACCAAACTTGCTCATAGGAAAATGTCCGATTGCCAAACTATTCGAACCGTTTGACTTAAATAAACTTAACTCTCAACGACTACCAGAAAGACAGGCACATGCCAATTTGAGGAAAGTCACTGTTATACAGTAGGCCTATTTAAGAGGATGGGATAGTCGCAAAATTAAAACCACGCAAAATTACAGTTTTTTCGTGATATCTCGAGAACGATGCAAAACATCTAAAAACGGATTCTAGACCGCTATGTGGTTTTGTTAGAGCAATATAATGCAGAAAAAAATATTCAAATATAATAATCGGTGCAGTTTGTATTTTTTTGATATACATTTAATTAATTAAAATTCTAATAAAAACTTAATTACCATCATATAACAATATTTTTTTGTACAGGCTATAGTTCTCCCAAAACCACAGAGATGTCTAGAATCAGTTTTTAGATATTTTGCATTGTTCTCGAGATATCAAGAAAAAACTGTAATTTTGTGTGGTTTTAATTTTGCGACTAATACAGTATCCACTTCTTGACAGGCACATGAAATTTTAGGAAAATCACATTTATACAGTATTCACTATTCAGATCATGTCCGTATTATATCTCCATTTCTTGTAGACTCTTCAATTTATTTCACTCTTCATAATTTAGCTTGAATCAGAATAACAGATTTCCATTATTTGAGCTTCAACCATATTCACTTTCAATAATTTTGCTGAAAATATTTTCATTAAAAAAAGACACCTAGTAGGCCTACACCTCAATGTTAGAAAATAACTATTTTTATTCGTCTCAAATATTGCTTCACACACACTTCACTTAACACTGAACACTTTACAGAAGATTTCCTTCTTCTTCGATCTTAAACGAGATTTTGTGCCAAGTTACATTGTACATTTTCCTATAACATAAGATACAAACCATTAGGCCTAGTATGAATTTTTAATTAACTTATTGAGGTACTGGAGGGAACTAGGGTAGATTAACTCTGAAAACACAGTTTTGAGATAAATAAGAAACAAATACAATTGGCAGAGGGCTATGGCTATGGAAGAAGTGTGCAACATTGTTTTAAGTACCCTATGAACAATTATCATTACCAATTGTGTGATGCAAATTAATATGCATCACACTGTTCATTTTGCGCAATTTCTAGTGGATAAATCAACAGTGGGCTCAGTACTAGTGCTCTAGCTATACACTTCAGGAGATCGTGGGTTTGATTCCAACACCGAGAATTTGAAGGTTTGCATTTGCACACTGGCTTCCCGAGTCATGAGACAAACACTGAGACGAGTCATACAAGCAGCTCTCGGACACACCTCCCATGCCTTTAAAATATACCAATAATATTAAAGGGCAAAACTAGTTATGCATACAGGTTACCTTCTTTACCTGTATTTCGTGGGGAGAATAACAAAAATATTATTAAAACAAGCAGTAGATTTAAAATTTTAAAAATGTTTTTGGGAGCACTATTAATGGAAAACAGTTCAATTTGTAAGTAACAATTTTGAACTACCGTGACCACCATATAGGCCTATTTATATTCATTTAAATTTAGGCCTACCGTATTTTAGTCTGTTACGTGTTAATGTTGTTAAATTTAATATAAAAAAATATCCGAAAAGGATTCAAATCCTTAGTATGGATTC
Source organism: Sweltsa coloradensis (assembly GCA_024449915.1). NCBI lineage: Eukaryota > Metazoa > Arthropoda > Insecta > Plecoptera > Chloroperlidae > Sweltsa > Sweltsa coloradensis. The sequence continues at coordinate 287,876 of JAMZAV010000702.1, forward strand.
AAGTAATGTTTGGATTTGGGTAACCTGAGTACCTGATGTCATCCCTCCTACAAACAAAATGTAAAACTTCAAGGGGATGGGGGAGTTGTTTGAGTGAGGTCAAATTTGAGGTAATTCTCAGTCTTGGGGACACTACTTTTAAAGTTACATGCCCCAGTAGCTTTGCTATTTTTTCGCTACTTTTTTCAGATGTAGCGACGCTACATTCGCGCTACACAAGAAATATAGCGCACAACTTTTCCGCTACATGTTCATGTTTAATCGGGGTGTGTCGAGATCTCAAATTATCCCGTTTTTACATCGTTTTTTTACAAGCCTTTTGACGTCGTGCCGAGATGATTTTTGACTCCATTTATGTCGACTTGATCGTGATCTATCATCGAAGCACATAGTTTCGGTTTCCATTGCGATAGGAAGCGTTCTTTCAACGTTTAGGCTAGCTAGGCCCTAGTCTTTTAAGAATTCTAGGCATAACGATCAACATTCATATTGCATTTCTGGTCAAAGAGTTTTTCGTGGAATCACGGTAGAAGAATGCGACAAACAACTCTAGCGAAGTTCGGAATAGGCCTACTGGTGCCGGACAATAGCGAAATAGCCCGGAATGTCCCGAGGGGGGGGGGGGGGGGGGGGAATAAGACACTAATCACTTCATTTTAATGTGCAATTCAGACAATTGGCATATTTATTGAGCGGATTACGCTCTAAATCAATAATCCGACTTCTCATTATCATGGATACATCTTTGTTTACGACCCTGAAATAGCACTCAAGATGCACCACACAATTTAATACTCACTGCAATATTTTTGGTAAAGTCAGCTACGAACACCCGATGTGACAGATCGCTCGCATCCTTCGGACGACGCAGAGAGCGAGGGAGGGAGATGGTGTGCATGTGAGACGAGATTACGGGCCGGCCTACACGACGTGAAACTCGGGAACATCTGCGACCCCGCGGCGGGCGTTACAAGTTAGTTTGCAGTGCTGACTTTTGACTTTATGTGGTACTGGAACTGCTGGCGCCGGAACTTAAAAAGTAGCGCAAATGTCACGCTAACGCTAAAAAAAATTGTAGCATGCTACCGCTACAATATGCCCCCTTAATAAAGTAGTGCACTACTGGTTCCGCTACAGGTAAAAGTAGTAGCGCACTTCTCCCCAAGACTGTTAATTCTATAGGAAATGATAATTAAATAGACTACGGTTCCTAAACTTTTAATGTGAGACACAGAAGATTGTTCGCTTTCTGATGGTGATTTGTATTGATGTAGAATTCTCTGAACTTTGTTAATCAACAGGCTAGGTAATACTAGTAATAAATAAGCCTACCTTAGTTGTCATCCGAATCAACTGGTGAAGGTAAACTACCCAGTTGCTCTAACAACACTTCAACCTCTTGTATTGACTTCACTTCGCCCATTCCTAGCAATACCCTCCGGCCTTTGAAATACACGCTTGCTCGGCACGTAGTTTTAAAAACCATCGCTCTATCGATAAGTATTTGTGGTTCAGGAATCGGCATGTGAGCGAAGGCAAGGTATTCATTAGAGGTTCCTTTGTGAACTGCCCATTGTGATGATGGAAGTTTGACTAGTGATGCATCTTTGAAAAGCTGTTGATATGTGAGTTTGGTTTCAGCATTTGGCGTTCGTTTAGCCGAAGAAGGGGAACTGCTATCCCACACCGGCTCATTCTTCACTATCTGTAAAATAAAATTTTGATATTAGGTGTTAGTTTATACATGGGATTGGGTATGGAAACCGGTCACCGATATCTTTTATGTAAAAAAAGGTTGACTGAATGCAAGAGGGACTTGTAAATAACAGGAAATAATATTTCTTATTTGGGTGGGACATAACCTCACTATATCAGCCATTATATTAACTAGAGATGGACTGATACAAGAATTTGTCGATAACACTTTTTTATGAACCAATTTGATACCTATATATTGAGAACGCCCTACAAATAAGATAAAAAACATGACATTTGATTCTAAGAAGGGAACTTTCTTCTAACTAGGACATAAAGTACACTTTTATAATGATCAATATCGTGAATGATGGTTTCTTTTGATCAACAAATGTGAAATATAGTAACATAGTTGTTTTAGCTATGTAGGCCTACAATTATTCAAAATTGTTGCCATAATTTATTATTATTATTATTATTATTATTATTATTATTATTATTATTATTATTATTATTATTATTATTATTATTGATGTTTGTTGTTGTTAGATTATTATTCAGTTTATGTTGGTGATGTGAGTCAGTAAATTTACTGGTCAGGAAAATTACCATAAAATTACTGACCACAGTTAGTTAATTTTGTAATTTCCCATCATTATATTGTAATAATGACTTGGGAATGCACACAACAACAGGCAGTGGAATTTATAATGAAAAAGAGATGGGAAGAAACAAAGGGTTGATGTCAAGAGCAAAGGTAAAGCTAATGGCAATAACACACATGTGGAAACAGTTCTTCAAAGTTTGGATTCTTCAAATGATGAAGTCACAACGAAGTAACCGACAGCAACATACAAATTACCAAATTTACTGTCTCGACTATAAATTTACCGGTTAATTACCCGACTTTTAAATTTCCGGTAAATCCACACCACTATTTAAGGCAACCAGAAAATAATATCTCTAATGCCAATCAGACTCTAATGAGGAATGACTAATTAGTAATTAAATAAGTAACTTCTACACTTTGGTAGAAGTTGTTTTACAATGGAGTCAACTGAGAAGGATGGTCAACGATAACGTCAAGACCAGCAGGGTGATTCTCTACGATCTGAAAGTAATGCCACCAAATTAAACATACGGCGGCGTTAAATTTAAACTTAACGCCGATCTTGGAGAATTGCCCTGCAGATGAGAGAAACTTCCACAGACCATTCCGAGAAGTGGTTTAGACTTTAGTGACATGACCAAGCCCGCTATGTTTTTAATCCACCTACCTACACCACACCTAGGCCCGATTCCACCAAGTCTTAAACTCGAGTTTAATTTTGTTAAACCTCGGTTAGCTTGAAAATGCGTTCCACCAGAACTAAACTCGAGTTTAAACCGAGTTTAAACTAAACCCTACCTGGGGTGCGGTTTAACAACTTAAACTGGACTCACCACCAGTACGATATTCGATTCCACATATAACAAGCTGTGATATGTGGAATCGGTTTTATTTACGTCTTTATACCTGTTTATACGTGTTTATACTGTTCAACAACTTGTAACAGCAATATTTTCTCACTCTCCGAGTAGTTAGTACCACGCGAACGTATTTTCATTTTTCATAGGTTATGTTGTCAGTGTGTCGTCACTGTCTTGTTCAACAGCTGACCGTGGAGACAAAATAACGTGATTTTTGAAGAACCAATCACAGACATCTTTACAAAATAAACTCCGCGTAGCTAAACGGAGGTGAATAAAATGTGGTGGAATGGGTCATGGTTTAAACTGAAGTTTAAAGATAAGCGGAGCTTAGTTAAACTCGAGTTTAGCATCCATTTGGTTTGGTGGAAACGGGCCCTAGTGATGGGACCATTCCCTGCCTAAATTTAAATCCCCATAAGTAGGGAATTTTTGTTTTTTTAAAATTGGCTGTAATTTGTTAAGGTTTTTAACACTATCTGCACCTGCTCTGCACAATCTGAGTCAGCTCTTAGTTAATTCTAGGCTTGTTAGGGTAGGCTATGCCTAGACATAGGCCTAAATATTATTAACGTTTAGGGGCGTGCGAATAGTGATTTTGAGGTTAGAATCAAATATTGAATATTTTGTCTTCACGAATATGTGGAATTCCGAATTACACAACAAAGCGTTGTTTTAAATTCCCGCCTAAGGAGGTTAGGCTAATGGTAGCCTGAGGCATAATCATAAAATTGGATTCCAATTTTGGGCCCTAGGCACTACCGCGCTAGGCCTAATCGTCATGTTCAAGGGTCACGTTGGTTTTCACGTAAGGCCTAGGCAAGACCTAGACCTGGATCCATGTTAGTTAGGCCCTACTAGCCTAGTTAGCCTAGCACTATTTAATATTTTTATTATTATTTATATGATATTATATTAATAATAAAAAAATAATTTTAAACAATGTTTTTTAAGGCTTTGTGGTCATTTTTTGGCTTCAAACGAAAATTCCCTCAAAATTCCCACCTGGGAGAATATTCCCTGGGAATATTCCTCAAAAATAAATTCCCGGAATTTACCCATCACTAACCACACCACAACAATATGTGATGGTGAAGTGCACCATTTCTATTTTTTATTTAGGTATAAATATCAAATCGATATCAGATGAACTTCTTTTGACCATCAAAAACTGTTGATCCATTACATGTGTAGGGGCCTATACATGGGATTTGTGAAAAGAAAAAATGATTGCCAAAAGTGATGAAATGATTGTAATGATTAGTATGTAACTTTAATGAACAAAAACACCAATTTAATTCCACAGTCAGATATGAGGTGTAGGCTACAGCAGGAAATGCAAAACGTTATATGGTTTGAAACACGGCAATTGGGCTTTGTACGCAAAGCTTTTCGCAGGTCATGCCACCGTAGTACCGGCCCTAACTGCTATGAATCATCAGCATAGTGTAGGCACCTAGTTCTTTTGGCACGGCAGCGTGGATTATCTAGACCAGTGGTTTTCGACCTTTTTCAGCCTAGTAGGCCTACCCCTAAAAGGCATTGCAAATTATCACCGGCCCTCCATTGATTGGATATTGCTTAACGTCTCATGTTAATGCACTTTGGCTATTCGAGACGATAAGTGGTGATAGATGAGGATGAAGTATGAACAGAAGGGAGGGAAACCCGGTTTCGGCACGTAGCTTACTCCTTTCGAAAAATACCAATGGGACCAATGGCTAACGTCCCTTCCGAAAGGACGGTGTAACCTTGACAGTCATATATGTAGGTTCCTCTACTAACCCGGACTGCCGAGCAGATGTCGAGGAGAACAAAGCTGTTACACTAGCTCTCAAACCCTTCATCTGCTCTAACCAGCAGTATACGTAAGTTTCAGGGCAGAGCGGTCACCCACTACCCCTGACCACGCCCGATTCTGCTTAACTTCGGTGTTCGAGTGGGAACCGATTAAACAACCTTGGCTAAACCGCTGGCTACTACCTCTCCATATTTTTCTTTATTATGATACATGAGGCTGTGATTAATCAAACGTATTTCAGTCATATTTAGAACAGCTGAAAAGCGTACATATTATATAGTAATCGTGAAACCAATATAATTATACACTTCGGTAAATTTGTTCAATGTTGCTGTACCGGTACATTGTGTTTTATTTATATTAGCCTTTCATTGATACAAAATAAAGAACATGCGTACATATACCGGTGTATGTACAAATGAATGCGGCAGGGAAAACTACTAGTTCCTTCAAAATTGTGTTTTTGTTTGTTTTTGCAACCAAACGAAAAATCACGTATGTAGCCTTGAAAGATTTTTCAGAGATGTGTGTGTCCTTCTGCAAGATAACTATACCTCTTTTCATGCCTTCACATTTCCTTAATTAAAAAAAAAAAAAAAACGGATTGGTTTAACTATTAATTCGGCATGTTTTATTTGCAAATGTATCTTTAAAATGAGCTGGTTTCATACATTAGTTGGACAATTTTTCCAGTTGAATGTCTTCTCAAAAGACTAAATACAATGCATTTACCCACTTTGCTTAAGTGGTGGTGTAGAATAGTGCATTCAGAAAACATTGACTTAGAATATAAATTTAGTTTTTAAAATAATGTATTTTCAGCACTGAAGCAACTACAACGTTAAAAAAAAATGAGTATTAATATTTTTCCAAGTACCCCTTTAGAATGTCTTGCGTACAGCTTGAAAACCACTGATCTAGACAGAGCTTGTACTACGGTGGAGCTTCGAGTGTCAGAAAGTGGTAGTGCAAAGCCCAATTAGGGAAGTACTAGAGAGTAGAGAAGCTAGGGGATAGATAGCTAAGATGGTTGGGACATATGAAGAGAATGGAGGTGGAGAAATTATTGTTGAGAACAATAGGTTTGTTTGGTTTACCTAGTGTAGTGTAGACTTGTGTAGTGTAGGTGTAGGCCTTCAAATCAAATTACACTACACTTTACCCAGGATAACTAAACGTTTTTTAAGTTACACTTAACACTTGTCCCACATCGAACTGTCAAAGTTCTAAAACATAATAAAACGCACACAGGACATGTTGAAGGCATTAGCCCTAAATGAGTCAAATTAATTGTATAGATCTATTTTCAGACCATATCAGACGATGAAAAGTTATTTGGAACATAAACTTCATTAGTGCTTATCCTGTTTGAGGTTAGAGTAACCTATGTACTTGCCCTCATCACAAAATATAGTCCCACATATATGAAATACTCCGAATCGGTTTCTAATGCGTAATATAGTAGACTACTGGTTGATTTTAGGAGTTATATTGATTGCCACTGCAAGAATGTGTAATTCATCATGTTTTAATCTGCTTCTCTGCAAATTTTGCGCCTAAATTTCTACACCTACACACTACACAACCTCCTAGAGCTCGTGTAGAAATGCTAAACTTTACACTACACGAAGTCAAACCAAACGGCAACACTTTACACTACACTTAATATGAAAACACTTTTTAGATTTTGTGAGCCTACACTAGTGCAAAGTGTAGGTTCGTGTAGCAAACCAAACAAACCTAATGTAAGAAATTAAGATTCAATCCTCGTCGTAGAGGACCCTCCCTCCTCCCATCAAAAACCACCCCTACAACAATGATACGAATGATGACAGAGATGGCAATAGTATGAGAAACCCTCCTTCCCACCCCTTGCTTGTGGCTGTATCTGTCCAACACGAGTATGTCCACACCAGATCCCATAGGCTTGAGTGGCGCATTATGAACTTTCAACTTACGGTTGACGTGCCCAAAAAACAAAACAATCAATAAAAATAAAAACTGAAAGATAAACCCCAAATCAGTAGGCCTAAATATTTTTGGATGAGCGTAGCGAGCGAAGCGAAGATTCCATTTCACTACACTGGAGAAAAAAATCCGGAATGTTTTTTTTTTCTTTTTTTCCCTGTATTTTTGGCTGTTTGTTAACACGATTCCGGCTAAACCAATACTCCAATTGCGATGAAATTTTATGGAGGCCTTCGAAATCTTTGAACTTAGAACTGCCACGTTTTTGAGCGCAATCGAAAAATTATTTCTAATGGAAATCGCAAATTTACGATTTTTTTCGATTAAAAAATTTCTTCGACTTATAACATCTACATACTTAATCCGATTTTTATGATTTTTTTACAGAACCTTAATTTTATGAATTAAGATATTCGTGTGAAATTTGAGCACAATCGAAAAATTATTTCTCATGAAAATCAAAATTTTACGGGTTTTTTCTTTTTTTAAACAATTCTTTGACTTATAACACCTACATGCTTTATCCTATTGTAATGATTTTTTTACAGAACCTTAATTTATGAATTATTATATTCGTGTAAAATTTGAGCGCAATCGAATAATTATTTCTTATGAAAATAGCAATTTTACGATTTTTTTCTTTTTTTTAAAATTACGATTAAGAAAAAATAAAAGAATAAAGTTAATTTTTTATTTAATTTAATTTAATTTAAAAAAAATCGACTTAGTAATAATTTTTTCACAAAACAACAGAAAATCTGCATAACACATGGCAGGTCAATGCACCAATTACGCTCATCCAACAACGCGGCGGGACTTAAGCGTTTTCCTAGTTAGTTTTAAGGATACACTAATTTGTTAGCTAGCATGTGATACATTACTTTGATTTTGGCCCAGACATTAATAAATTTATGAATTCGTATTCATAGTACTATACCCACTCAACCACATATAACTGATTTGCTATGGGGGACTTAATTTAAAGCGGACTGAGCCAAACCAGATGACACAAACGCAATTGACGAGCGCACAAGGGCCAACCAGAAGTTGGTATTTGAAATAGGAAATATCAACCAAATGGTTGGGCCCAATAAAGTTGTGGGTGACGTGAATATCGGCAAGGCTTATTCGGACTACGATATTGATAGGCCTATAACATACATACATACATAGTACGTAGTATTACACACTCACAGTAGGCCTACTACAGTATAGTAAATAAACTCCTTCCCCTTGCCTGTAGCTGGATCTGTAGGCCTACAGCACGGGTCTGTCAACCACGCAATGATCCATGTTTAAGATCCAAAAATTCATAACACATGCGTCAAATGCAGCCAATTACCTTTCAATATACCGAGGGGACTTAAGCGATTTCTTGTTAGTTTTAAGTAAACTAATTTGTAGCTAGCGCAATTTCTGTGTATGTAATATACCACTTTGATTTTGCCCAAGACATTAATAATTTATGAATCGTATTCATAGGTGTATACCACTTCAACCACATATTGGCCTTACTGATTTTGCAATGGGGGACTTAATTTAAAGCGGCTCTGAGCCAAACCAGATGACACAGACGCAATTGACGGCGCAACAAGGGCCAACCAAAAAAGTCGGTAATTTGAAATAGGAAATATCAACCAAATGGTTTGGGCCCAATAAGTTGTGGGTGACGTGAATATCTGCAAGGCTTATTCCGGACTCGATATTGATAGGCCTGACAACATACATACATAACATAGTATTGATTACACTCACAGTAGGCCTACTACAGTATAGTAAATAAACTCCTTCCCCTTGCCTGTAGCTGGATCTGTAGGCCTACAGCACGGGTCTGTCAACCACGCAATGCATCCCCAGGCTAGAGTCCTAAATTAAATTATTAACTAAATGACGCACACATTAACAAAATAAACTAAAAACTTTTGTTATTATATAATTTAAAAAAAAATAACATGTTTATAGATGTTTAAAAATGAGATGATAGATGTTTATAGATGTTTATAGATGTGTTGGTGGTCAGATCCCAAACTGGCAAAACACATTACATTAGTCACCCCCCCCCCCCCCCCAGCATCTTACTCGGGTCATATTATTATCCTGGGAAAGCCCCCGAGGTCAACCTTTGTGTGGCTTGTTGGTCTTGTGGTTAGCCTACCTGCTTCCAATGCAGAAGGTCCAGGGTTCGATTCCCGCTAAAGTCAGAAGTTTTTTAACTTCTGATTTGGATTTAAGTCCATCAGTTCTTGTCTTAGGAATTTGTAAAAGGTGACTTTGGAGCAGTCCTATCAACGAGGCAAATAATAAATTTAAAGTTGTTCTGAATCGGCCTTGTTGATTCTGGTGTTGATTCGCGGGTGTTCGCACTGTCCATACCACAGATTGCTATATTCCCTATTAAATATATCGATCTATGGTTGGTTATCGCGCACTCGTCGATTGCGTCGGGACCTACAAGGTTGGCCTGGTCGCTTAGGTTTACTGTCCCCCACTGAAAATCAGTTATGTGACTGAGTGGGTAAACTCTAAATACGGATTTATTTAGTATTTATTTATAATCTAACAATTTTTGGGTTGAGCTAGACTTACACTTTCAATTTAAAGACGTTGGAACCTCGACCCAATCTTGAACTAAGGTCTAGGTGTAAGAAGTACATACTGTGGGGGCTCTGCCGATACAACAACTTGTACAGCCCTTGATTTACTTCTGAAGCCAGGTGTACATCTATCTTTCAATGCCAAAATGTGCAAGCACTAAACCTACACTTTAGAACGAAACGTCAAAAACCTTCTGAAAACAATCTAGGTAAAACTACATAGGCCTAGTAAACTTTGTGACATTGTGATGCAAAACATGTATGAATATTGAATACTTGACTCTTGATCCTGTGTGTTTTCTTCTTCTTTTCATATGCCCGCATTTTTTGCTTACTGGGCCTGTGTTTGCTTAACATGCATTGATTGATGTCAAATTAGTACTACAGTAAGAACTCTCTTATCCGATCTCCGCTTATCCAATGTACCGTGTTAACCGAGCCGCCAAAAAAAAAAAAATTAAAAAATTTAAAAAAAAAGTTTTATATACGTAAATAAAACATAAAAATAATTATAGACGCCACGCCGCACTTTTTTAAATGTACGTACTCGCATACATTTGTATAGTGTGGACCAGATAAGGTGGCGGTCGCCGAGGGATCGCAGCACTGTCGTCCACGCACTATGGCCACAGGATCGGCAAAAAGTAGATAAAATAACGGTCTCTAAAACTGCTTTCGGAGAAAAACACGACTATTTTGAAGCCAAGCCTTGCCCAATATTATCCTAAAAGTAAAGTATTTATGAAGTGTACGAATAAAATCAAGACATTTTGATGCTCCTAAACATTGACATCACATCTGGCGAGGTTGGCATTATAAACAGCTGGAACTTTGGACACACCATGACCAACAAGGCAAAAAAACACTTTCGTAATCGTGATTACTTAAACTCATTATTTCGCTAAAATACTGACTCTGTGGGACAAACTACTTTATTCACAGCTTATAAAATGTTGATTTATGTGATAACATATCACAATAACATGACCAAATACGGTAGGCCCTACCTAATGCCAGTTGTGTGTAAATTGTCAACGTTGGCGTCCGTGCTCTCGCTTGACCTTGACGCCCGCCAGCTTATCTGGTTCAACCTATAGGCATGCCTTACGAGTGAGTGCAAAGAAGATAGATCGGCGACTTTCGAGCAGTGTGCATCAGTGTCACTGAGCATATAGAGTTCAGTGGTCAGTGTGCGTCGGGCGCATCGCCGGTAAGCGTCAGTGTCACTGAGCATAATATAGAGGTCAGTGTGCGTCGCGCGCCTGCGCGTGCGCATACGATCCAACCATCTCACACACAGCTGTTCAAAGATGGTCGTTGTGGAACTAGATGCAATCATGTTTCAACCGATTCACGAAATTCGTAATCACGACGCATTGAATTGTTATTCCTGGGCTTATCTTATTTCTTTCCCAGACTTATCTTGCGTCGAGAGCTTCAGCGCGGGCATAGTAGTGAGAGGTTTTCCCACATAAGAAAGAGAGCTAGGCCTAGGCCTATGTTTGCATTGTAGGCCTAGGCCTACTGCGTCGAGTTTAGGCCTAGACATACGTTTTTATTACGACATGTAGGCCTAATTGTGTACGTGTGTTTGTGAGCTTGATTTACAAGCTATTAAATCATTTAGTATACCCTGTATGAAGTGTATCGTGTGTATTTTATGTTCCTTCATCCATTACATGTGTCAAATATCATTTTACCACATCAGGCTATGCTACGAGAGCAAATAAACAAATGAACCGCGCCATCCGAGTTTTTCGCAAATCCGAGGTGCCCCCGGTCTCATCCAACTCGGATAAGAGAGTTCTTACTGTATTAAGATTAGTTTGAATTCAAAATTTTAAATGTTTGCCCACCTTAGTAGGCCTAAGCCTAAGTGTCTGCATTTTGTCAATCCAGACATAAATAGTTATTCTTCATTTATTTATAAATAATAATTCTAAAGAAACAATCCTCCAGCAGCTTATAACGATGCATTGCGGCACTCGGTAGTAAAAAGAAAATGTTTGTTTCCAAACGACAGTAAAAACACGTCGGTAAGCCTACTTGCATTTTAAGTTGATAAACATAGGTAATCCCTAGGCCTAGTACTGTGAAGGGCAGGGCCGTAGCTAGGGTATAAAAATTACCCGGGTATGATTGGATAAAATACAATGGGGGGTCTGGGGGGATGCCCCCCAGCCAATGCGGGTCCGGGGCGCACAGCCCTGGAATTTTTTTCGATTCTTAGAGTGTGATTGGAGTGTTTTAACGAGTTTTAGGCATGTTTTTTTATAACATTTCCTTGCTAGTGACCAAGGTCCTCTAGATCTCCGCCACCTGGCGGAGGCTCGTCTAACTCGCTCGTGTGGCCACTAGGTTAGGTCGTCGCAACCCGTTCCACAATGTATAGCAGCCATTACGGTGATTTGCACGAGAAATAGAGGGAATTTTAAAAAGCAAAGTGAACATCTACTTGTAGCGCGCCCTAAAACTTGACCATAAAATGACGATGTAGAGGCCAGAAAAGATTCGCGTGCATTTTGAGATAATAAAATTGACAACCCAATAATAATGAAGCTAGTAATTTGTTGCAATGTAATTAATAAAATGAAATAATTTTAAATACACTTTGTTATAACTTTGGGTTTGTTATAGTGTGATGTGTAAGATATCCACGAGCAATTTTTCTTACGACTTTAAAAATTTATTTCTTTCATGTCACTACACTGAAGAAAAAAATCCGGAATGTGTTTTTTTCTTTTTTCTTTTTTTTGTACTTTTGTCTGTCTGTTAACACAATTCCGGCTATACCAATACTTCTATTGCGATGAAATTTTATGGAGGCCTTCGAAATCTCTGAACTTAGAACTGCCACGTTTTTGAGCGCATTCGGAATTTTTTTCTCATAAAAATCGCAATTTTACGATTTTTTTTCGATTTTATTTATTATTATTATTATTATTATTATTATTTATTACTAATTTTAAAATTTTAAAATTTCTTTGACTTGTAAAACCTACATGCTTTATAATCCTGTCAAATAAGATCGTATATTGACGTTTGGAGGAAAAAATTGCGATGTCGCTGAATTTTTGCAGAGACTTTCCTTATATAATACTAATCAACATACTAAAACTCCCCTACAATCGGACTGGAGCTTCGGCCGCCATATTGGAAAATGGCGGCCAAAAGGTGTTTGTTATCAAATATCTCCAAATTGGTTTGAGATAGACACAATATCTCAATGGCAAAAATATTCCCCATTTAATTCCTTACAAAACAGGTGTCTTCTATAGTTTTGGCAGGGGCAACGGTTACGTCACAAATTCGTGGTTTATATGTTGCTCATTGGAGTACCAGCTTATTTCCAAATTTTCACGCCCAGCATCAAACAATGCCCGGTAAATCCGTAAGAAATCGATTTAAATACAAAATGACTTTTGTACGGGGTTCATGAAAGCTTCCATTAGTATTTTAAAAAATCAGGTCTGCGAAATCGAATTTTGCATTTACCCGGAATTTGGTTTTTTCCATTGTTGGCATTTCCTCAAAAATGCCCTTTTTGACTGTCCATTATTAAGCACTAAATAGCATTGGAGGAAAAAATTCTTGCTAACGTACATTGAAATGACTTAAATAATGATCCGATTACAACCAAAGTTTAAATCCAATATGGCTGCTAATTCCTAATATCCACAACATCAAAGTGAATTATGTAACAAAAAGAGTGTAAAAACAGCACGAAAACAGTATTCATATTGTGAATATAAGGAATTAGCAGCCATATTGGATTTAAACTTTGGTTGTAATCGGATCATTATTTAAGTCATTTCAATGTGCGTAGAAAGAATTTTTCCTCAAATGCTATTTAGTGTTTAATAATGGACAGTAAAATATGGCATTTTTTAGGAAATGCCAACAATGGTAAAATCCAAATTCCGGGTATATGCAAAATCCGATTTCGCAGAACTGATTTTTAAAATACTAATGGAAGCTTTCATGAACCCCGTACAAAAATCCTTTTGTATTTAAATCGATTTCTTACGGATTTACCGGGCATTGTTTGATGCTGGGCGTGATAATTTGGAAATAAGCTGGTTCTCCAATAAGCAACATATAAACCACGATTTTGTGACGTAACCGTTGCCCCTACCAAAACTCTTGAACTCGCCTGTTTTGTAGGGAATTGAATGGGGAATATTTTTGCCATTGAGATATTTTGTCTATCTCAAACCAATTTGGAGATATTCGATAACGAACACCTTTTGGCCCCCATTTTCCAATATGGCGGCCGAAGCTCCAGTCCGATTGTAGGGGAGTTTTAGTATGTTGATAAGTATCATTTAAGGAAGGTCTCTGCAAAAATTTAGCGACATCGCAATTTTTTCCTCCAAAAATTCTTATTTGACAGGATTATTATTCGATGGTAATGATTTTTTCACAGAGCCTTGATTTTATGGATTTATATATTCGTGTGAAATTTGAGCGCAATCAAACGATTATTTCTTATACTAATTGCAATTTTACAATTTAAACAGCGTTTTGATAAAAATGCTAAGGCTTTTACAATTTTCATTTATTTTTTAAAGTGAAAGGTGTTTTAGATTAAAAAACAATACATCTAAACATTCACTAGACGGATTTTATTATTTTCGTTTTGTTTGATAAATATGATTTTTTCCTTTGCATTGTTGGAAAAAGTATGTTTTTTGTAACAAATCTATATTTCCCATATTTTAATTAAAAAACTATAAATTTCATCAAAAAAGTGTCTAATGAATTTTTCAGAATAAGACGTGTGAGTATATCAAAAAAGAAATTATCCTTTTATCTTAAAAACTGTAGAAGAAGTAGGAAAAAATGTTAGCAAATATGCTAGAATAAAAGTTTTGAGATAATAGCATTAAAAGTTTATTTATGTTGTTTTTTTTTTGTAAATTTGAATATAACATACCGGTAGCCTAAAGGTTCAGTTAGTTTATTTTTACATGAATTCACTGGGCCTTTATAACCTGTTAATCTAGGCTTCTTTAAAATTGACTAAAATTGTTATGAATAACACTCTATACAGCCCTAGATTAGGCCTAATATCAGTACTGGTAAGCCATTTTCCCATGTAAAATAGCATACAGCGCTCAAGAAAAAAATCATTTAACGCTTTTAGCATTATATCAGCATAAAATAAATTTATGTATTCAATAAATAAAAAAGTAAACTTAAAAAGCAATTCAAACAATAATAATGCAAAATTGCTGGTTTTTCATACATTTTCAGTGAAATAGCACCTTAAACAAAATATGCTCATCCAACAACGCGCCTGAAAAAGCGTTTGCGAAGCTTCCTAGTTTATTACCAACATGCTTGTGCCCAAAGCAACACATGTGATGATAATAATAGTGTCTACACATAATCATAAAAACACTAGTTAATGACGGTATTTTCCAAGGTGGCGTGTGAAAAATTACTATGTCGCCGAGAAATGCTAGTTTTAAATGAAAACTACGATATGTACAAACATAACCACTATATAACGTTATAGTGGCATTCACCCTTATTACAATCTTGGTATTTAACCTCGTTGACAACCTCCAGTTTTTCTTTAATTTTTTTACATATTTAACTCATTAAATGCAAAGTGCGTGAAATACAACATTCCCGGGAAAAGCTCGTTTTAAAGGAAAACGACGACATGTCCAAACATAACCACTATATGACGTTATAGCGGCATTCATCCTGATTACTAACGTGGTATTGAAAGTCGTTGACACCCTCCAGTTTTTTAGGTAATTAACTCACTAGTATGCAAAGTGCGTGAAAGAGTACTAGTTACTACATTCCCGCTCTAGAATTAATCACCAAGATGGCTTCTAATTCGCTGCTGCGACGACCTAACCTAGAGAGTTAGACGATCCTCCTCTAGGCGGAGATCGAGAGGACCTTGCTAGTGACTAGTGAGATTGTTGTGAATTGTGATATTGTTGTGAATTGTGATTGCAAACTTTTTAATTTTTATTATACTATTCTACGATTTTACATTGGATTTCTTCATTTGTACAAAGACATTTTAAAGTAATGACTCTAGAAAGTAGTCCAATGATGTCAAATTATTTTTTTATATGACACAATCATTCAATCAATTTATGTAGAGGATTCATTCTTCTAGAATATACTCTATTCTATAAAATAATTGTTCACTTACAGTTACGCGCAATCATATCAATCAGCTTTCTGAAATGCTAGGGCTATCCGCCTGTGTCCTGCAGTTGAGTCCCAACGTTGCAGAACTTTCATTGGATTTGAAATTTACAGGGTCAAAATTAGGAGTCAACATCGAATTATTAGTGTCTGTCGGAATACTGGGGTTTATCACTTTTGTCTCGAATGTTTGTTATCGAATTTTTAATTTCCTCGGTATTAATGACGGCTTCTTTACTAATGATACAAGTTCTTTTAATTACAAATGAATGTAAACAACTTTGATTTTTATGTCGCTTCATGGCTGTTTTAGTTAGAAATATAAACTCATAGGGTACATACTTGCACAGAGAAAACGTTCAAGAAATCAGAAGTAAAATGTTGTAAAACTAATAAGTCATCATTCTATCACAAAACTCGAAAACAACGCCAAACACATCACACATTAGTAAACCAATCACTCGATCACTCACTGCACTGCTCTCACTCTTCTACGTTCAGAAGTCAGAACCACACTGAACTTGCATGAAGGGAAAGACAGGGTTATGGGTTGTATTGTACTCGTAGAACACAAAAATGTTGCCATCTCGTCACCAAATGGATTGACTACTTCTTGGAATTCGAGATGAAATCGTGTTTGCTGGCCAAAAGGGTATAACTCAAACATTTGATATTATTGTATACATTCGTCGGCGTGCGTAGCGAAAACAAATAAAATCTAAGTGCATTTAATTTGTGGTTAATAACATGAACAGTAGTATTATCAATTCAAAATGGTCTACTCCAGATTTTTTACCCGGGGTAAATACCCGGGTTACCAACCCCTGGCTACGGCGGTGGTGAAGGGTTGTGCGTACAGGTACGGGCGGCACACTATGCCTAGCTGCGGCTAACATTTTAGCACTCTCAGTGCTCACTGTTGGAAATTGAAGCTCACTGGTTATCAAATATATTTTTTTTCATAATAAATAGTAAAAAATACGAGTCATAATATACAAAACGGAATTATGTATAATAATAACAAAACCCATTGAGCCATGAGTTGATTTTGCTTATTTTGCCCGGAAGAAAGCAGTTAAAACCGTATTACGGGAGATGGCACCCCGCCGCACCCTGCCTACGGGCCGAAATCGCATGAATGCACAAAAATGTAGACCTAGGCCTATTGTTTTTAGTTCATGTGCTTTGCTATTCCAGTTAATATTCCTGCCAGTCTTAGGCCTAACCCTACTTGTGTCATAGTCTTATTTTATCTTGGTTAGAAGCACTCCACACTCTTCATCCAAATCATTATCAACGCTTGCATCATTTGCAAGCTAATCAACAACACTTCCTGAATCTCACAATATATCACGCTCATTGGAAATTTAGCACAATCGCCTTCAGATTTGCCAACTGTAATATTCAAGAGCTTTGCGTCAGTTTTACGAAGTAAACAACAGCTGAGAAGCATATTTCTGTTACGGCGCACCGCCTTGACAATTTGTAGGCCTTCATCTTATTTGTAGTCGTCTGTTAAATGGCCGTGTTCGAGGATTAATCGGGAAAAAATACTCAAACACGTCAGTAAAAGAGTCAGCCCCATAGTGCTGCTATCTGTGTGAGATTGACTGAACTACGTCGGTTTGGCGCGAATTCAAATGACGAACGGGATGGACACAGAACTGTTCCGTATGTTGGTTTTTAAGCCAGACTCGCGGAATACGGAACGGTTCCGTATTCTTCGCGGAATAAGTTAATAAGTCGCAACAAAAATGTACAGAATTAGTGTAAATTAACGGCAGAAGTAGGTCAACATGCGATAAATTTGATAAAATTGGTAATTGATAAATGACCACCAACTTTAACCAATAGGTATTATGATTCAACAAAAATCACTTCCTACAAATGACATTACAATTCTTTAGCATATATTGGCAATGGTATGCCTACTAAGCAGTAAGTACGTAACACCATAGCTGCTTGATAGCAAGAATGCTCTTGAGTTCTGCAGGCCAACATTTCAATCTGATATTAACACCAAAACAAACCCAATTTAGTTCCCCCTTCACACTATTTAATTTGAATGTAGCACTACTAGTAGCCTACTGGGCTCTATTAAATTATTTGTTTTGTATTGAAAATGTATTACTAATAGGCCTACTATAGTGGGGACCCAAATTATTTAAAAAAAAAATAAAGCAATAAACCGCAAATACCTAAAAGTACAAAATGAAAATTACACCACAAAATTGCAACAAACCAAACCTCCAAATGCTAATAAAATCAAATTACGCCAAAATTGTCTATTTGCCTTCATAAAAACACCATTATTTCCACTATTCACAGACTACTAATTAATTAATGCAATAATATGGCCTACCAGCTCAAACAAAAACAACAAATACATATAAATTGTTTACGCCACTATTTGGATTTCCACCTTCCTTTCAATTTCCATCCTTTCGCGACGGCTGTGATGTATTCTGTATCACTGCCCGCAAAATGCGTCTGTCAGCTTATGCTGTCAACTCGCGACTCGGTGCACTCTCAGTCACTCTGTCGGACAGAAGCTCTCAAGTCTCTCACTCGTAGAGAATGCGTGTGTGTTCTACGCACTCTACTCGCACCTCGCCCGTGTACACGTCTACAGTGTACCTGGTAACTATTTCTATAGTGTTAACATTATTATACTAGGCCACTTTGCAAACGCTTTTTCCAGTCGCGTTGATGGATGAGCGCTATTTTTAAAAATTATTTATGTCCAATGATTACATTTTTAAGTGAGATCTCATTACTTTTTCTATAGTAGTTAGGAACATGATATTACTTGTTAATTATACACCTGTAAAAGGCTTATATTAAAACCTTTATTGCTATGAATTTTTTAACTTTTTTTTTCAAAAGGCACTACATTACCATAATCTTAATGGCAATGTAATATATGAACGTTGTAACCCCACCCGTTTGGTCAGAATCGGTTCAAATGTCACAGAAACATTGTATTAAAAATATGAAAAAAATTGTAAAAGTACGATTTCTATGAGAAATATTTCCTCAAATGTCTCTAAAATCATAACATAGGCCTATATAATTTCAGTGATTTTAAACGTTCCCATAAAGTCAAGATCGGAGTAGCCGTTTGCCCGGTCGCGGGCCAAATATCACGAAAATATCTCATTAAAAATCGAAAAAAATCTTAAAAGTACGATAATCATAAGAAATAGGCTATTTGATTGATTGTACCCAAAAACGTTGCAAGTCTAAGTTAAGAGATTTCGAAGGTCCTCTCAAATTTTCATCAAGATCGCATTTTTGCCATTTGCCCGGTAGAGCGCAAACAAAAAAAAACATCCGAGCTAATTTTTGGGGCGGTCAGTGAAATTGAAGTCTTTGCTTCGCTCATCCAATTATATTAGTGTATGTATATATTTCAACATTGTTAATCGCCCTCGACGCCGACGCCCAGCTGAGTTCACTGACACGCGTGCCGCCCTGCTACCTTGCCCAGCCTATAGAGCAAGTTGGTAAGTGATTTCAGTATATTTCGCAGCTCGGTTTCTTTAACCTCTCTGCCTCTCACGGCAATCTCGATTTCTCCTAAAATACAGTCGACTAACCCACCCCTCATCGCATACCTAGTCGTTTTGAGGCCTCGCCCTACACTAGGTCGCTTGTAGAATACAGTACAGAATTCCCACAGTTGTACGAGCATGCGATGCGAGTGATAATACCATTTGCCACGTCGTACCTATGTGAAACTGGATTCTCGGCGCAGCTGCAGTAAAAACCAAATGCGGCAACCGCATCAATGTGAAAAATGACCTAAGAATCGCTCTTTCAAACATTTTGCCGCACATTTACGGTCTGTGCAACGGAAACAGTCACACCCATCACACAAAATTTAAAATGATAAGTTACTCAATTGTCTATAGGCCTAGTTTACATTTTAAAACTAACACAACAACTGCAACTTCCAGGAAAGGGAGGTGCACCTAAAAAATATTCATCCAAGGGGGGCACATGTATTAAAACTTAAAAGTGTGTGAAACGCTGAGTCCTTAACCAACTAACTGGGCCTACATATTCCAAACATGACAAATAGTATCTGAAAACAATAATTACTTCAATGTTTCCGCTCTGGTCTTGATCCGAAGTTGGTAGCGAATCATCTAACATGGGCAAGGAAACAAAATGCCCAGGAAATATTGTGGGCAATGCATCCGTAACGAGAGTTTCATTCGATATATCGGTAAACTGATTTTCATCAAAGTGTTGGGCACACAGATGTGCGGATAGATTCAACTCCTTGGCAGTCACTCCATACAATTCATCATTTTGAGTTCTCTGAACCCATACTTGGCACCTGGAATAACAAAATGGAATAAGTTACAATTTTGGATACAATAGGCTAATTAGCCTAGTTAGTAGTTATATTACAAATAGAGAATTTATAAATAAGTATAACTCAATGTACTGGTAGGTATAATAAGCATGACGTTATCACAATCGTCGCCAGATTGAACGTTTAAGGAGGGATACCTACCTCTGAAAATGCCTAATTCTATGCCTGTAATGCAATCTTCTTACTTTGAGGATAGGTGGAAAACAACAAAACAAATTGAAAATGTACTAGCACCAGACCATTTTAACCCCCAAAACTCCCTCCTAAAACCATCAATGACTAGAAAAATTCATTTTTTTCTATACCCTTTGACATAGAAGTCTCAACTTAATTTTAAAACCTTCTCTGGCTCTGCAGTATGATTAAGTGTATCGGGTTCTTACTTATATATTTTGATTGGCACATCATCAAAATAAATATATTATATATGAGAAATAATTATCATGCAAATTATTTTCCCATGGGAGTAAATAGGCCTATTAATTAATGTTTAATATACTAGGGAAACGCCAAAGTCGTTGTTAGACGAGTGAGTGAGCCATGTGTTGAGTATCCGGTAACATTCCTTTTCTTCCCCCTACCATAGGCCTCCCTAGCCTATCATAGACTACAGTGGAGCATTATGGCCTAAACTTAAATACCCTATTATTTATACGAATATAATTATCAAACTTAAATGCAAATGTTCCCGGGTACTCAACACATGACTCGCTCACTCGTCTAACAACGACTTTGGCGTTTCCCTAGTCTAGTTGGCTAAAGCGCCCTTATAGCCGAAATGTGGGAGACATGGGTTCAATCCCCTGGTCGGGAAAGATTTTGTAATTTCTGGAATGTATTTAAAAAATTATTAAACATGTTTTGAAATGCATATAACGCAGTGTAGTCCATCATCTGTGGCAATGGGCCTATTATGGTAAACATAGTCAGTACGAAATACGTGAAAATATTGCAAGGTTTGCTCAATCTACGAACGGAATTTGGGGGTACCTTGACGTGCAACATTTGATAGACCTTGCATGGGCACGGCATTTCACGGCCAGGCGAATAACGAACAAAAAATATCTTTTCAAAATCTAAACCATTGTCGTTAAAATAATTTGTAAACATTGGAAGCCTATTTTTCAATTTATTATTTCTTGTAGGTTTAAATCGCAATGGATCTTGCTGATTTTGTTAGCAGTTCTCAGTAAACTCGTACCGGATGTCTGTTTAAAATTTCAGCGCAATCTGTTCAGCGATTCGGCTGATTTTCAACGTACATGCATGCACGCAGATTAACAGAATGTAGGGCTGTGCGAGTACTCGATTTCTCGAGCTTTATCGAGCTTCAGTTTTGAGCTCGCGCCGAGCCGAGCTTGGCTTTATGCTCAATTTATTCGAGCCAAGCCTACAAAAACACGCAGTACACGCGCTCATTTTCATCAACACTCAACAGACATTCTTGTCAACAAAGACTTTCGCGGAAGAATGCGGCAGCCTGAGCCAGCGATCAACAGTCGACTCGACGGTTGACGCAGAAGAATGCGATAGGCCTAGGCCTAGAATGCAAACGTGTCTCTCTCTCTTTCTCTCTCTCATGTGGGAAAACCTATCACACTATTCGGCACCAAATCGACATGTAGATCGCAGCACTGGCGGCGCGCTACGTCACAACATGGCTGGCGTAATTGTGATTCCGGGCTGGAGCGTATATGGCGCTAACGTGTGTTAGTCGCGCTGGTTATGACAATTCGGGGATTATTTCCGATCTGTTCACTAACATTTACCTTTCTCGCACACGCATTAAATAAGATGTATATTTTCATCTACGGTTTGCATTTGTTACGCTCTTATACAACCACAAGTAGGCGTAATTGCGTAGGTAGGCCAACTATAGCCAAAATTGAACCTTCCTATTCCTATATTTCTGAATGGGATAGGGATGAAATGTAAAATATTATATAATAATATCATCATCATAATAGTTGGGTATATTATTATGTTTGAGCGTAAGAATATCCAGAAAATAATTCATAAGCAGATTATTATTTATTATTTAATTACTACTATAAGTAAAGTTGCCCGCCGAAATTGGTATTGGTCCAAGGAATTATTACCAAATTTGAATTTAGAATGTTAAGTTTTTGAAGTGAAACGAGTCT
The DNA here is from genome assembly GCA_024449915.1 of Sweltsa coloradensis. Classification (NCBI taxonomy): domain Eukaryota; kingdom Metazoa; phylum Arthropoda; class Insecta; order Plecoptera; family Chloroperlidae; genus Sweltsa; species Sweltsa coloradensis. The sequence goes on from JAMZAV010000702.1 coordinate 310,109, forward strand.
GTTTGTTGTATCAACAAATATTTTGCAACAACCACAAATTGATATAACACTGAACAGCTGAAGTGCAAGGTGCAATATTTAACGTTTTCCCGCGATAATGTAATAACAATAAATAGTACAACTTGTATTATTTTCATCATATTCCCTGAAAATGTCAATAAATTAGGCCTACATCTATGCTATAATCCGGATGTTGTCAATTTGTAATCATCGACAAAGTGTGCTTTATTCAGATCATGACGAAACTTTTAAAAATACTTGGCTGCAGAAATTGGTATTTATTATGAAAAATGTTAATTGAAAACAATTTTTCCGAATTTATTACTATACATATAGGCCTACCTTTTTTGTTGTTGATAAAAACGCACTATACAGTGTAGTAATTTTGAGGTGCCCATCACATACGAAACAAATTGAATGTAGGCCTATGTGCTTTGTAGGCCTGTATGTGTAGGCCTAATGTAACAATTGGGAACGGTGTGATAGCCTATTGGCATAAGCATGAATTAAAATTATTGTCTGAAATTGTAAAACGCGATTTAATATGAGTGTCGGTGACGGGTAAAAAACAATAAGTATAATTATTAAAAAATGAACATAAATCAATACTAAATCTATCAAACACAACGGGAAAACTCAGTGGGTGACACCACACTGTCATCTGACTATATGTTTTCGGACTTTATCCCTGGACTTAAATGTAAGTTAGAGGCCCTACCGAAATTTAAATTGAGATCACGATAATTTAAAAGTTGTTATTTAAGTGTAAAGAGTTGTATTTTAAAAGAGAAATGTAGGCCAATGCTTAACCATTCGAGACATAACCCTTGCGTCAGGTGTCCACTTTCTGGTGCACTTACAGGCCCCATTCTTTCATTTAAAATTTGTTTTCTTGTGTTAACCATAGCACAAATATGTCTTTATTTTATTTCTAACGTTCAACATCCGCAAACAAAACGTATCACGCCGAAAACTCAACTTTTTAGTTACATCTACACGTTCTTCCACGTTATTTGCCGCTGTGTCAAGCTGAGTGATCACTACTGCTCGGGTTCTACGTTCCGCCAACAGGGCCGCGCTAGTGTGCTTTTTGGTGCCGAATCGCCCGCGTTGAAGCTTTCATCGCAAAATAAGCCTAGAAAAGAAAGGAGATAAGCCAAGGAATAACAATCCAATGCGTCGTGATCGTAGAAACATGATCACATCACAATAATTCTTCTTCCAACTAGTTCCACACTGACCATCTTTGTTCTTCGTCAGCTGTGAGTTGAGTTGGTTGGAACTTGGATCGACCGAACGCGCACGCAGTTCGCGCAGGTGTCACGTGTTGGCTTACAACGCGCTCTGTTGTCAACTCGAGTTACTCTTTAGCAGAGTCGACAAAGAAGTTTCCCCGGGTCTTCTTTATCGACTCTGCAGGCAGCGGGCAGGCTCCGCGGGAAAGATCGCATCGACGTAGCGCGTAAAACAATAAACCCGTGAATTAGCCTAAAAACGGTCGCGAAAAATACCCTTATCTTATAATCGGCTCCGGGTAATTTCTAGAACCGGGTACCCGATGACATCCCTAGAAAATATGTAGTCTAACCATTTTTAATTTAATTAAATTTTTAAAAAAATAAAAAATTTTTTTTTTGAAAAAGCTCGGCTCGGCTCGGCTCGAAAATCAAGTTTTTTTTTTCAATACTCGGCTCGGCTCGACTTAAAAATTCTAGGCTCGCACAGCCCTAACAGAATGAGATCCGTTTGAGTTGAATGGAGATCACTCCGTTCGCTGCGCTCACTTGTTTAATAATACATAGATTTGTAGGTACGGTACATGTAGGCCTACTATGAAGAACCAAAAAAAAAAATCAGCTCATTCGGACTGATCGTTAGGAATTTTCGGATACCGTATGTAATACGTGGTTTAGAAAAAGCGGAGATAATGAACAATGAACGAAATTACAATACAATATTATAAGTAGGCCTACAATTAATATTTAATTAATCAATAAAAATAAATATATATTAAAAAAATATATATATAAATATAGCCTAATATATAGTAAAACAAACAAAACAAAAAACAAAAAAATATATAAAACCATAAATATAAATATATATACATTTAATTACACATATACAGTACAAAATATATATATATTAATGAACTAGGTTTTTCGGTTTATAATGCCACGTTTATTTACATTAGGCCAACGTTTCGATGAAATTTCACTCATCTTCTTCAGGGCCAATACAACTTAATATATAAAAAACGAAAACTACATTACATTGATAAATACAGAACAAAAATAGGTTGGCTGTGAAACCAATGGACCAACAACCAACACCCCAGTTAGTTCCTGCAGATGATCTGTTGCAAGTAAATACATCGACAGTCGGAGTGACAAGATCCATGACGAAAAACAATAAGACGGACATGTAGTGACTTTCTTCTTTCTTTGCAACGTCAAGCTTTGCAGTGATTCTTTGAGTTGTTTTAATTTGCCATATGTGCAGTGATTTCTATTGTTTAGTTTTGTTGTATTTTGTTTTCCCACTTTTGTTCTGTATTTATCAATGTAATGTAGTTTTCATTTTTTATATATTAAGTTGTATTGGCCCTGAAGAAGATGAGTGAAATTTCATCGAAACGTTGGCCTAATGTAAATAAACGTGGCATTATAACCGAAAAACCTAGTTCATTAATTCATATCGGTCACGAAAATATCCAAAAACATATATATATATAGATACACACCATAAAAAACCTATAAAATTATTATTATTATTTCTTACTTCCTAGAATTAGTCAAAGCATAAAACACATTTTTAATTTTTTGTTACTTTTTCGTTTTGTTTTTACCCCCTTTTCATAGGTGTCCCTCCTTAAATACATCGGTTGGCACCATGGCAGAGCCTCTTACCAATAGCCTTGAATGCAAAGCAAGGTCAAAGCCAACCAGGTATCTTCAAGCCTCAATTTATAAGTTACGAATATATCAAAACAAAAAATAACACACATGAGCTGTGATGAAATACTAGCTCATTGATTTTCTTTCCCTTTAAGGTGACGCTATAGCGAGCACTAGGGCCCGCTAGAGGGGTAAGGGGAAATGCAACATAGTTTGCCTTGCATTGGATTAAAATTGCTGTATTTTCGGAATTAATAAAGATATAAAGTCCGATTTTTGGCTTTTTAGAAAGCAAAAATGTTAACCTGTCATCTGTCATAACATGAATTACTAGAATTCATAATTAGCCCATAATAATTCACTTTTAAATCAACATCTGCACAATTGACTACTTTGAAGATAACAAGAGCAAATATCAATGCAGAAACCAGATTCAAACGTATTTTTATAAAACGTATAAATCTTAGTGTCTGACAAAAGATATTTTTTCAAATTTTTTATTGTAAATGCAATTAAAAAATAATTAATTACATTTTATTAATTAACAGTTTGTTCCTTTTCATGACATAAATTAGAAAAAAGACGCTTGGTCAGGCATTGCATTTAGTTGTAGTAGTGGAATGCTTTTTAAATTTTTATGATATCTTTAACCGTTTGGGTGGTACAACTTAAGTTCGTTCTCAAACTTGGAAGAAAAAAATCGTCCGTCATGGAGCGCTTCGCCGCTTGGAGTGGCAGTGTTTGGAACTCAGTCCACCAGTCAACCCCGGGAAAGACAAAATGCAACTTTGAAACAGATTGAAGCAATTGTTACATGTTACAGATATGCAATCACATTAATTACATTGTGTGGACGTTACGTTCTACGAGGGTACCGTAGTTCAATACTGAAATGTGTCTAAGCGTGAATCTGAAGGCGCGGCAACTCAACAATGCTCCCCTGCACTTGCTTGCAATTATTGTGAAACTGTAACGAAACAATGAAGCAGACTTCAGGAGTGTATACCAGTACTTCAATAATCGAATGAGATATGATAAAAATCTATTGTTTTGTTACACGTTGTAGTTTATACATAGTGTTTGACAATAATCAATGATTCGTGGATCTATACCTATACTTGGGCATCGGGGACAAAAATGCGTCGTTAGTAATTTATTGATATACAATAATATTCAGAATGGTCTCATCTAATTAGTTACATTAAGGTGGTTTCGTGTTTATTGAAACTCGTGTTAATTAATTATATCATTGCAAATGCACCGCTATATCTAACTGTTATTTAATTTGTTATGATTATAACGCCATTCGGCGAATATACGTAATAACGTATTCAGTACAAATTGGCTACTAAAAAATACGGGCTCCTCAGTTGTCTTGTTTTGTTAGCGAATTTCTACGAGCCGGTTTCTCAGTATTTTGCAATGACCTATCCAAAGATGGACCTGTCTATTCCACCGCCTAATGGAGGTATTCATCCACCATTCATCCTTGGGTTGGTGTTCAGAATTCGACCGCGGCACCACCTGTCATTTCTCTGTCTGCAAAGATTTTGACAATGTGGGTCTTCCAACGAAAGCAATCACTGTTTTGCTCTCTTCAGTGTCACCTCAACGTCTTCGAATTTGAGAGAGGTAAAAATAACATTGTGTTGTGGTAGTCTAGGAGTGGGAAGAAGGAACTGGAAACAAAAAATAATAAACAAACGGTTACGGTGAACACCTCAACTGACGTAACTAAACTACAATACAGGATTGTGGTGACCAACCACATCACCATAGTCAACAAAATGCTTCGTATTAGCGTTGACGGTATTAGTCCTAAATTATTTTTCACATACGTAATAATTGTATTTGCATAGTAAACTGGTTTGGGGCTTGAATTTCTATTATTTTTTTGAAAATTGTATTTGCTTTATTGCAAGGTTCGAGTTGGTGGGGGTGTTGATTACTCTCCTTTTCTTTAATTATATCACAGGGACACAGGGCATATGTACCACTAATTTTGTGTAACGGCCATGGATGATTTTGATAATAATTAATTTTACTTTAATTCGATCTTATTAGGCCCCTAAATTATTTTTCACATACGCTAGATTTTATCGTTTTTGTTTCCTCGTCCTAATGAGAACACAGCTCATAACTTTGTGTACAAAACCTTTCTTATATAGTAGCTACAAAAGTTTTGTGACTTTGTCCGAGGAAGGAAATTGTAAATAACCTTATCCCGTTATCCCGTAGTTTTAGATTTCGTTTTCTTGTTGTTGTTCATGTTCAAGTTCAATGTAACGTAACATGGTCGTTACTAGCTGGCCAAGCGAAAATGGTCATAATACCCTAAACAAACGAATGACGTGAGAATCTAGGGCGCTTCAACTGGCTCTACTATATACTATTCCAATTCCAACATCTTTGGCTTCAACCGGTTCAGTCATATTGCACCGCCTGTGATAATGCAAGTTAATGAATTGAATTTGTTGTTTGTTTATTAGTTCTTCTAAGTGTACAAGTATAACAAAAGTAAAATTTAAAATATGTTAGTCATAATGAAAGAAAATTACTTAGTTTGTTAATTTACTTTCCAAGCAATAAACATAATATGTTCCATGGATAAACTCAACTAGACATTCATTGGTTACCACTTGCGATACATCGGGTTAGGTGCGGTTGTTGTGAAGTGTCAATGAAGTCTATTCTACTGTTGAGAAATACGTTTATTCATGAATTTTGGGTCTGGGTCCGGGGGGGGGGGGGTCCATTTGTTGATACATTTCAACCGGACAACATAACCGACCTGCCGACTGAGTGCCGAGTGCCGCAAAAAGCTGACTGGCTAAGTGTTGTTGCCCCGAGTAAGGGTCCCCCGAGCGGTGATTCTTATCTCCCTGTCGGGCAAAGTTCTACCACACAATCATAATTTTTATTTTATTGTGTCCTTCAATAAGGATGATACAGAATGTTTTTGGTGACACTAGGCGTTAGGGCGGGGGGGGGGGTAATAGTAAGTCCCCCTCCCCCGCCCCCGGCTCCTCCGCGAATTGGCTAGACCTCTTATTACCCGGCACCTCTACCACCATTATGATAAAACGGTGAAACGAAATCTATTATTATTATTGATTGTGTATTCTTATGCAAAAGTAACTTCGCTCCCTTTTTTGGGTACTTTCGTTCCCGCACTTTTTATATTTTGGTTTATTTGGATTAAGGACGCGTCAACCGTTAGGTCATAATGCACCACTCTACCACTGATAACAGAGTAGACTACTCTATTATCTGTGACTCTACTAATGCACTACTCTAGGGTTGGGGGGGGGGAGGGGCCCAGGCTGGTCAGAACCAGCCACGGGTAAGGGGAGGAAGGGGGGTTTCTCACGTAGCGGTCGTCATCGTCTTAGTCATCGTTCGTTGTGTCATTGTCATCGTCGTCGGGGAGGTCGTCAAGGGAAGGGGGCAAGGTCTTCGACGACGATTGCCAGAGCTCGCCTCGGATTCGGGGAGTAATATACTACCATTCTTACTTGCTGATGTTTGCGAGGTGGACTTTTTCTCTAGAATCGCCTTTTACGATTAGCAGAGCCATGCTCTGGCCAGACGGGGGAGCGCTGTATATATATATATATATTTGTCATATTATACCTATTACAATACAGGGTCAATAATCTTCAATTATAGAATGGATGAATAAAATAATATTTATTGTTAGCGTTTTCTTGTTATTATAATTGATATTCTTTCATGTGGTATAATGGTGGAATGATATATACATAATTGTTAGACTTGAACCCACCATAGCGTCAAGAATTTTCAATTACACCAAGTTTTATAACTTTTATTTATTATTTATATATTTATTTATAACTTACTATATATTTCGGTTTTTTTTTGGTTAAATTAACGATGCACTCATTGTAAATAGTGTGCTATTGTGCCTATATTATTTATATTAATTTGAAGCTTGATAACTTATAATTCTTCATGAATTATCTACAAGTCTATTTTAAAATATTATGCATATTATTTGAAAGGCTTTTACAACAAAAATAAAGTGTTTACATAATGAAATAATGTGATTTCAGTCATTTCACCACTGTTATCATGTCACGATTTGGTCCGACTCTCAATGATATAAAGGGAATTTCCCCCTTAGTTTTCTATGAGCGACTGACAAACCCTCCTTACTGTAGCGACCACAAGACATCTGTGTACAGTACACTACATTTTCTTGTATAATACATAGCGAGAATGACCAACATATCACGATAAAAACAGGACATGACCTTCGATTGACATGCGGCTTTTTTGTTGGCATTTCCCGTAAAAAGCGCGTTTGTGTCCTCATATCCTCAAATAATATACCGAGTGCTGTCACAATATGGTGCAGAAAAAACAGTTATAGATTCACGTAAATTTTCTGTCTCATTGGATTGAACATTCTTACGTAGGATTGATCTTATGAAATAGTTTATAATAGATTATACATATTCATTGATTTTAGTGCGTCTATACATTATTCTTATACTCGAACCCTCAAAGGGGCAGTGGGGTTCGAGAAAATATTCTCGTTGGTATTTTATCATACCAATGAGCGTAGTATTACGTTTTAGTTTCCACTGACAAGGTTCTGTCTGATTGTGTTTACAAATAGAGGAAATGTTGACCATTCTTTTTATGATGATCTGCTTTGAACCATTGACAAGAACGCATCATATTCTGCGAATATCACAAGACTGAGTTGAAACTTGAAAAGCTTCGCAATTCGCATTATATCTAGCATATTATAGACAACACAAAGTATGTGATTTTTGTGAACCCCTGTGGACGTATAACCACAACTCATTCGCCTGAGCGATGTCTTTGAGTCCAACACTTTAGTAAAAGTAAAACTAATCGAACATTATAAGACAACATGTTTAGACAACATTAGCTCTCCCCCACATGAATAATCAAACTAAAAAATATTATGTGCACCGTGAAATAAAGGAAATTAGGTTTTCACTCATAAATGTTCTTTCCAATATATCATACAAATAAGAATCGAGCATAAAACGTGTTTGTTATACCGTAATGTTTTAGTGCGGACTTGTGGGGACTTATGATTTCCCGTTTCCGTGGAATTGAAGGTGAATTGAGGTGAACGCACACTCGAAGACGGATGTAAATCAATGGTCAGACAGAAAACTACATTTTTCGAGCACTGTCTTCTAATCTAATGATATTACCTAGGCTCATTTCCATTTTCCGAATCAATCGCAGTTTGTCATTCCATCACCTTCGGTCTAACGCTACCCATCGAAAGAAAACACTCATCCCTTTACAACATTGTCTCCTTTGTTGGTCGCAATATATTTTCTTGTATCGGCTGCCAATTATCTCAGGAAACCCCTTTCTATATTTTGTCGTCCCGATTTCTTTTAGCAACCCTATAATGGAGTTCACATCGACTGTTCAGTGGGCAACAAATTCGCATTTTGTACAACCCTTAGAAAGGGTTCCAACTGAACAATGCTTCGGAGTTCTTGGTAGCAAAGTGAACCCCATTGTGCAAAAGACAAATACCATCTCTAAACTGAAAGTGTAGTTGACAAGCCTCATCTCTATTTTAATAAATTCATTGTCTTATTTACATTTTTCTAAGCATTTTCGTTTTTTGGAGAAGTGTTTATCTTCGATTTTAAGGAAATATCCTATTAAATCATGTCAAAAGTTTTTGTTATTTGTTTTGCAATTCCGCTTAGAATTGAGCTACAATTTTGATTTAAAAACATTTTAGGCCTTGTTTTGACTTGATGAATTGAATAAACTATATATATAATCAGTAAATGAAAAAATGACACGATTGAACTATCACTTATACAAGAGACCCCACACCTGTCATCCTATTTCATCTTGGATTGGGTAAATGGTTGTAAAATACCTCTATTATATTCGTCATGCGCCTCTCCATCCTTTCAACTTCAACAAATTCTTTTCGAAAGGGTTGTTTTTTTGGCATTTGTAAAAGGTTTGCAGACTGTATAAATTAATGTATTGTGTAAAACTCAATCACTGGCCAGTAATGTAACTAATCTTATCATTTAATTATTGATGAATCGAGTAAAAATTATACTACACACACTGTCTAGCCTGCCTTTTTCCGGTTATTTGAGTTTTTGAAAGGCGATTTTAGCATCAGTTTCATTCAAAAGTGTGTATTGAATATTCGACGAATTAACAGAATAACAGAATAATAACTAATTATTAACTTGGCTAGAGGAGAAGCGGTATGCTACATGAATGACTAAGTACCCTTCAATAGTTTATAAACCACTGCAGAACCCATGTGTTGATTTCATATTACTGTTGTCCCTGCGTTCCACGTTCGAATCCAGGATGTTCTTTCACTCTTGTTCACACCTTTATCCATGTGTAGGCATATAATAATTTAATTTAGTTGTCCCTTTTAAATCAGTTTTTATAACTGCATAGGATAGACGTAAAATAAGTAAATACATTGCCAAGTTATTTTGCGAACAAATCTTAATATTTGGCTAAAATTAAAATTAAAAACACCCACAGAACCATTTTTTGACAAGGAATTGATTAACATACGTTATAATTATGAAAACGTTAAAATAACGCTTGTTATAATGCAATGGCATATGCATGGTTGTTTTCGTACCTTTTCTCGAGTTGGGACGGGCTGAGTGGCTGACAACCAATATTCTATAGAAACCTTCGTCAACCTTTCAGCTATGATTGGCAACATTAGGGGTCTTGAAAAAGACCAATGTCAAGTGTGGCCCTAGATTTCTCCACTGAATTGTCGGCGTGAATACGCTGAATCTTCGAAACTCGGATTGTGGTTGGTCAACGAGGTTTACAACTCCACGTGGAGTAATTTACTTCCCAGAATTCATACTATTATGTGTCGCACAAAAAGACAGCCGTCGGAGGAATTCTAGATCTTCATGGGTATTTACCGGTAGACCGAACAAACTTTACAATCACATGTATAATAATGATTATAAATTTCATTATTTATTTTATCTTCTCGGCTGTCACATGCACTTGGCTTCGTTCGGATGCTTAGTACGCATTTTTAAAAAAGTATACAAGGCATTCTCGAAACATTCCAATTGTATGTGTAATAAAGATGCGAAAAGTTAACGGAATCCTGATGCAAATGTGTAAACACTAATATCAAAACGTTAATCAAATCAGATCTCGTTGTTTAAAAAAATGCAATGTATAATTACAAATATCACTGTGTGTATTATAGCCCCCAATGGGACGAGATTGTGCCTCATTACAAGTGTAGGCCTAACGTGTAAAAAACAAAAAAATATTTCCAAATATAAATGCTGTACAAATCAATATTTTGTCAGTTACAAACGAAAAGTTTTCAACAATTTTAGATTCGTTGTGATTGTGAGGTAGACAAAACTGAGAAGGAAGCGGTGTGTGTGGAGGACAACAATTGTAAACTAAATTAGTGTGTTGTAAAGTTTCGCACACAAAAGAGATATTTATAATGGCCGGACCTTTTCTTTGAATCTTCAATATCTAGCCTTAGAAGAAGACCCTTTTTTGCTCTAAACCCCTCGCCCCTCACCCCCGCCTCATCAACCCCTGAAGAGAGGCAGCCTTCCATTCACAGACGTCTGAGAAGTTGCCTACCTGCACGGGGAACTTTCAACCAAACCACATTCAAACGCCCGCGTAGTTTTGACCAGTGGCGCCCAACTAGCGGATTTGCTTGGTAATGGACGACCATAGATAGTCACGTTAATGACTGAATTGATATTATCAATTTTATTAACGACAACTCCAGTAGTTTTAGTGCCTCCATCCATATTTAGTCCAGTCAAATAAGACAAAAAATTGCTCGAACCCGGACATTTAAAATAACAAGCTAAAAATTGGTAGATATGTTACGGATGATGTCCCCGTTGAAATCCCCAAATTTCTAATAAATCTATTTTGGGGAAAATCCACAATCATGGAAAAAACACCGCCATATTGAATTTTCGAGTTAAGCATAGCGACTGAACTGAGCGTCCGATTGTATTTGTGTTTGCTTCAAATTGTTTATAATGTCTATTGCAGTTAAAAAAATTAAAAGATTTGAAGAAAAAAACGTAGTGATGTAATGGCATATGCTGGGATAAAATGTAATTTTAGAACAAAAAAACAAGACGCGCCACAAAACAAGTTTTAAATTAGCCGCGCACAGCGGTATCCAAGTTTGCGCTCGTCTCAACTCGCACAGTGTTTGGCTACCACGTAGTTCAGCCCTTTGTCGTGTGTTGTTTTGCGTCTAGGTGGCTTTCACATGCTGATGTCATTCATGGGCGCAGTGGGAACCATCATGGCAGGGAGTGGCTTGAAAGAATTGTGGGGGACGGTGTACGCGAAGAATACGGTGACCCAGATGGTAAACGGCCATGCCTATGTTCGAGCTGTCCGCGCACATCTTCTGACGCAGTTGTCGTTGTTTTTTTTGGTTTATTTGGATTAAGGACGCGTCAACCGTTAGGTCATAAAGCACCACTCTAGCCTAAGGGGGGGGAGGAGGGGCCCATGCTGGTCAGAACCAGCCACGGGTAAGGGGACGAAAGGGGGTTCTCACGTCGCGGTCGTCATTGTCTTTGTCATCGTTAGTGGTGTCATTGTCGTCATCGTCGTCGAGGGGTCGTCAAGGGAAGGGGGCAAGGTCCTCGTCGACGATTGCCAGAGTTCGCCTCTATTTTCGGGGAGTAAAACACTACCCTTCATACTAGCTGATGTTTGCGAGGTGGACTTTTTCTCTTGAATCGCCTTTTACGATTAGCAGAGCCATGCTCTGGGCCAATTCTAGCCCCGGGCCCAGACGGGGAGTTGTCGTTGGCGATCTTGATCATTCAGGATATACAACAAGCAGATTCTCTTCTCAGAGATCGCTTGAAACAAACACACTTGGACTTCCTCTCTGGAAAGACTTCTGTGAATGACATTTCGTCGTCGGAGTATACATCGCCCAGGCATCAGATTTGTTCAACGTAAAGCTGAAAGACCTCGTTTCATCTAGACGGCGTACTGCGAAGCTGTTGGTGCAATACTTTGAGATGGTTGGCATCATGCGTCTGTTTGTCAGAGCTGAACGTTCTGGAGATTGGGCTCTTCACTTGCTGTGTGTCCAAAGAATGATTCCATATTTCCACTCTGCGGGACATCTCAACTATGCAGAATTTGCTCACATGTACCTACATCAAATGCTGAAGCTCGAGATTATTATGACTCCCTTGGATTTCCGTCAATTTGTCAAGGAAGGCTGCGTCACTGTCAGGAAATCTGAAAAGTTCTGGTTAGGCATATGGACCGATATGACCATAGAGCAAGTTTTGATGAGAAACATGAAGACGGCGGCTGGGCTCACACGTGGACGTGGATTGACGGATAATGTCATTGCTCGATGGGTTTGTGCCATGCCTTCATCTACAAATGTAATAGACGCCACTGAAAGGTTTTGTGGAATTTTCGCCGAAAACTCCGAACAACATGTGGAGCAAAGAGTCTTGGCAAGTGAGAGATAAGGCAGACGTTTGCAAGATGGTGGACTGGCTCCATTCACACCATCCTTTAAACGACTCAACGAACCTTCTAGTGTCTAGTCTAGTGGGTGTAGTAGCCGACGATACAGCTAATTGTGATGGGGCTCTCTCTGTGGTTTGCAAGCAATGAAATCTATCACAGGGTAACGATTAAGTAACGTCCACTTAAAACAAAACAACGAAGTCACTACTTTTGCCACAGAGTCTAAAACGGCCACGATCAAAGACACTGTCGTCGAAATCAACCCTAACCAACTTTTTCACTGATTGCTGACTGTGTTGTGCGTGACGATGATGACCTCGAGGAGAACCTGACATATGAACTTTCAGCAAGGCCTCCAGCGCTGTTTGACAGGACGTTGAATCGGAAAAGCGCTAAGTCTGGATTGATCAAAATTTTAGAAGAGATAGCGCCGCCCAAGAACAACTTTCCAGTGAACGAAGAGTTTACAGTCGATGGCGAGATCCTCCTGCACTAGGTTGTGTGGGCGACTGGGTTGTGTAGGCGCGTCGTCCAGCGAATTTCAGCCAAATCTTCCTCCAGTATGTGAAGTACGTGAAAAATCACTTCGGACAGAATGCTACCGTGGTCTTCGACAGTTACGAATCTCCATGCACCAAGGACGAAGAACACACTAAAAGAAACGCCAGGGGAGCATCGACAGAGGCTTTAATCGACGATGCTTCGCCCTCAACATCACCACAAGGAGCATTTTTGGGAAATGTTAAAAACAAGGTGCGATTCATAGCTTTGGTATCAAGGCACCTCATGGAAGCTGGAGTCAAGATCATTCAAGCCCCGGGTGACGCAGATACTGTCATAGTGAAGACTGCTGTGCAAGCTGCTAACAATGGTGCGGCGTCAGTGATAGTAGGCGAGGACACAGATCTTCTCGTCCTGATGGCAGCTACATCCAGCCCTGGAACCAACGTCCAAATGCTGATGCCGGGTAGAAAGGATGCAGAAGCCCGGGTCGTCAGTAGTGAAGAGCTAATCGCTGCTCTTGGAGATCTCCGTAACAACCTTCTGTTCTTCCATTCAGCAACTGGATGTGATACCACCTGCTCCGTTCAGAAAGGGCAAAAAGGGATCTTCCAAGAAGTTCAGCCAAGACGATTGTTTAAGGGAGACAGTGTCGGTCTTCAGCGTATCGGATGCTACGCACCAGGATATTGCGGCTGCAGCTGAACGTTTTCTTCTTGCATTGTACTGCTAAATGAAGACAACTTAAACAGCGCCAGGCCTCGGTTCTATACCGGAGGACAGTTGCCAAACAGTCCGTTTGAACAACGTTTGACGTAGCTAGCTACACTTCCCCCTACATCTGCAGCGGCCAAACAAAGAACAAATAGTCATACTATCATTTGATTGCAACCGGAGGCTTGAAACTAATATTGCCTTATAAATTCTAGGTTCAAGTTTGGATGGGGAATCGCTTTGTCACATTTAAATAAATATTATTCTTTCTTAAGCACCAAAATTGGTCTAGGTCTATAATAATAATTAATTTTAGTTTTTGGAAGATAACGCAGCCTGAATTAAGTAATTTGGCGCAAAAACGAATACAATCGGACTCTCGGTTCAGTCGCAATGCTTAAAACTCAACAGATCCAAGATAGCGGCGGTTTTTTCAAAATGGAAGATTTTCCCCAAGATGGATTTTTTGGGAATTTTGGGATATTAATCAGAACACTATGCTCAACATATTCACCAATTTTTAGCTTGTTATTTCAAATGTCCGGGTCAATGTCTAATTTTACCGCACTAGTTAGCCGGCACCAACCTTCAAAACGCCTACTATTCTTGTCACAGCCAGAGATAGCACTTGATGTATTTGTATATATATTCCTTCCATCATGATCAGCAGCAGGTTTTGATTCAGAATGCATAGGATTTAATTTAGCTTTAACCCGAGAGTAGTCGCGTGTGGTCTTTTAGACCGACTTTTTTTTTCAACAGTTGGTATTTGTACAGCGCGCATGCGTGGCTTGTCTAGTTCCGCTTACCTTCCCAAAATAGATATGTGAAGCCAGTGTGCAATACACGATTCATTGTTCTGCAGAACTTCATCTAAGATAAGAGGTCCTGTTCGGTTGCTTGGTCTTTTCGACCGCTGCGCGACTACTAAGGGAGGCAAAAATATGCATACTCAATCACTATTATGAGACATGTATTTTGTTATTGTAGGTTGATTATTCTTCAACATTCAGTGTTGGCATAATATTACTGTCTTGGTTTACTAATAATTCGAACTACATGGTGTTTCAAAACATATTTTTATACATTTTTGTAGGTTTGCATCATTCTGTGTTTGATTGATTATTTATTGATTATTGATTGATAATTGATTAATATAACCATGTATGCTGTCACATATGATAAATTATCTTGTATTGGTAATCAAAACGTCATCCTAACGTTATTAGCCCATAATAAATAATGCGGTCTAAAGGACCGCGCGCGACTACTAACGTTACAAACAGGGGCGCGACTACTCTCGGGTTAAAGCTGATGAAGATGACGTATACAATTTTTTTTAAATCAGATTATAACTAAAATTAAAAATAAAACATCAATAATTTAATCTAAGTGAGAGAAAATTAAGTACTACTGGAGGTAGGTTGGCTTCTTCCATTTTTAAGCATTTCAGAGTTAACCATATTTTTTTCTAGAAAACTTTGGATAGCAAAAAATCAAACTCTTTGGCCCATGTTTGTATCTCAAAATGAAGAGAATTAACCGACCTACAAATAAAAACCATCACCGTTTTTATCTTTTCCTTTCATAAATGTCAAATGATACTCGAAAATGGTTCAACGGATTGATCACTACCTGAATAGTAATTCGATAAATTATTCATTATCAATTAATGATAGATTAATAATCGTCACCTAGTGCTTGGTAGGTGACTGATCTATTTATTTATTAAGCATGGAGAAAATCATACTACAATTAGTTAATTATTAGCCTAATATGGATGCATCTTCTTCTTTTCATATGCCCGCATTTTTGTCTTGGCGCACGCATAAATAGGGTGAAAATTTCGAATGAATATTTATTTTTAGTAAGTAGGCCTAAAGACCGACCGTCAAAAAATTCCCGGGGCTAAACTGGAAGGCAGCACGACTGTTCCCAGATTTAGTAACTTTCTGCAGCTGTGGTAAATGTCATTATTTCTCTGAGTGACCATTGGGTTTATGTTTGAGAAAATGAAAAATGAGGCTGGAACAGTAGCTCAGTTAGTGAAGAGTTTATGGGTTGAGGAAAACAAAAAATTACACACAAAACAATTTAAGTTTTGTGTCTTGTTTATATGCTCACCAAAAAGTCACTAAGGAATCTCCATAAATAAAACAATGAAAAGGTAACTTACCTAGCTTCACTCTGTGGAAATGGAAACAGAGGTACTGGTTTGGTATTCTTATAGCTGGTGCAATTCTTTGCTTTGCATATTGACATCTCCAATGAACTAGAGTTACTGTAACAAAATAAAAATAAAGTAGTGGGCTACATTAGATTAGACTACTGTTAGTTTGGTTTAATTTATAAATTATACGTGTATCATTCTACAACTTAATGAGGCTTGCGTTCGGACACTCTTGAGTGCAGAACTTTTGTACTTTTCAAATTACATGGAGGGTAATCAACAGTTTCTTGTTCTGTTTTCACCCAACGACAGATAACTAAATACCTATTTCTTGTCCATAGGCCTAGCCCTTTTTTCCATTTAAGTCACAAATTTGTTCGAGCAAGCCCTACAAGTAAGTTTTGTATGCAAGTCCATACAAAATTGCAATTTTTAGTCCAATGATTTTAAAACATGAACACGTGGGATGATGCTAAAAGACTTCCAGCCACATGGAAACATGTTTTGCCAGGCTGTCATATTCAACCCAAAGCTCTCCCTGTGGAAATGTCTTCAGTCTGTCCTCCTCATCCACAAGAGTTGACAAGAGAAGGAAGACTCAACAAGAACCCCTTGAGCCATCAACTCGTGCACTGAGGTCATCTAAACAGTAATATGATATGTGGAGGGCTTCACAGTTTTTAAAAATCATTGGATGTATATTTTGTCATGAGTAGGCTACCTATGTTTTCTAAGCTATTTAGTTTTGTCTATGTATCTAGTTGCAGTGTATGTTATGAAGTAAGGTTTTATTTGTTATTGATATTGTTTTATGTTTTAATTTCCTTGAAGATGGGCAGGGAACTGCCGAAACGTTGGAACAAATAAAATAAAACCACACGGACTACCCGAAAATACAATGTGTGCATATTCAATCCGTGAAAGTCTGCATTATATATATTGATTGGATTGTTGTAAGTTTTCGCGGCCCGTTCCGTTATATGTACAATACTAGGGGCAGTCTCTGCATGGTTCATCATTTTGACGCAGTTTTACCCAAGAACCTAGTATTATACATATAGGCCTAGTAGGTATATATTATATATTTTGAATTTTTGACTTTTCTTGAGAAGTTGGTCAAAGAGAGCGGTACAAAAGTGTCTGCAGTTCTAAACGAATGTGCGACGGTCCGTACGGACCCAACCACCTTGTCTAGAAATGAGGAAAGATGAATCCAGCAGAATGATGACTAGAAGTCATACTGCAGCTTTTGAAAAGTATGAGACTGAGCCACCTGTGGTACCAAGACATGAAGACCGCGATAGGCCTGCTAGAATGGTACAAGAAGTCACACTCACAATGCAACCAAGTGATTTGGTTTTAGGGTCACTGCAATTGGATCTTTGTAATTTTCTATGTTTGCAAGGTAGCCCTAGTGTGTTTTTTGTTTCTATTTGTTTATTTTTATATTGCTGTTTTTGTTTTGTTGAATTTTGTTTTACCTTTCCTTTGAAAATGGAAACCTAATTTTCTGAAACGTTGGGATTAAAAGTAATTTTCTATAATATACTGCGAGTGATAGTTTCCGTGGGATTAAAAGTAATTTTCTATAATATACTGCGAGTGATATTTTCCGTACAATTAGTTATAACATATAGGCCTAATTATGTTAGTACTTTAGACAGAAATTAAAAAGTGCCTTCACCGGGGATCGAACCCAGGACCAACTCTAGGGTTAAATGAGATGGTTTGTATTTCTCCAGTTCATTTTGTATGTAGTCTAATAGGCAGTGCAATCTATTCTACAGCACACGTTATTAACAATGTATAAACGGACCAAGAATTAGACAGAATTAAATTGGTGGCTGCATAGCTCAGTTGGTAAGAAGATGGCCTGGAAAGCAAACGTCCCGGATTCGAACCCCGTTGTTGGCACTTTTTAAATTTCTGTCTAAAGTACTAACATAACAGCGTCATAGTCGCCTACTATAAAACCAAGGTTAAACATATATAATGTAGTATATATATTGCACACATTGTATTTTCGGGTAGTCCGTGTGGTTTTATTTTATTTATATTTTTATATATATGTTTAACTTTGGTTTTATAGTAGGCGACTATGACGTTGATATGTTAGTACTTTAGACAGAAATTAAAAAAAGTTACTACACCGGGGATCGAACCCGGGACTGTAGCTTACCGGGCTATGCTCTTACCAAATGAGCTATGCGGCCACCAATTTAAAACTGTCTAATTTTTGGTCTGTTTTGTACAATGTTAATAGCGTGTGTAAGGCAGATTAGACTGCTTTTTAAACTACACGCGAAATTAACTGGAGAATTACAAACCATCTCTTTTAGCCCGAGTTGGGAGGATATGATGTTTAACTTTGGTTTTATAGAAGGCGACTATGACGTTGATATGATAGTAATTTAGACAGCTAAATTAAAAAAGAGACTACACCGGGGATCGAACCCGGGACCTCAGCTTACCGGGCTATGCTCTTACCAACTGAGCTATGCGGTCACCAATTTAAAACTGTCTAATTTTTGGTCAGTTTTGTACAATGTTATTAACGTGTGTAGGGCAGATTAGATGCTTTTTAAACTACACACAAAATTTACTGGAGAATTACAAACCATCTCTTTTAACCCGAGTTGGGAGGATGTATGATGTTTAACTTTGGTTTTACAGTAGGCGACTATGACGTTGATATGTTAGTACTTCGGACAGAAATTAAAAAAGTGACTACACCGGGGATCGAACCCGGGACCTTAGTTTACCGGGCTATGCTCTTACCAACTGAGCTATGCGGCTACCAATTTAAAACTGTCTTAATTTTTGGTCTGTTTTCAAGATTGTAAAAATTAGACAGTTTTAAATTGGTGGCAGCATAGCTCAGTTGGTAAGAGCATAGGCCTAGCTCGTTAGCTAAGGTCCCGGGTTCGATCCCCGGTGTAGTCACTTTTTTAATTTCGGTCTAAAGTATTAATATATATATAAATATATATTATTTTTTGAAAATCCCCACTTAGTAGGCCCTAGTTAAGAAATGATTTTAATTAATAACACATAAAATTAGTTGAACGGAAAGAGTACCGGTAGTTATAATGCTAGATCCATCTGCAACCTCATAAATTTGCCTACACAATCCACTGGATCCAGGTAAAAAACTAATTCAATTTGTTAAGTTAAGAATTTTTACCATATAAATTGCTTCCTTGCATAGGCCTATATAATATATATTTCATATTGTACATGCAGTTAATTTAAACTCTAACTTTGCTGACATCTTGTAATTGTTATGAATTTAACATGTCTTGTAACTGCCCACACACGAGCACTGTGCTTATGTGGGCTTCTCTAGATTATTCTCTTCTCTTGTGTTTGTTTTATGTAGGCCTACCACGATTTTTCTTGAGAGTAAACATATTTCTGAATCTGAATCTAGGGTATATCTAAAATACATTTCATGTAGGGCTAGTCTAATCGTTAGGCAGTGTAAACTACCATCTCTCAACATTAATCACAATGTCAATAGGCCCTACCTATGCCTACAAACCAGCAATAAGACAGATCGTATAGTCTGTATGGCTCAGGTGGTTGAGCAACTGCCGAGCAATACGCAGACCTGCGTTTGATACTCAATTGTTTTACTTTCTATCTAGGATATTGTCATCTAATTTCTAAATTATTTATACATGGGGCTACAAGATTTGAACATTAAGCTAGATTGTGTTAATTTTGAAAAAGTAACACAGGCTTACCCCAGATCCATCTTCCTGCCATTGGCATTGCTCGATGACTGGTTTAATGCATTGACAACCATGTTACCATCTTTTTCTTTCATACTCGTCACAAATCGTGGTGTATTTTTCGGTTTATTAGTGGAATGACCGAAAATAGTTGGGACGGCGTTTGGTTTCAATTTGATCTTCCCATCCATCCTCCGTAACTCGAACTGGTTATCTTCAAAATGTGCCTGAATGGAAAATATCATTTTCATCATACCTACAATTTTAGTATCATAGCTGTGCAGTGCAGTGCAATTGAATGTTTTGGACCAAATTGATAACTAGGCCCAGGTATCAAATTATAGTGATCTACCCCAACAGGGCAAAGGGTACGCACTATTAAGTGCAAAAGAAGCCTGGAGTTAGTCATTTAATCTATTTCTGTTAGGTTAGGCTTTTAGATAGGCCTACCTTCATTCCTTTACCATCCGCGGTGGCACATATCATTAGGGCACTGGTCCGAAGCGTATGGCTCTAGGAGGACGTGGGTTGAAGTCCCGCATGAGAAATGTATTTTTGTAATCGTCCTTCGTCATCTACGCCTATCACCAATCATCGCCTCGAATAGCTTTAGGGGCTACTACATTAATATGAGTCGTTAATCAACAGAAATCATCATCTCATTCCTTAAATTAAGTGACAACAAGATTGTAAAACTCAGACAATTAAGGTAGATGCTATCCCCCACAAATACAAAAATTTGTAAAAAATCGCAGCCAAGCTCTCCTTCAAAAGTCTTCGGCTGTGAATGCTGTGAGATAGGGGCCTATCGAAGTTGAGCCAAGCTTTTCATTCTTTCTCCCTAGTTTCACATTGAAAAGAAGTAAGATCATTTCGCCTGTTGATGAGTGCCAAGCCAACCATTTTTGTGGTAAAAAAAGTAAAAATGTTTACTCAAAATCATAAAAAAAAAAATGCTTGGCCATTTAATTTGGTTCATTACGAGAACTCTAAAAAAGTCAATGACCAAGCAATTTTTTTATGATTTTGAATTTAAATTTTTTACTTTTTTTACCACGAAAATGGTTGGCTTGGCCCTCGTCAACAGGCGAAATGATCTTTTACTTCTTTTCAATGCAAAACTAGGGAGAAAGAATGAAAAGCTTGGCTTCTCGCAGCATTCACAGCCAAAGACTTTTGAAGGGGAACTTGGCTGCCATTTTTTTTATTTTTTTTTTTTTTTTTTTTTTTAAATTTTTGTATTTGTGGGGGATATTACATCTTTTTGCTGTTTGTTTTCTATCAAGGCGTGAATGACGAATGATTATAAATTTTTTTTCAAGGAGTCGATTCCTTCAAACGTGTGTTGCAGGGTCAAATATTGGCGGTTTGTTTGAAGTTGGTCTACCACCGCTCAGTGTCGGATTTCTGAATTAAATAAATAAATAAATAAATAAATAAATAAATAAATTAAAAATAAATTAATTGTATTTAGAGTCTACCCACTCAGTTATATATAACTGATTTTCAGTGGGGGACAGTAAATCAAAGCGACCA
The DNA here is from genome assembly GCA_024449915.1 of Sweltsa coloradensis. Classification (NCBI taxonomy): domain Eukaryota; kingdom Metazoa; phylum Arthropoda; class Insecta; order Plecoptera; family Chloroperlidae; genus Sweltsa; species Sweltsa coloradensis. The sequence goes on from JAMZAV010000702.1 coordinate 331,210, forward strand.
AACCAAGCCAACCTTGTTGGCCCCGACGCAATCGACGAGTGAGCGATAACCAACCAAAGATCAAAATTTTTAATAGCAAATATAGCAATCAGTGGTATGGACAGTAGGAACACCCGCGGATCAACGCCAGAATCAACAAGGCCGATTCAGAACAACTCTGAATTTATTATGTGCTTTGTTGCTAGGACGGGTCCAAAGTCACCGTTTGTTTATCTGTTGCTTTCAAATGAAACTTTCGTATCAGTTCTGTTGTGTTGTGCGCAGCCGAGGTTCCTCGCTCTGTCTCTCTCTCTCTCTCTCTTCTCTCTCTCTCTCTCTCTCTCTCTCTCTCTCTCTCTCTCTCTCTCTCTCTCGCTGCTTTGATGTAACCGACACAAAGTGTATTCCACGTTTGAAACTTCTCAGTTGTAGCCTTTTCTTTGAACGATTAAATTTTTTAAGTTCAGAGTTGTTTTTTGACATTTTTGGGTCCACGGTCCCCCCAAAATTAGCCCCTTGTGTTTTGGACGCTAGATATTTATAATGGTTAAGAGCATGTTTAATTTCAAGTTTATACAAATTAGGTAGGGCCTACCACGCCTTAGTTATTACGTAATGCCTTAGTACCGGCAAGATCCACTTTGAAACGGCAGCAGAGAAGGGTCAAAAACGACTACGACTCCTTCAAAGGGTAGCCGGTGTGTCCTGGGGCGCAAAACTAGACACTCTGGCACTGACGTACAAAACGTACATCAGACCAGCCATTGAGTACGGGACGGCACCGAAGTCTTCCCTGCCGCCGCCGCAACGCACACCAGCTATGTCGACACCAGAGTCCAAAATCGAGCCTTTCGCCTGATCACGGGAGCAGTGAAAACCACCCCAATTATCACCATGGAGTGGTTCAGCCAAATTGAGCCTCTACAGCTAAGAAGAGAGCAGCGCGCTGTCCAACTGCACGAAAAACTTCTCATAAAAATATCATAAAAATTTCTCATAAATGAATCATTTGTATCGGGCATATTCCCATCAAAACTAAAATTGTCGAAAGTTATACCACTATACAAACATAAAGAGAACAAACAAGACCCTAACAATTACCGGCCAATATCATTAATCTCATCGTTCTAAAAAATCTTTGAAAAAGCCATGTATAATCGCATTTCAGAATTTTTAAGCAAATACGAGATAATAACACCCAACCAACATGGTTTTCAAAAAAACAAATCGACCATCACTGCAATTTTCATGTTCTTAAACTCTCTGTATGTAGGCCTAGCCCAAGCCCTACCGGTAGATCACAGTGAGGTAGCTTTAGGTATATTTTATGATTTAAGTTGAGCGTTTGACACTATTGACCACGCTCGTCTTCTTAATAAACTTGAAAATCTAGGAATTAGAGGGAAAGCAAATGATTGGATATCATCTTTTTTATCAGAACGTTCACAAATTACAGTAGTTAACAATACCATCAATGGCACTACAAGCCCTCACTTCTCTTCACCTCTCAAGCTTAGATGCGGTGTTCCACAAGGAACAATACTTACTATACAATCTTACTATATGTGAATGACGTATCACATTACTTATTAGAGGGGAAAGTAACGCAATATGTAGATGACTTCAGTCATCTCTTAACGGCAGACAAGAAATTCACGGAATCCCTTATAGCGGTGGCAAATACAGAAGCTAATGCAATGGAAGCTTATTGTCAGACTAACCTACTTGCCCTCCAACCAACAAAAAGTGTATACCTTTCCTTTCATTCTTCATACACATCCCAAAACTCGAGCCCACTCATTCGAAGTAATGGTAAATCTATTACCCGAAACACAATGGTAAAATTCCTTGGGTTAGTCCTAACAGACACTCTTAGTTGGTTGCCACATGTGGATCAACTATGCACCAAAATCAGAAGTAGGCCTAGCTGTTATTTACTTCGTAGGCTGAAATCACTCGTTGACTTGTCTGTATTAAAATTAGTTTACCATGCTCATTTACATTCACATATAACATATATGCAATCTTATTTGGGGGGGGGGGGCCTCTAGTGCACTTCGCATTTTCATTCTACAAAAACGGGCCATTCGTATACTTGCAGGAGTATCAATTAGGCAATCATGCCGCAAACTGTTTCCCAAACTAAACATTTTAACAGTCACATGCTCACTCATACTAACCGCTGCACTCTTTGTGCATAACAATCAGAAACTTTTTTTAACAAACTCTCTGGTACATAGCTATCCTACTCGCTCCTGAAATAGTCTCCATGTACCCAATCATAAGACAACACTGTACACAAAAGGGCCACACTATCTGTGTCTCACTATATATAGCCTACAATAAACTTCCTACACAAATTAAGAACATCAAACAAGCTGCAACATTCAAACAAGAACTAAAATCACATTTGTGTAGTAAAAGTTACTATTCTCTTCAAGAATTTTTTCAATCTTAAGACCAAAGGAGGTGTGTTGTTGACCTAGTAACTCATTCATGATACTGATTGGGGATTGGATCGTTGTATCGAGAACTGGGATATTGTTAGATGTATGATTGATAAGTGCTAATGGAAGTTGAACCTAGCCTTACACCTGGTTTTAGAAGTGTTTTATTATTTTAAATATTTAGTTTTGTTTACAATGCTTATGTAATTGCTGTGTAATTTTGCTTTAATGTTACATACTACATAGGCTATATTATTTATTGACAATGCCCATACAGTGTGCCATGTACCTGTCTAGTTGGTTAATAAAAATCTGAATCTGAATCTGAATAAATGATATAAAAGACTGCATTAATAGCATAGTTCCTACTAAAACTATTAGGAAAAAGAACATGAACTTAAAGCAATGGCTGAATAACCAATACATTTTTGAAAGTCGTAACCAACGGAATAAACTATGGAGAAAATGTAAATTCAGTGTAGGCCTATAAGACTCAGACAATGAAGAAAGTGAAAGACAAAAGCAACAAAATTGGAGAGACTACAACAAAGCTAGAAACCAATATACAAATATTAGAAGAAGAACGGAGAGGCAATACCTAGAGGGAAAAATTGACGAATGTAAAGGAAATCCTAAACAAATGTGGTTAACTTTGAAACATGTTATCAGCTCTAAAGAAAAACAAAAAATGACGTATTCAAAAATGTAGCTTTGAAGACAATAACCCACTTAGGGGTAAGTGGGGTAAATGGGAACATGGGGTAAATAGGAACAGCCCTAAAATCTACCCCATATGACCTATTTAAAAAAATACAAAAAATATTCCATGTGACCTTTTTATTTTCTCAACAACATATCAAAAAATCAGCTCATTCTGATGTTAATTTAATAGTTTTCTGATTTTTTAAAAACTACCCTACACTTAAAAGTTGATGTAAGTTTCAGTCAAAAAAACTTTAGAAAAAAAAATTATGTCCAAAGAGTACCCTAAAAAAATATTTTGACATATAAAAAGTTCCCCCTAACTATGAACATGATTTTACAATTTGTTTGCATTTGCTTATCTTAGTCCATCATGGCTGTTAAGCCCCTGTTCCCATTTACCCCATACCACCTCCATTTGGGGGTAATTAGGAACACTGGTTCGGGGTAATTAGGAACAAGTGGGGTAAAAAGGAACAACACAGTTAACCTATGGGTTATATTTATGGGGTAAATGGGAACATTTCTCGATCTTCACAGCCATCTCTATTTGACCATTGTGGTTGACCAAGTGTTGTGAAAATTGCCATTTAGGCCATTTTTCTGCTTTTTCCTCAATTTCTTCTGAGACTTGGGAAAATATCACCTCAGTGCATTATATTCACAAGATTCCCATAAGATTGATGTGCGTTCCTAATTACCCCATATTCCCACCGTTGATAAAATTTGATTAGAAAAGTTAAATTCATCCCCCCTTCCCAATTTTTCCACTTACTTATTTGCAAGGTTGATAATTAACACTAAACTAATCCTATTGTCACAAAAACAACTAAGAATATTTTTTTACACGAATGTAGCGCTTTGCTCCGCTCCGGTTTTAATATGTAATCTGATATTGTTTTCTTACATAGCATCCACAGTTTTTAACATTTTGACTTAATTTTTTTTTATTGAAATCATACATCAGATATGTCTGTTCCTATTTACCCCATTTTGTTTTACCTCACACCAATAAGCTACAGTGTTGTCTGTTCCCATTTACCCCAAAATGACGGGGTAAATAGGAACAATACCACTTTTTACATTTGATTTTTTTCCTAGTACATGATTTTAGGAAAATGACACACAAGTTATTCCTTACACTAACAACAGTGCAAAGAATAATGTACAACAAAAAAATCATAAAAAAGTCAATTGTACAACTTTTTACAGAAAGTCAAAGCTGAAAAGTTCTAAAAGTGTTCCTATTTACCCCACTTACCCCTACCACAGTGGCAAATAAACTAAATTCGTTTTTAGTAAAAAGTATTTAAGAACTTGAAAAAACAGTCGATCCCAGAAATACAAAATTTTGATTCATACAAAAAAATTAAAGAAATTACTCCAAATGATTCATCACTAGCAGAATTTAAGCTCATGACAACTCAAGAACGAGTGAGAATTGTAAAAAACCTCAAGCAGGCTGGTACAGGTGATGAGATATCGGTTGAAACTTTTAAGAAAATACTGCCAAGCATTGGTGAAAATTTCATTAAAATTATTAATGCATCAATAACAACAAGTCGTCAAGTTCCATCAAGCTGGAAAAAATCAATAATAATCGGAATACCAAAGATAGATAATCCAAAATTGCCTAAAGACATTAGACCTATCAATATTTTACCTCTTTACGAGAAGATTTTAGAAATTTGGATACACGACAGCTATCTGAATACTTTGAAGATTTTTTTTTACTATAATAGGCCTATGTGAAGCAATTTGGTTTCCGAAGACACCAATCAACTGAAACTACACTTCAATGGATTTTCTCCAAATGGAGAAATGCACTTAATGATAATAAATTTGTTGTAGCCGTATCCTTGGATTTACAACGTGCTTTTGACTTTTGAGACAGCATCTAGGCCAATCCTACAGAGTTACGGGAGACGCTCTGAAGTGGCTTGAGAACTATATTGCAAGATAGAACACAAGTTGTAAACATTGACGGCGAGGTATCTGACCCTATACAAAATAATATTGGTGTTCAACAGGGTTCAGTACTAGCAGCCCTGCTCTATATCATTTATATAAATGATATAGGAAATTTCGTCACCAACTGTAAAGTGGTGATGTATGCCGACGATACACTTGTGTATATAATCTCTGACAAGCTAAGCGAAGCAATACAAATGTTGAATTATGACCTGCAAATCATCATGACATATTTTAAAGCTAATAAACTGAAATGTCACCCAGATAAAACAAACTGCGTTGACTGATCACTAGCTCATCTGCAAAGAGGGACAAACTACTGCAGGATAATACCAGCAAAGTAAACATTGAAGGAAAATTTTTTGATTTTCAAGACCATTTTAAATACTTAGGAGTAGACTTTTTACTAAATTTCAAGGAACATACCAGTTACATATCTAAGAAACCTGCTAAGAAAACTGGGTTTATGAGAAGAAACTGTTGGAAGCTGTCAAAGTGGGTGCGTCGTCTAGTTTATAACACCATTGTAGCTCCACACTTCCACTATTGTCCTACCATTCTGATAGACATAAATAAACTTGACCTCGATGTTCTCCAAAAACTTCAAAACTGAGGTATGAGGGCAACTCTACAATGTCACAAACTAACACACACAACTAATCACGACTAAAGAACTGGTGGACCGAGATCAAGAAAGGGCCAGACAAAGACGGGTCGAGAAAGACGGCCACCGCCTATTTCCGGCTTGCAACTGGTCACAACACCACCTGTACCGCTTTAACACTACTAACGAACCGGCCACCTGTAAATTTTGTAATTTAGAAGACCAAGACAGAGCGCATCTCTTTAGATGCGCCGCCCTCAAGAGTGACATTGACTCCCTGCCCGATGAACTGAGCAGGATAGAAAAGGAGCCAGTCTTATATTGGATAGCAAGACAGAAGAATGGCTAAAGAGGCCAACTATGCACAAGAAAAAAAAACAAAAAAACAAAGTTTTATGTTTCACTCGTGAAGTTCTTTGCAATCAAGAGTACTCGTACTTTTCAGAGTTCTACAAACACAATAATGATGTGCATGATTATCTTACTAGATATGCTCAAGATTTCTACATGCCTAGTCAAAATAAGTGCTGCGGGCAAAAATCCCTGTTTGTGAATGGTTTAAAAATAGGAAAACGCTTTTGTCCCGCCGCGTTGATGGATGAGCTTTTTTGTAAGTTTTTAGTTCGCATGGGACCACTTTTCCTTTGCAAGGGCTTTTTGAATGCATTGTAGGTGATTGTTGTCACGTTTCTATTGTTACTTGTTAATTGTTATTATAAATAAATAAAAAAACTCATATTAAAACCTTTCATCTATGGATTCTGGCCAACTTTTTCAACTTTTTCTTTCAAAAAGCAATACATCACCATTACTTTAATGTCCATGTAAAATATGAACGTTGTAGCCCCACCCGTTTGGTCAGAATCGGCCCAAATGTCACGAAAATATCGCACTAAAAATCGTAAAAAAAAAAAATCGTGAAAGTACGATATTCATGAGAAATATTTCTTCGATTGTATTGTACCAAAAAACGTGGCAGTTCTAAGTTTAAAGATTTCGAAGGTCTCCTGAAAATTTTATCGCAATTAGAGTATTGGTTAAGCCGGAATCGTGTTAACAAACACACAAAAATACAAACAAAAACAAAAAAGAAAAACGAAAAAAATCGTAAAATTGCGATTTTCAAGAGAAATAATTTTTTTATCAATTTTTCGTACGGTGCAGTTCTAAGTTCAGAGATTTCGAAGGTCTCCATAAAATTTCATCGCAATCGGAGTATCGGTTCAGCCGGAATCGTGTTAACAAACAGACAAAAATACAAAAAAAAAAAAAGAAAAAAAAAAAACATTCCGGATTTTTTTCTCCAGTGTAGTGAAATGGAATCTTCGCTTCGCTCGCTACGCTCATCCAAAAATTCGATGATTTAGCCTACCTAAAGATCTAAAACTGTTAATGGTTAATAAATCAAACTTTAAAAGTGATTTACAAAAGTGGGTTAAAACTAAGTTTCCACTTGTCTAAAGGAATTTTACCAAGATTTTCGCCTACAACCAGGATAAAATAGCAGAGACTAAAGCTGCTAAACAGAAACAAATACCACTCGGGCCGGACCGTGGTACGAGACTGTTGCCGGGCGGCAAGCACTCGGTTACCGGTATCAATTCACCTGTCGGTAGTGGGGACTTGTCGAACGTTTCGCAGACGCGACATACGCAGTCAAAGGAGGCTGCCAAACTTGAGAAGCTGAAGAGTACTTGCGATCACGTTTGTACACGTTTATATAAAATTCTACATGCGCGACTCATTCCTAATAAATAGGCCTACACCAGTCACACCTCCTTTTCAATGATTTCAGGCAGTGGCGTAACTATGGGGAAGGGGGGCAAGGGGGTTTACGTTAAAAAAGAAACTGTTAAAACACTCCAATCACACTAAGAATCGAAAGAAAAAAGTCTTGTGAGTCCCTGACCCGCATTGGGGGGCATCCCCTCCTGACCCCCTATTGTGCACAATCATGTAGCCTACTTCACCCACTAAAGAGCATAGGCCTATAGCCTAGATAGCCTACATATAGCCTAAATTATTTTTGGATAACACCACTGACTATTACCCACAAACCCACATCCTAGTTGTGTGGTTTAAAAGGTAAATGAAAATACCTTGTAGTTCTAATAATAATACGCATATTTTTAACAATTTTCGTGAAAGTGGTAACAAATTGCGGTTTGTTAGGTGTAAATGAGAAAACCCTGTGGTTCTAAAACAATTAGGCTTAGATGTAGCCTACATTTTCGATAGGCCTAAATCTAGATAAAAAAGTGGGATTTGAAACATGTTATTGAGAAAACCTCGTGGTTTAAAAACAGTTCCGACGTATATTTTCGGTGAACCTACATAAAAGTGTGATTTGAAAGGTGTTTTTGAGAAAACACTGTGATTCTGAAGCAAAAAGACGTATAGGCCCTATTTTTGGAAAACCTATATGAAAGCGTTTAAATCCCGCGTGAACGCTAGGGTGGGCCGAAAAACAACATTTTTTTTTTTTTAAGTCGTAATACCGCGGAAAAGTTGCGAATTGTGGAGACTAAAAAAATAATAAAAAAAAAAAATCGGTTCATATCTTCCGGTCGCGCATTGTGCTCTAAACCTTTCCAAAATTTTGAAAAATTCACATTTTTACGATAATTTTTAACATTTTAAAATTAGCCTCTTCCCGAATGTAAAAGCTCGAATTCTTCATATTTTAAATTTTCTTCTATGTTAAAAATATTAAAAATTACCGTAAAAATGTGAATTTTTCATAATTTTGGAAAACTTTAGAGCACATGCGCGACCGGAAGATATAAACCAATTTTTTTTAAAAAATTTTTACCCTTTTTAGTCTTCACAATTCGCAACTTTTCCGCGGTATTACATTACAACTAAAAAAAATCAAAAATCAAAATTTTCAAAATTTTGGAAAACTTTAGAGCACATGCACGACCGGAAGATATGAACCGATTTAAAAAAAAAAAAATTTTTTAGTCTCCACAATTTGCAACTTTTCCGCGGTATTACGACTTTAAAAAAAAAAAAAATGTTTTTCGGCCCACCCTAGTGAACGCATTGAATCGTGATAGGTTTTAATATATTTTATTGTTAAAAACGTATGCCTAAAACATAATACAATACATACATGCGTGTTGAACACTATTAATAACTGTATTAAACAAAATAATATTGGTTATTTCCATGTAGAAACCGCTTAAAGGCCTATATTACCTATGCAGGACTTCGTACGTTGAAAACCCCATGTTAAATTACCACCGTGGGATCTAAAGATACTGTAGGGTACACCTAGCCTACACACGATCGTGGTGTATCAGGTTTTCATCAGCGACCACAATTGTGGGATGAGACACTGTTAAATTAAACATTCTAATTCTAGTGAAAAAAATGTTGGAGCCTACAAATTATTTTACAGATCAAATCAATAAATTACGGTGAATTTACGTCTGCTACTTTAACCATAGCTACGGTAACATTGGTAAAGTTGCCCTATGGGGAAATCAAATAACGTGTTCTATTTTGACCGTATAGGGCTACTTGATGACTTGACTAGGTCCGTAGGCCCTAGACAGAAGATTGACGACCACTAATTTAGCCAAAGCTACAGTCAAGTGTTGTAGTTGTAGGGCTAGGTCTATCTTCAATTGGAGGCCAGTGCTACCGGTAACCGGTAGCCTAGGCCTAGGTTTACTTGAGGTAGCCTAGTTTTGTTTGTAGGCCTACCTAACCAACCTTGTCCATGCCTTTGTGTAACCCTGTGTATATTGATACGTTTATGTGTAGTCAGTGTAACCCAACCCCGTGTAGGCCTACTATATTGATATGCTGGACGTACGAAATCACAAATTAATTCATAGGCTATGTTGAATGCTTGCTATTGGTCGGGTTCTCTACGTATCAACGATGTAGGGCTATACAAATAGTATACGTTGGGAACAAAATAAAATCATAATTTCTTTCACTAAAATACCTACTCCAAAGTACCCTACAGCATTTGACGTGAAAAAACAACAAAACCTTTTTGTTTTAGCCCAACGTTTCTATTTTAAATACCCTATAAATGACTTTCAACCGAAAAGAAATTTTGCCAAAAGTAGAAAAACCGGAATGATTGGCCGCACCAAATGTACGATTTACACAGCCACATTGCACACAAATGCATCCTTAAAACTTTTGAAAGCGTAGGTATATAGCCTGCCCGTAGTAGCTCCACTAGTCACTAAACCGTGACCGAGGTACATCTCATCACTATAGGGCCTAAAGGAGCTTTCCTGGCAAAATGTGACAGCCCAACCAGTCAACCACACCGCCCTGTTTTTTGTGATATTGTGTGATTGTGGTACCGTCATTCTCGTCGTAGTCGTCCAGATGATACCCTAACGTAACCTAGGATTCAACATACGAATAAACACTCCATTTGTGTTATGGCGTTTTCCACTGGGCCGCACCGAGTGCGCACTGAAACGTCAACAGTCACGTGATGCACGTTGAAAATTTTCAATTCACTGAAAATTTTCAACAAGGCTTGAAAATTTTCATGAAAATTTTCAATATATGCTTTTATTTGTTTGTTTGTTTTATTGTATTTTTTATTGTGTTTGCTGAGTACATATTAGGCCTATATCGTTATGTACAATGATATTTAATAAAACAATTATCACCAGTAGCCCATGTTTTATACCTATCCCTAACAACTTTGTATCCCTGAGTAGGCCTAGGCCTAAAATGTACTAGGAGGAACGAGGAGGAAAGGAACTATTTTATTAGGTCTGTAAAATGTGTTAGTAATTTTGTATATATATCTAATTTTGTGATATAGGCCCTAAAATCAACTTGTAGGCCTATCTAATAAAAGAGAAAATTGTAAAAGAAAAAAAAAATTTTAAATTTTCAATGCTTTGAAAATTTTCATGAAAATTCCCATCACTAACGACACCAGTGCTGCCCTGAGTGCAATTGTCAGTGGAATACGATTATTTTTAGTGCATAATATTGAGTAGCAACCCTCGCTATCAATATGTCTTCATACGCTTTCAAAGTAATTGTGATGGATGAGAATGGGGAAAAAGTCGAAACCAACTGCCCAGCCTATGCACATTATAGCCGTTCCCAACTGGACTGAACAGTAAACAATAAAGATCTAACCTCAAACTCAAATATTATGCAAATGTACTTCTAATGTCGGAGTACGTGTGGACAACCAACATCTTCTACGTAGTTGTGATTTCTATGAGACAATTCAAATATTGAATTGTTCAACTCATCGTCGCTACTAGGCCTATCCGACGAAAAGTCGATCAAATCTAACAACATAACCAAATTTTACGGGTCTATGGCAACCATATTTGCACTGGGAAGATTGCCCTGACCCTCGGAGTCTGTGCGGCTCAGTGTGCACTGCGAGTGCACGGAGCAAGTGCAGTTCGCCCCTATTTTTTGCACGAGTGCGATTTTCAGGTAGGCCTAGGCCTATCTCCATCGGCACAAAGCCTAGGGCTACCTAGGCCCTATCCCTAGGTTAAATAAAAAAATGTAGGGCCTATTTGCCATGCATTACGGGACTAAGAAGGCCTAGGCTAGACCTAGCATGCCAAAGTAGGCTCAGGCCCTAGGCCGGCACTTCTTCGGTTCAGGGGCCCCAAAACAATTTTTGCTGGGAAAAACCTAGGTTAGGGGGGGGGGGGGGGGGCAAGCGTCGTGGCGAGGTTTATAGCAACGTTAAAGTTTTTGTAGGTCCGTATAATAGCCTAGGCCCTAGTAGTTTTACGGGATTCTAAAGAGCTTGAAATACGCATGAAAAACCAAGTTGGGGCCCCTGAACCGAAGAAGTAGGCTTAGGGCTAGGGCTAGGCTAGGCTGCCGAAATATAGGCCCTAGGCTAGGCCTAATTTATTATGCTTGCTAAGGGCCAAGGCCAGTCTAAAGACAACATAAATAATTGCTATAAGCTAGGCCTAGGCTAGGCCGCCCCTAGGCCTACCTCACACAATCTGGAGCTCGTCAATGCTGTCCACTGATCACGCTTGCAATTTTGGACCCATTTAGCTCTTCTTCTCGGAGAAGATGGAAATCTAAATAGCCGAACACCTTTTCTGGAGCTTTTCGAACAATTCGGTGCTGAGCACCCCGTCATTTCAATGAAAGAATAATATGCACAAATAAAACACCAAATTAACACAACAATAAGTGATCCAAAATGGTTTCTAATATCGCGTTTGGATGACGATAACCTTACTTTACGCGTTCGCAAGACCTCCGCTAGGAGTAGGTACAGAGGACCTTGACCTAATAAGTAACAAGTAACCAAAGTAACAAGGTAAACAAACCGAGCACAAACTTGCCGCAGCAGTTGGAGTCCAGCTGTTCCCGCGTCTTGCAAACTGAGCCCATTTGGCTCTTCGTTTAGGTGAAGCAGGAAAACGATGCATCTTTACTCCTTTCCTTGTGTTATTATGACAGTCATTTGCCGAACAGCCTGTCATATTCAATTTTATAAGCAAGATGGTGGATTTGAAGCACACTTTGCACAGCCCTATCGGTAGGCCTATCACGATCGCTCCAGGATTAGCAAAGGCCAAAGGCAAAGGTAAGGTCGAAATCACGCGCAATCACAACAACGTTGCGTAGACTGCCGGGACCAGGTGGGCGCCCAAGGTCGACGCAAAGCAAAATGTCAATGGATCCAAAATGGTCGTTTGTTTACAAGACTTGCGAAGACCCAGGTTACAGCCCTCAACATAATGATACTTACATCACACAGTCGAGAGTTCTTCGTAGGGCTCCAATTATTTCTCTTAATATTTTGTAGCCACTGAAGTCGTCGCTCTTTGTTTGCAGGAAACTGATGAACCTTAAAACCTTTGTTGGCTCGATTTGAGCAGTTGGGAGCACAGCACCCAGTCATTTTCTTGATTCGGGCCTAGTCTAGGCCTAGGCCTAGATAATAAACTTGTTTTACTTTTAGGAGTAGCGAAATCCTAAGATAAGAAAACGGACTGGGTTGTATTAGCCTAGGCACATAGGCCTACCATTTGGACCACAAAGCTTGGGTTTAGGCCCTAGGCCTACCTAGCCGCCTTTTCAGTTGAACCCCATAACCTCAAAATAAATACTGTGCCTACGCGTAGGCCGGTGGTTTTGTGGAAAAAGATAAGGTTGAACTTTGTTTTTTTTACAATGAGGTACAGGGTTTTAAATGACAAATTTCTATTCAAGCAAGTACAAACGAAACGTCAACGTTCCCTCATGTCACGACCAAAATCAAAACAACGTTGCTGCCAACATCGAAAACATAAACAATGTACCGACTACCGGGACGGCTCTGTGGGCGGGACCCATAGATATTAAACACCTATGGAAGGCCTACAATAGGTGTTTAATATCAATGGCGGGAAAGTTGGACGTTCATTAATGATTATCTTTATTAAACTGATTTCCGTTACCAAAACAATTTCGAAGAGATTTTTTAAACTTTTATTGTTCTAATTTTATTTATTTTGATTTTATTATTAACAAAACAAAAATCAAAAATAATGTGTGCTTCCGCATGCTTCCGCTTTAAGGCCATCCGCCATACTCGATTATGGCGGTCTAAATCTTGGTCTAGATCCTTTCATCCGTCCGTGGCTAGCCTAGGCCTAGTATCAGTTTTATTTTGCTTTTATATCAGTTATCTTATCTGTGATAATTTTGTCGATACAAATGGATAACCCGAAAAAGAGTGTATGTAACTTAGACCTAGCTATTCATCAAGTACTATGAACTGTAGGGCCAACTTAAGTTTAAACATTGTGTATGGTTTAACTTGCATAGGCTAGCCGGCTAGGCCCTAGGCTTAGGCCTATTATTCCTTTTCGCGTTTTAGGTTAGGATAGGCTAGGGCCTAGGCCATTAATAGCCCTAACCAATATTTAAAGGGATTGGATAGGCCCTACACAAAGCCTCTAGGCCTAGGCCTAGGGGTGTTTAGTTCTCTATTGGTCATTAGAAGGATCAAGCATGGTCGTTACCTAGGCCCTACCAGATACCCAGTTAGATATGGGGATCCTTCCTCGTAGGGGAAATAAGAAATATAATAAGAGGGCATGAATGCAATATCTTCATCGTTGGAATAATCCAATGGAGGGATATTGCAAACTGAATATGGGAATCGAGAGAGCGTGTGAGGAGAGAGGTGCCATTTTTGTGGACCTTGAAGACTAGGCCTAGGACAAGGGGACCTCGCAAGGGACAGCATACACCTATCAAGGGAAGGGGCCTATAAGCTAGGGGAAAAAGTGGCTAGGATCTCGAGTTCCCAGTGACACAAGGAGAGAGGAGGGAGTAAAGGGGAAACAAGGCTACAGGGAAAACCAGACAGTTTGAAGGACGTTAGCAGGACAAGCGGAGGTTGCAGAATGATGATCGATAGAAACGAGATAATACAAAAAAAGCAGAGAAATAACCGTATCCAATGTGCAGAGGGGCAGCGAAACCACGGGTGGAGCTAAATGCGCACGGACTATGAATGATAACGTAAGGGTCCTACTTTTAGACACTAGATGTATCAGGAATAAAGTTGTTCAATTCTGGACAAAGATTGATATTTACAATCCTGATATTATACCTAGTAGCAGTGGAAACGTGGCTTGATGATAGTATTCTTGATTCAGATTTTCTTCAGAGTGGATATCGCTGCTTCAGAAGGGACCGCAACAGTAGGAGAAGGGGAATAATGATATTTAGTAGAGAAGGACTGCAGGGAAGACTAGTGCGGGTAGATAGAATATGACACTTGTGAAATGATGGGCATCAAGATCATAGGGGGAGAAAGGGAAACAGATATTGTTGCAGCATACAGACCAGCGGACAACGGAGAGGTAGAGACCCTCATCAAACTCAGAGAAAAGGTCAAAGGAGACAATAACCTGTTAATTGCGGAGATCTGAACTTACCTAATATAAGATGGACGGGGGGAGCTGAGAACATTGGTAGCAGGACTCGGAGAATAGTCAATGGAATTATTAACGAGGGAATGTTACAAGTAGTTGATGGTCAGACTAGAATGAGTCACTCAGGGGGAAACCTCCTGGATGTAATTCTAGCAAGACCGGCCAAATGCTGGTATGACACACTAGTTGGTTGGTGGGATTAGCGACCATAAAGCGGTGTTAGCTAGCTTTAATGGTCTCATGGGCAACAAGGGGAGAGAGAGAAAAACCGAGGGTACGGAGGGGAAATTATCATGGAGATATAAACATGCGGACAAGGATAGCATAAGGGAGTACCTAAGGGAAAACTTCGGGATGTGGAGGGACATCAGTGGGAACGTAGGTCAATTGTGGAATAACTTTGTCAATCTGTGTATGTACATGCAAGAAATCGTTGGGTGCCCCAAAAATCGTTAAAGCCTAATGGTGACCCTCCGTATTATAGTAAGGAAATTAAACAGCTCAAATGGATGAGCAGAAAGATGTAGGCCTATATCAATTATAAAAGGACAAGGCGGGGCGAGGATTGGACTAAACTGAAAGAGGTGGAAGCAAGGCTAAATAATCTGAAAAAAGCTAGGTGGGAAGAATATATGGGTAGGCTACCATGTTAGATGAAAGTGATAAGCAAGAAAGCTGGAAAAAATGTACAGATATACCCTTGAAGGAAAAAGGGAAGTAAAAGGGAAATCCCCACAATTAAAAGGAGGGGAACTTCTTGTGGGAAACAAGGAGAAAGCGGATGCGCTGAATGTATATTATAGTTGTGTTTTTAATTAGGCCTAGGCCTACTCTAACTAGGAAAACGCTTAAGTCCCGCCGCGTTGATGGATGAGCTTTTTTTAAGTTTTAGTTTGCGTGGGATATCTTTACTTTTGCGAGTGCTTTGCTGCCTACGCATTGTAGGTGATTGTTGTCAAGTTTCTATTGTTAATTGTCAATTGTTATTATTTACCGTAAAAACTTATATTAAAAGCTTTATTTCAATGGATTCTGGCTAACTTTTTCAACTTTTTCTTTCAAAAGGCTTAATGTGTATAATATGAACGTTGTAGCCCCACCCGTATGGTCAGAATCGGACCAAATGGCACCAAAATATCGCACTAAATATCGAAAAAAATCGTTAAAGTAAGATATTCATGAGTAATATTTCTTCGATTGTACCCAAAAGCAATACACCTCTTAGTTCAGAGATTTCGAAGGTCCCCTTCAATTTTCATCAAGATTGGATATGCCATTTGCCCGGTAGAGAGCAAACAAACAGACAAAAAATCAAACACAAAAAAAAACGAGTAAAATTTTTTGTGGGTCAGTGAAATTGAAGTCTTTGCTTTGCTCATCCAATAAAAACAGGGGGGAAAATCCCATTGAGGTTAAATTGAATAAGATTACAAACATTATTGCGAAGCTAAAGAAAGGTAAGGCACGCGCACCAGGGGAAGATGGGGTGACGGGTGATTTCCTGCAACTGGCCATAGGGGAATCATCACTATTTATGAAGCATATCATAAATGCATCACTAAGTGAGGGTTCCATCCCGGATAGCTCAAGGAGAGCTACAGTCATACCTATAGGGCTACACAAAGGGGGAGAGAAGGAAAAAATGTGAAATTATAGGCCGATATCCCTAACATCGGATGGATAAAAAATAATGGAGAGATAGTCGGGGACCACGTCAAGGAAATTAAAAAAAGGGGAAAAAACTGGATGACAGAGAGTCAGAATGGGTTCAGGAGGGGCTACTCATGTGAGATGCAGCTCCTGGGGCTGGTCAATGAGTTAGACAATGGAGGTGAAGTGGATGCGGTCTTTATAGATTTCAAAAAGGTGTTCGATAAAGTACCGCATGGGAAATTGTTGTAAAAAGTGGAATCGGTAGTAAAGGATGAGTGGGTACCGGTAATAAGATGGATCAACGACTTCCTTGAAAACAGGAGTCAAAGGGTAAAAGTAGGAGGTGAGCTATCAGACGAGGCAGAGGTAACGTCAGGTGTGCCGCAGGGCAGTGTTTTGGCCCTTTGAGTCCACTCCATTTTGCAATTTTTGTAAATGACATAACGGAAGGAATGGGGGCTATCAGTGCGACTCTTTGCGGACGACTGCGTGATTTATCGGGTGATAAGGAATAGAAATGATGTAGGGAAACTAAGGGAGGATATGGAACTCCTGGGATCATGGGAAAAGTGACATTTGACGTATCAAATTTTATGGCTTTTGTGTAATCCGCAAAAATGATGAAATATCGAATTCCGGGACATTTTGCGTCCCGGAAAGTTACACCCAGGATCCAGGACGAAGGATTGCAATCCCAAACAATCCCGGAAAATCCTCTAAGTATCTAGAGAGCATGAAGGATGGCAGAAACTTCATAAAGACCTAAGGAAGGCAAACTTCATTGCAAGAGGGGATCACGGGTGGAAGTTTGAAAGGGGAATATGGGGGACGGATTTGGGAAGGTTTTTCTACTTGCCTAGAACAGTAGTTGAGTGGAATGGCCTGGCAGGGGGGTTGTGGGACAAAAGGATTTAAAAGGTTTTATGGCGAAACTTAAATCACTGCCTATGGATATACCAGGCGGGGAGGAGGCCCAGTATGAAGAGCAGGAATCAAGCAGGGAAGATGAGGATTGATGCAAGAGGGAACATGGAGCATAGGTTATAAGGGGGGGGGGGGGGAAGTGCGTATGTTGAAAAATAATAATAATAATAATAATAATAATAATAATACTCGCGATAATATTAAAAAACATACGTGCTTCGCCCCCCCCCCCCCCCCTTAACCTATTCTTTTCCCACTTGGCTCCCCCCAACCGAAGAAGTACTGGTGCTTGTAAGTGTAGACTAGGCCTAGGCGCACGCACTTGGTTTTCGGTGTTTAGTTTTTTATTTCTTGAGTTAGGCTAGGCCATTGGCCTACGCGTGTTGTTCATTCCTTGCATAGGTACCTAGTTATAGTTAATTCTAGTGGGATGAGTAAACATAGTTTTCGTGAGGGGTGTGGGGTGATAGTAGGCTTAGCCTAGTTGAGACGGATGACGCGGTATAGGGTGTAAGGGCGACTGTTAGATGTGGTTCCACATAGGCCCTAGCGTGTGGTGGTGTGAGCAAGGGTGTGTAAAGCATCATTCACAACTAGTTCTAAGGCGCAAGGTCTAAGTTGCTTGGTGGAAGTCGTAAGAAATGTGAGTTGTCCTCGTTCACAACTGCCTACGTATTCGACACTCTCTTTTCTCACTTGCACACACACATCTCACTGTTCTGATTGGCTCGTCTTAAGGCTGTGTGTTTACCAAAAACCAAAATCCAAAATATGCATAAAACAGTATTTATAGAGTATGATCATTAGGTAATCACAGTCTTTTGAAAAGATCAAAATATATATTTTTGGTTGATGCATTTTCCCGCTATTGCTACTTTATTGAATGATTTTTTGTGCTAAGTTTTGCCAAAAGTATAGGTCTACCATTTGTAGGCGGCCATTTGGATGGCTGATATTTTTATTGTAGCTTACACTCATCTTTGACTATAGAATGAGGTAGGCCTATTTTGAAATGTATAGCTTTCGTTTCATAAGAGCTTCATTTTTTTTCTATTGACGGTACAAATACCACAAAAGTACCGGAAAATGTAAAACACTGTAGGCTATAATGTAGGCCTAAGGTATTGAATAAAGACTTAGTTTTTTTTGCCCCAGCTGTCAGTCGATAGAACACGATAGGTCTACCTAGTTGTTAGATTGTAAAAGGGAATGAACAGTTTTTTTTTGCCCCAGCTGTCAGTCGATAGAACACGATAGGTCTACCTAGCTGTTAGATTGTACAAGGGAATGAGTGAATCAAAGGTTGCTAGCTTACTTGAGAGAAATGTAGGCTACTATGCAAATAAATGACAATGATATTGTGCAAAAATAAACAAAACAAGTTACATTGCATATGAAAGCAAATGTCACTTTAGTGACTGGTCCAGTTACAAATTACAAACAAGTTACAATAAATAAGTCCACCGTCACTGCAATCTTTAGCTTTCTCTCTCCCCTCTATTCTGCTCTGGACCAAGGAGAGCTTGCTGACTGCCTCTTCTATGATCTAAGTAAGGCATTTGATACCATTGACCACAATATTCTCCTAACAAAGCTAGAAACCTTCGGTATAAGAGGAGTAGCCCTCAAATGGATGGCCTCATACCTGTCCGACCGGACCCAAGCAGTAGAAATCCAGGCTTCGGTAAAAAACTCTACCCATAAATTTCTCTCTAAACCAAAAACTCTGGTCACAGGGGTTCCCCAGGGTTTAATCTTGGGCCCATTAGCCTTCATTTTATACATCGACGATCTGCAGGGTTGCCTCAGCAAAGGTACCCTGACCCAGTACGCCGATGACTCGAGTCACCTTCTAACTCTCCCTAAAGATTGTGCCCCTACCCTCCCAGCATTGGTGAACAAACAAGCCTCCCTGATGTCCTCCTACTGTCATACTAATATATTAACTCTTTCACTAGGCCTACCTAAGACCACCTACATTTACTTCCACACCCCCCAAAATGCTCCAACATCCAGTCCATTAGTCCGGCTAGATGATAAAAGCATTGCCCGCACCAACTCTGCTAAGTTGTTAGGTCTGACCATCACCGAAACATTAGACTGGTCCATTCACATTGAACAGGTCACCTCCAAAATTAATAGTGGTTGTTTCATGCTTAGGAAACTGAAACAGATAGTTCACCCCCATGTTCTCAAATTAGTATATTATGCGGTTATGCTCATATTCACTCACATCTATCATATGGCATACTATTCTGGGGTGCATCCCCTCAAGCTATTAGACTGTTCACCCTCCAGAAAAGGGCTGTCCGCATAATTGCTGGTGTATCCAGAAGGCATTCTTGCCGTGATATCTTCAAAGATCTGGGAATAGTTACTCTTGCAGGTTCCCTGATTCAAGCGGCATCTATTTTTGTCCGGCTTAATCCCAATCTTTTTCCCTTAAATACATCAGTCCACTCCCATTTTACAAGGTCAAATCTCCAAATTTGTATCCCCACCCATAATCTGTCTTTATTCTCTAAAAGCCCAAAGTACTTGGCCCTAACCATCTTCAACAAGCTTTTTTTTTCCCCCTATGCCGAAAGCTTGATTTTTCAATCATTTTTCTTCCTGGCTATCCAGTAAATATGTGCTTCCTTCTCTGGCCCGCTCAGGTTTTTTGGCAGGGTGTCAATGTCAGATTTAAGTGCGGCGCAGCTGAAGAGGTGCGCTCTGTCCTGAAAACCCGATGTACATAGTTTGCAAGTTGCTGGTTCCTTTGTGATTTGAAATCGACTCAGGTGGTGCTGCAGGACGTCATGTCCTGTGGCCAGCCGAAACTGCGCTGTTGCCACCTTTCTTGTCCAGGATTTGTCTGGCCCTTTGAGGACCTCGTCCCGCCATGGTTTGTGATACATCTTGCCCTCTTGAAGTCTTCCATAGGATGTCTTGAGGCCCTCCTTGGCAAGGTTTTTGGCAGAGTTGTAGGAGATACTCGCCGTGTCAGGGGCAGACTTCTTTGAGCCCAACTTGGCTAGCGCGTCAGCCTTCTCGTTGCCCAGGATGTTGCAGTGGCTGGGCACCCATTGAATTTTAAGCACTTTTCCATGCATCACATTTTTTATTTAACTCTTTTTAAGAGACAGGGAGGCTTCTTCACATTTTTCCATCTGACAGATCTTCTTGATGGCGGCCTTGCTGTCAGAGATAATGACAAATTTTGTCTTTTTGAGTGGAAAGGTTGGTGTTTCTGCGATTTTCTCTGCTGCTCTGGAGATGGCATTTATTTCTGCATCAAAAATGCTCGAGCCTGGTGCCATCGGGTGCACCTCTTCAAAGAAGATGCAATGGAAGCCAAAGCCAGTATTCCTCCCCGAGCTGTTTCGGGAGCCGTCCGTAAAGACATGCACCCATTCGGATATTGGGTTGTGCTTCTTCAGATGCGCTTCGATAAGCACTTTCAGCTCGGACTGGCTTTTTTCCTCCTTCTTGCCCATACCTTCCACTTGAAGATTGAAGTCAATTTTGATGGTTGAGTTTGGAAGGAAGCAGGAAGGAAACAAGCTTCCCAACAACATTAAAACATCCCCCTCCACAGCTTCCTTTAAAGCTAATTTGAAATCCTTTGTCACATCCAATAGCTACTACTCCCTCCAAAAATACCTATCTCCCTAAACTGTAAATATCTGTATAATATCCTGTTTTTTCTTTATTGTGCTTCTATAATATCATTTGTTGCGCTGCATTTTATTGTGTTGCCATTCTGTTTAATTACCGTACATAGGCTACACCTTGTAAGTTGTAAGCCTTCTTATTGTATGTTCTTACGATATCTTATTATATATATTGTTACTGGTAGGTGTAGGCCTAACTACAGCCTTCACTTCGACACATAAGAACTTAAATATTCTTACTCTTCCAGGTCTTTACATTTATGAAGTTTTAGCTCTGATAATTAAAAATAGGAATCAAATGCCACTAAATAACTCCATACACATACATAATACTAGACAAAAGGACAGTTTCCATATACCAGCTGTACGTACTTCTAAATGTAAAAATGGTTCTTATATGATGGGAATAAAACTTTTTAACTGTTTGCCAAAAGAAATCAGGAACATTTCAGAAATAAATAAATTATTAAATTCCATAAAACTATACCTAATAAATGGTGTATTTTATAATGTGGATGATTTTATAAGGAGTGGAAACAGACAAGTAAGGTAGGCTACGATTTTTATTATCTTACAGGACTTTTATTTGTACCGTATTTCGGCCTATTCATTCTGTAAATGTTTGAACTTATACTATCATTGCTATTACCGGTATGTTATGTGTAGGCCTATGTGTATGTTATGTGTATGTATGTTATGTTATGTACATTTACATATTGTGTTGATATATTTTAATTTTACTACATTTTAGATTTAAATTTATGACAAATCCTATACTTTGTACTTATGTGAAGTCTTTGGATGCTAATAAAAATGAAATGAAAATGAATGAAATGAAAAATCACTATTGTAAGTCAGTGCTATCTTATTCTTGTTAGTTTACACTGTTTTATTGTACAATTGTTTATCATAACATCTCTGTCCTATGTTTGTCTTTCCCACCTTTCGGGAACATTTTCTGATTATTTTAATTTTGTAAAAACAGTTATTACTCCACATCTCACATTCTGCATGTGCCTTCAGCTCTTAATGCATGTAAATACCATTCATAGTTCATACATTCAACTTATTATAATTTATCTATTATCCATCATTTACTATGACAGCCAGCCTGATGGCTAACTTAGGGCCTATATACTATATTTTATTTACTTGTATATAGGTGCTATCTCTCAAGATGATACCTGTATCTTCAGGTCTACAGTGTCTCTACATGTGCTAGTACACAATAATTGTTACTAATCTGTGCCAGGCCCTCCTAGTTTATTCTATTTTAAGTGTACATGTACATATTTACTACATTACATCCTACTTTAAACTTTTTTATCTTTAGTATTAATTATTTGACAACATCCATATTTGTACAATGTATAGATCAACGGATCAATAAAAACTTGAACTTGAACTTGAACTTGAACAGGTTGTTAGAAATTGTCACGTTAATGACTGATCATTAAGAAACACAATGAAATACTAAAAATTACAATGAAATACTGGGTCCTTCTTTGAGGCCTAAAAGAATGGCATGATAGCCTGTTGTTTTACGTTTTAATAATGTTCAATTCAGTTTGAGGATGTTTAGTGTTCAGTTCCTTGCTGTGGCAGTTGAAAGTTTGTTGTATAAAAGTTGTTTTTACGGACCAGCCAGTGCCTTAAGGCTTAAGTTTGCTTTGTAGAATGTAGGTCTAGTTAGGCCTAGCCTTAGTGTGAAGTCCAAGTACGGTACCCTGAAGTTTACTTGTAAAGTCTAAGAAAGAGAGCCCGAGAAGTCCATGTATTTTCTTTTGTAGAGTGTGTTTGTTTAAGAGAGTTTTTGTAGAGAGTTTTGGCCGAATTTTGTCTCCCTGGCTTGGCGTCCCCTGTCCCTTCAGTCAGCACGTCCTTCCCCGTCAATATTTTTGAAGATTGTGCCAAGCCAAAAGTTCCAGAAGCTTCTTGCGTCTTTTTCTGATCTAATGTTGTGTAATCGTGATGGCATAATATTTATAGTTAGATTTTGCCATTGCGCTGATTGGCTAATTATCCCTGGGATGTTTGAAAGTGGTCACGACTCTTAATTAATGATGGTCCCCCAACATGACGTGACAATTGACAGATAGTTTCTGCACGTTGGTAGCGCTGGCTATCACAGCTGTTGTGCGATCTGTTGGTCGCGTTTGAAGTTCGCTACTTTAGTGCCACCAGGTCTCCGCTAGATCGCAGCACGAGTATTGTTCGATGTGGTCGATTATTATGCTCACTGTCTGGTCGATAATGTATCATTCTGTTTAGATAAGATAAGTAGGCCTATTTATTCATCTCCAGTTCATATACCGGTACATAATTATACATTTCATATTTAGCTGGTGAGGGCCCATAGTAAGAAGAAGAATACCCACCTTGAGCCGGAGCTCTGTGTGTGGGTGTATTCCAATTAAATTTAAATATATTATTTAAGATGGCGATGCGGCTACGAGACTTGTGTATAGTAGGCTTATTGAAAGTAGGAAGTAGATAATAAATATTTAAAGTAGCTTGTCTGTTATTTAAAACGAGTTGAAAGATGCGCGATTATTTGCAGTGTTATTTTGAATGTTCATGGCATAATGTTGACACTGAATAACTAATTTATAAAGATTCACATCTGTTGTTGTAATATTGAGTGACTGATTGACTGAACATAAAAGAGGTAATAGTTTTATATAGGCCTACAAGTTTTTAATTATAAATGGTTATTTGATTTAATATAAGCCAAAAAAAAGGTAATATTACAGTATTTATGAGTTTGATTGCAGATGGTAATTTGGGTACTTGTTCATTATAAGGACCCCCCCCCCCCCCCCCCAGAAAGGAAAGTAGGTTAGTGGTGTTGGGGAGGGGGGGGGCTATAATGAACAAGTAGGCCCTACCGTAATTTGTTAGGCCTAGGCCTACAATAATAATAATAATCATTAAAAAAATGAACTTTCTATAAGTTCAGTTCACAGCTCAATTAATGAACTTTTAAAAAGTTCAAGTTCTTTTAAAACCTAAAATTTTGAAAAGTTGCAAGTTTGTCTAAAATATGAATTATTAGTAGCCTAGAAGTTCTTTAAAAAGTTCCTCTTTGAAAGCATTCCCCAATTTGTTAAAAAGTAGTATGAATAGCATCAGAGGAGCACTTCAGTGCTTTCTTTCCTTGTAGGCCTATGATAGAGAGGGGGGAAAGTTTATTGTTTGGAAGCACTTGCAAAGTTGTCGCCGGTAGGCCTATAATATATTGAACAGAGCATCAGCAAAGCATGTGACTGCTTTTCATTATGCCATACGGTACTTAAAGGTTGTCAGGTCTTTCTGTACTAACCGGTACTTTAAAGAGAAACAGAATTCTACTTTAGAATTATGTTTGGGTTATCTACCTAAACTTGCTTTCTATTAAATTTTACATTTACATGGTAGGCCTAGGGCCTACTCTTCACTTGTATTTTTTTTTTATTCTCTTTTGCAGGTGTCTTTCGTTATACGCGATGAAGTTGAACGTAAACACAGAAACGGTGTTAACTCTTTGCAATATGATCCACATCTAAATCGGCTGTATTCTGCCGGTAGAGACAGTATTGTACGAATATGGAATTGTAAAGCTATCCATGAACCCTATATTCAGTCTATGGAACATCATACTGATTGGGTTAATGACATAGTTTTGTGCTGTCGAGGAAAATATTGTAAGTTCTTAGTGTGGTAGCCTACATGGCTAAAAGTTATCTCCGTTAACTTTCCCCATAAACTTTTCAGCCACACCAAGTTGTATCTAGGCTAGAGCTTTTCAATCCAACATAAAGTCCTGTTTACCCTTATTTTTCAACATTGGCCCAGATATTAGGCTTAAGCCTACATGTAACCCCCATATTTGCTTACCGGTAATTAACTAATTAAGTTGCTATTTTGAATTAAATTGGCACATTATCATTTTCCCATGTAAATACAATAAATCAAAGTTACTTTGAATGGAGTAGAGCTTTCCTAAAACACAGGCTGACTAAAGGCTGATATGTACGATTAACACAAACCTGGGGACAATAAGGAAGTCTCACAACTCTTTTTTTTATTATCCTACCGTATTCAGGGCCAGTTTCTGATCACATAAATATCAAATTTTTGTTATTCATAAAATATTTTCAGTCATAAAAGCTAGCTTATTGTTTTACACATAACAATGGCGGGAAAAACAGGGCAATACGTCATAACCCTACAACCAATCACCGTGTGGTCATTGAAAAAAAAATCATTTTTGCTGATTATCTTACTTTAGTTAAGCCTTTTTGGAATGAAATTTGTTTCTAGTATGATAAAAAAATGCTAGTAATCAATAATTTGTACATCAAGATATAACATTTGCAAATTTTTGTATACATTTATCCCACACGTAACAAAAAACTTGGAAAAAAAAACAGCCAAACCTTACACAATCAACGCAATGAGATCTAAAAGAAATGCCAAGCTTATGTACCCTTCTACATTTTCGCAATCCACTTTGCACTGTGACTGCATCCTTGCAAAATGTGGCAAAATTTTATATGCAACTATTGTTTTAAATGTAAAAGTTTGTGCAAATTTATATTGCCAAGCATTGGAATGATGCAGTCACAGGGCAAAGTGGATTGCAAAAATGTAGGAGGGTAGGCCCCTACATAAGCTTGGCATTTCTTTTAGATCTCATTGCTTTTAGATCTCATTGCTTTTGATTGTGTAAGGTTTGGCTTGTTTTTTTACAAGCTTTTTGTTATGTTTGGGATCCCATTACTTTTTCAAGTTCCATTACAAAATTATTTGTTAAAATACAATAATTTTATCAAAGTGGATTTAATTGCTATGGTATTACCAATTAACAATAGAGTGTAAAATATCTAGTGGCCCTAAGACAAAGACAATGTAGGTGAAAATTGTCAAGTAACTATAGTTACTTGTTGATTATATTCTTGTAAAAGACTTATATTAAAACCTTTATTTGGAAGCCTTCCAGCAAACTTTTTCAACTTTTTCTTTCAATTCAAAAAGTGCTACATCACAATAGCCTTAATGTCCATGTAAAATATGAACGTGTATTCCAACCCGTTTGGCCAGAATCGCTGGCCAATTGAAACTGACGAATTATGCCTAGTAAGTATAAAAAATATATATATATTAGTATCCAGTAGCCCTTAAAGTGATTTTGAGCATGTTTCAAGTAATTTTTTCACCAAGAAGGAATGCTCGTACCCCGACCAAATTTGGCATGTGTTGTTATATACAGCCAGGGGGTCATATGTAAATCAAGAGGTCTGGAAGATACCTCATTTGCCGACATCCCTTGGTCAACTCTCTGTGCACGTGGTTTGTATCACATTGTGATCTGCATTATCGATCGATGGAAGCCCCCTAGACTATTTGATGTTATTAATATTATTTAGGAGGCTTTGAGAGACTGTTGGTCAACAAAATAGTCAATATCTAGAAGGCAGTTAGAAGAAAACTACAATTTTATCAAAGCAAAAGCATAAAACAAACTTTGGTGGTTTGCAACTAAGACTCGACATCTAAGATAGAATTATTCTAAATTAATTGGAAACTAAGGCAAAGGTAAGAACTAAGGCATAATGAAATTCCTCTTATCGATTGTGACTTGACACATATTAATGTAGATTCTAGTTTTGATAGTTTTCCAAAGTTGAATTTGAATGACTTAAAAATAATTATTTTTAATTAAAAAAATAACAAGGCTACACCAGACCAGATAAGCGTAGACATATTGAAAAACACTTTTGATATATACAGTGAGCAATTATTAGACCTGGTTAATTTGTCATTGGAAAATGGGGAGATTTACGACGAATGGAAATGTTCAACAGTAATACCAATACCAAAGGTCAATAACCCTAGTAAACCAGAAGAGCTGCGACCCATAAACTTATTGCCTACTATTTTAGAAAAAGTGATTGAGATATGGGTGCATAAACATTTGTTGGATTATTTTGAAACACATGAATTGTTGTATAAATACCAGTCTGGCTTTAGGAAAAATAAATCTACAGAAAGTGCACTGCAAGTTGTAATATCCAAGTGGAGAGATGAAATTAATAAAGGAAACATTGTTATATGTGTAATGCTAGATCTTAAACGTGCGTTTGAGACTGTTAATAGACCGATATTGTTAAAAAAACTAGAGAGATATGGAATTGGTAGATTGGTTTAAAGATTATTTAAGCGATAGGCAGCAAGCTGTGAAAATAAATAACAGTGTATCTGAAAAAATGGGCTGCGATATTAGAGTGCCGCAGGGTAGTGTTTTGGGGGGTTTACTTTTCCTTATATATATATATATATATTAGAATCACAATTGTAAACTTGTCGGGTTATTTCGCCACGTCGATTTGACTTACCCATGTCAACGTTTCTGGACCGCTCTGGGCCCCGTCATCAGGACGACTCAGGATCAGGAGTCGTCCTGATGACGGGGCCCAGAGCGGTCCAGAAACGTTGACATGGGTAAGTCAAATCGACGTGGCGAAATAACCCGACAAGTTTACAATTGTGATTCTAATACTTCGGGCCACGAAAGCCTTAAAAACTTAATATATATATATATATAAATGATATGTACATTTGCTGTCCTGAAGTTTTTTTGAAGTTATTTGCTGATGATGCATTTGTATTTGTAGCCGGTATTAATTTCAAGGAATTCCCTTACAAAAATTTTACATCGTAAAAGCTTCGCCAAAACTTATCCAAAAGGTCGTCACTTTGCCAAAACATATTTAAAACCTATCTGAAACATATTCAGACGCTGACTATGTTTTGGAAACCTTCCTGCAACCTTTTAAAGAGTCGCAGGAACATCGCGAAAAGGTAGTCAAAAGTATCCTTCATGGAAACATAGAAAAAAATCTCAGGTAATAATGACTATGTTTTGGATACCTTCCTGCGACCTTTTAAAGAGTCGCAAAAACATCACGAAAAGGTAGTCAAAAGCCGCCGTTCGCCAAAGCATCGCAGGAACATCGCAAGAAGGTAGTCAAAAGTATCCTTCGCCAAAACATCTCCAAAGCATCGCAGAAACATAGTGCCAAATTAATTCTTATAGTCAAAAGTAAAACTATTAATTTTATGCAGGATAAGAAATGACATTTTTCCATTTCATTAAGATTTAAGCATTATTTTTATTTAATTATTGAAATATGTTTACCGTAGTTTGTTCGAAATTATAATATAATGGTAAAAGTTGAAATAGTTAATTTGACTTGAGCCAGCCTGTGCCAAGCTGTGCAAGATGGCGTCTGTCAACACATGTGCTGATTGTGCTCGTCCTGGAAACAGTGTACCAGTAGCCTCGGTTTTGCATCGTTTTGCACGCGTACAATAATTAGGTAAGTAATTTGGGCTTTTAAAAGTAAATGTGTTCAATATTCATCCACTGTATTAAGCTCATATTCAGACCATGGTTGGTGCACTGGAGGTAGGTAGCCTTTGTTTTTAGGTTATGGAGGGCCTACATGCCTAAGTTATCTCTAGCTTACCTAGGCCTAGGGCCTAGTGCCTGTGCATGGGCAGGGATATTTAATACACAATGCTTAGGCCTAAGGCATGTAGGGGCAGGGTTCTAGCTTCTAACTTCTCAGCTAGGCATAGCCAGCCCTAGCTATGTTTGGGTGAAGCCCGGGCACAAGCCCACTGTTATAAAATGGTAGGCTAGGCCTAGAAATAAACATAAAATGTTGATTAAGGTTAGGTAGGGCCTACTAAGTTAGGGATGATCCTGAACCTAGGACTAGGGGTAGCTCTCAAGTTACTTTCTTATTTTCACAGGCCTTGGACCAGTCATGTCATTCGTCGAGGGAATGCAACACCTACGCCTGGGCCCACACTGCTCCCCATTACAGATCCGTGAACCAGTGCTTGAGACTAAATAATAATGTGGCAACCCCAATGGCATACGGATGTCTTTAAACTCAAGAGATAAATTTAAACTTTGTCTAGACTAGGCCTACTTGTAAGGCTTCATGCCAAACTTTCACTCATATTTTAAATGCTTTCAAGAAAGGAACAATAGTGCGAGTTGGATGTTGTTAGTGGTCTGGTGTTGACATAGAGTTGTGAGATATATAGGCCTATCTGTGTTGTGTTGGTTTACGCGTGGTTTTTAAACGAAACTGGAGCCGGTTGTAACATCCTAACTCTACTGTATACCGGCATAAACTACGACCAGGTATAGCCCATCATTCATGAGACTTCCGGGATCATCAATAACTCATAATGCCTTATTCACTCTAGCACGATCACTCCGATCAGCCATTTGTCAATACAAGATCTAAGTAAGTGGGACATGGCCTAGCGGCTATAGCCTATGTGAATTCTAACTCCGGCATCCGACTTTCTTTAGTTTGCAACCTAGGCCTAGTGTGGACAAACCTTTGTCTTCGGTCGGTACGGGTTGGTTACGGTTAAATGCACATTTTGTCTCTCTAGGTACTACTGTGTAAGTAAGTCAAGTCAAGTGTTATCACACCACTGAGTTATAAACACACTCAAATCTATTGCCAAATAGTTAGGCACTAACTTATCAAAGTGCTGATTTGAACCAACATCACTTATCTTGTACCTCAATTAAAAATAACAGTTAATTGAACATAAGTAGGCCTACCGTTCTAGGCTTGGTCAAAGGTATGTTCATAAAGGAGGGCCTAGACTTGCAATTTGCGAACTCAAACTCGGTTCAAACGTACCTACGTACAAGTTCGGTTCGAGTTCGAAAAATGGAACGTTCGCACACCCCTGGCATGCGTAGGCCTGCAGTGCAACAATCATAAACAATTGTCAAGACCTGTACCGCTATTGTATCTAGTGATTCTGGTTTGTGTTGCAACTTGCAATATCATAATATAAATATACGGTACGGTAGTATCCCATTCCATCATTACGTGTCTGCTAGCAATCGAGCAAACTTATGGGTACGGTAGGCCTATATGACATTGACAGGGTGTATTTTGCGTTTGATTGTGATTGCAATTAACGTTGTGAACTTTGTGTAGGGGCTAGACCTATTTGAATTCTTCAGTACCGGTACCTATGAAAGTTAATTAAGTAAATTATATTATTAATTATTAAAATTATTAATAGTAGGCCTACTATTATTATTTGGTAGGGTACATCTTGTAGCAATCTGGCATTTAATTCTGGCAGTATGTTTGTGACATACTCTATCCATGCTATCAAATTCTTTATCAAAGTAAATTTCTTTAATAGGCCTACTTTTACCTTTGTTCTGCTGGGCATTTTTCTTTGGGAAATTAAGTATTTTGCCACCGACCTAAGCCTCTCTTATTGATTTCTGTCAATAGTTACATGCCACAGAAACAAAATAGTAAATACAGGCCTACAGCCTAAAATTGCTGCATTTGGGGGCAGGGGGGGAGTTGCCAGCTGACTGATGTGTATCACTAGATACACGTACGAGCACGAGATAGTAGGTGGTGTCCTCAATAAGGTGATGATATGGATGAATATGATGACGTTAGTGATGCATTATAGGTAAATGTGCATTGTGCAGAGCCACCCCAGAAGTATTTATTGCCACACACGCCCATTTTTGTAATTTTCCATTTTCAAATGTCTGTGACAAAAATGTAAATAACCTAAAATAAAGAACAATGTTTTAAGTTATGTAATTTTAATTTCTCCATAGGCCCTAGGTCCCTAATACTGTTGACGATGTTTTTGCGATGCTTTGGCGATGTTTTCGCGATGTTTTAACAACCTTTTGGAAACCTTCGCCAAAAGGTCGCGGGAACATCTTTAACTATGTTTTGGTGATGCTTTGACTGCAAAAGGGTCAAAGCAGGTAAAAATCCTTCTGCGCGAAACCTTCGCCAAAAGGTCGCGGGACATTTTCAACTATGTTTTGGTAAGGCGTATTTGTAAGACAAAATGATGTTTTGGTTGTGTGTCAGATACTTTCTAAAACATCGCGAAAACACATCTCTGGGATATGTTTTCGCGATGCTTTCGCGACTAAAATTTTTGTAAGGGTTATGCGACATAATATGTAGAACAATTGTGAAGATAGTGGAATGGTTTGCTAAAAATATACTTAAATTAAATGTAAGTAAGTCAGCTTGCATGTTAATAACAAGTTCTACTAAAAAGAGGAGAGCTATATTGAAAGAAAACCCTGAGAGAGTTATGATTAGTGTTGGGACTTGAAAATTTTCACGTGAAAATTGTCATGAAAAATTTCAATTCATTGAAAATTTTCAAGGGCCGTGCATTGAAAATTTTCAAGTTTTTATTTTAATATGTTGTTTAATAATGCAGTTGGTATTTGGTATTTAGTATTTGGCTAGCCTCTTGCACAGCACAGGCCTAATGCATGCTGGGGTCTAGCCCAGAACAGAGGCATTGACATAGGCCTAGAAGTTTGTCAGTGTGGTAGCTAGATCACATTGCAAATATGAAGCCTGCAAATGAAGGTCTAGCTAACTTATTATTTTTGTAGGTTGTATCTAAGCAATAGTCTGGTTGAGCCCTAACCAGATAAAGTCCATCTTTAATTAGCACAAATTCTAGAGGGTTATGCAGAACTTAAATGTCTAGGGTAGGGCCTACCCTAGTGGAATTGAAAGACCGGGACAAACATTACTTTGGTGTGAGGTCTTCGCCTCCAATTACTCAATTAGTCTGTAGGTACCGTATTGTTTATAGTGACTACTAGGAAACTTCGCAAATGCTTTTTCAGGCGCGTTGTTGGATGAGCGTATTTTTTTTAAACAAAAAAAAGCGTAAAATTGCTATTTTCACGAGAAATTATTTTTCGATTGCGCTCATAAAAGTGGCGGTTATAAGTTCAGAGATTTTGAAGCCTTTATTTATTATTTATTTAACGTCTATCCCATTTAGTTATAAAAACTGATTTACAAAGGAGGACAACTTGAAAATTTCATCGCAATTGGAGTATCGGTTTAGCCGGAATTGTGTTAACAAACAGACAAAAATACAACAAAAATCCGGATTTTTTTCTCCAGTGTAGTGAAATGGAATCTTCCCTTCGCTCGCTACTGGTACGCTCATCCAATAATCTAGGCTTTCTCTTAACCACCCGAAACGTTGGGTGTATTTTTTTACATTTTGATATAGGCCTAGGCATATAGGCCTATGTTTTATGTTGCTTTTGTTTCATTCATGTTGGATACCGGTACTATACCATTTCAATATTCAACATTTTTGTCTCAACGATTATTTTTATAATGTAGTGGTAGGCCTATTTTGCTATTTGCAAATTGCCAGAATAAAATTAATCAACAAGATATTGCATAGGCCTATTAGACTTATTCCACCTCAGCCTGAGTCCCACTGTTACGTAGGCCTACATCCTTGATAGAAATAAATTATTTTTATTTATGATATGGTAAAATACAGTTAAAATAACAGATTAGCTAACCGTGAAAATTTTCACGAAAATTTTCATGAAAATTTTCATGAAATTTTCAAGATTATTTTTTTTCATGAAAATTCCCATCACTTGTTATGATAGACAATAAGTATTACAATTCCAGATCACTGTTAAGTATCTTGGTGTTATGATCGATGCCATTTTATCTTTTAATGAACATGTAGGGTATCATATATTTGTAAAAAAATCTCAAAAAAAGTTGGACTGCAATTCAGAATAAGTAAATTTTTATCACATTGGGCAAGACTTACTTTTTAAGACTATAATAGCTCCGCATTTTGAATACTGTGCTTAATAAAAGCAATATTGACAAGTTGCAAAAAGTTCAATCGAAGGCAACGAGATGTATTCTGGGTTGTAATAAAAGAACACATAGAAAGGATATGTTGAATGCGTTAGGTTTCCATTCCGTAGAACAAAGAATTATGTTTAAAAGTATGTTGTTTTTACATAAAATAGTATGTGATACAGGTGATAACTATTTAAGTGAATTTCTAATTAAAAACCGTGAAAACCATAATCATAACACTAGGAACGTCAACCAGTTTTTTATTAAAACCATGACAAATTGTTGTTCAGAAAGGTCTCTTTTTACTAGTGGCATTAGAAAATGTACAATAAAATTCCTGATAATGTGAAGGGTCAATCCATGTATTTGTTTAAAAAGCAGTTGAGTGAGTTTGTGAAAAAGGAGTGTCCATTCGGTAACTAAGTGGTGATAAAGGATGTCGTCTGCCGGCATTGGGAAGGGAGTTTTAAAACAAATTTAAGTTTACATTTTAAATAATTTTAATAGCCTATTTTGTTAAATTTAAGGTTGCTTTTATTGTCTTTTAGTTTGTAGACCTACTTGACTGTCCTGTATTGGATGTATGAAATGAGTGTAATGTATACTAGTTCTGCTGAACTAAATGAAATAAAGAACATACATACATACATACATACATACATACATACATACATACATACATACATACCACTGCCTCCTAGATGTTCGTCGTGGCTCCTCGTTACCTGCCTGTCCACGCGCACAGTGTTAATTGTTGTCCAAAGCGCTAGTTACCGTCCCCAAGAGCTTTTCTTTGTTTTTGATGTTGTTGTCACATTAATCCAACTAAATTGTTAAATGTCATTCCCATGTAGTTTACTGTTAAATCCAACTAAATTGAATGTTTTAGATCGTATTTTGTGTACGTACATCACTTATCAAGGTTTGCAGAATAGTAATATACAAATTTGTCTAGTTATATTATGCTGGTAATTAAACAAAAAGTAGATATTGATAACTTTGTTGTTTGATAATATAAGGCAAGGGCTAATAGGCATGTTATTTTTATCTGGAGGGCCTATGCCTCCTATTCCTAATCATATTAAAAATCAATAGGCTTAGGTAGCCTACTCGGGCCCTAGTCTTGACCAGGCCACGAGCTAAACAATATTACTTTCCATCAAGCAGTGGCGCGTGCTAAAGGGGAGTCTGGTGGGGGGCCTGGGTGGCACAATTTCCTTATTTCCCTGTAGTTCATGCAAAGAAAGGCCTACTTGTTTTAGATAATGGCATCCCGGTATCTTACAACTTCTTGCACGCACCATTGCCTATTATGAAGAAAAATATAGCTCAACTCTGGCATGATGACATTTGAATCGTATGCAGATCGTATGTAAACAACGAAAATAAAAGAAAGCTCTTGGGGACGGTAACTAGCGCTGTGGGAAAAAAGTGCGAATTTTCTTCAACAATCAAACCATGTTGCATGGACAGGCAGGGAACGAGGAGCCACGACGAACATCTAGGAGGCAGTGATACATACATACATACATACATACATACATACATACATACATACATCTTAATGCTATGCCTAGGCCTAGGTATCGATATATAATGCTCTTTTTACGTTCCATATTATATTTCTTCTAGGCTTGATAGTTCCTCTGGTGAATAGTGAATTTTCCTTTGACATTAGCAGCCATGTTTCTTATTTACGTCAATTGTTGCAGTTCACAGGGTGATCTAAATCATGGCACAGAGAGCTGACCACGCGATGTCGGTAAAAGAGGTATCTTCCAGACCTCTTGATTTACATATGACCCTGGCTGTACCTAAATCCCCTCGATTTTGATAGTTTTCAACTTCACATCACATTTCATGACGGCTGGGTGACACCTCAAAATCACCCCAACTGTGCTTGGTGTATAAGGTGCCCGAGTGTGTAGCGCACCGCGGATTGGCTGCGGTGCCCTAACGGGCACCTAGATAACAATCAATGGTTTTATGATAACATTAATAAAGAAAATGTCAACAATGATCTATTGTTTTAACATGAGCTGGTGAACGGCCGAGAGGTGAATTTAACTCCGTGATCTAAAAGACCGTGGTCAATTTCATTCATAAACAACACTGTCTACATAGTTATGATGTCACACGTCTATTCACAATAAAATCGCAGGAAAGAGTAAACTTAAAACTTAATACCTCTGTGGAATAGACAGTTTTTACTTTAGTGTTATAAACTACGGCAATGGTGCTTTTAAGTGAAAATCTACTGATTCTGTACACCAGCGCTAATATCTTTGACTGGGGAGCCAATTCCCTATTGTGTAATTGTTAATGCAATGTTTCCGAGTGGTGGTAGGAACTGCCAAATTCAATTACTTTCTCCCATCATAGGCCTATACATTTTGTTTTCCGTTTCCCCCACTATACCATCAATCATAAACCAGACCTGGGGAAGGGCCTATAAATAACTACTACTGGGTTGTAATTTTCTTTCAGTGATTTCGGCAAGCTCTGATACCACCGTTAAAGTATGGAATGCTCACAATGGGATCTGCATGTCGACACTGCGAACTCACAGAGACTATGTTAAGGCTTTGGCATATGCTCGAGATCGGGAACAAGTAGCTTCCGGTGGCCTTGACCGAGCTATCTTCCTGTGGGATGTGAACACACTGACGGCGTTAACCGCCAGCAAGAATACTGTTACCGGTAAGTTAATCCTGAGTAGTATTTCAATGTCCAGTTAGAATTTATCTGTCTGGTAACCATCTAATTAAACAATTTCAAAGATTCTTATTGTTGGTAGTGATCAGCAAGTTAAGTTACCTGTTAACTAATAACAGTTAAATTTCAATCAATATATTGCTTCATTTCAATCAAAACATTTCAACTTGTGTGTCTAATTCTGTTTCAGGTAGGGATAACCTAATAGTAATATATTTGTTAAATTTATCTTTTTGTTTAAAGCTTTATCACTGAATGGAAATAAACACTCGATCTACAGTTTAGCAATGAATCCGTCTGGAACAGCTATTGTTAGCGGAAGTACAGAGAAGGTCCTGCGAGTTTGGGACCCAAGAACGGGTGCCAAACTCATGAAACTAAAAGGCCATGTGGATAACGTGAAGGCGTTGATTCTGAGCCGAGATGGGACACAATGTCTTTCGGGCTGCTCGGATGGGACAATTAAACTGTGGTCACTAGGACAACAGAGATGCATTTCTACCTTACGAGTACACGAAGAGGGTGTCTGGGCATTGCTGGTATGAATCGCTCTTTGTTGAATTATGTAGGCTGAGGCATACTTATTTTTTACTTCCAGAGTTGTTCTAAATTGTTGCTACTATTCATTCACCAGAGTCAGCTATATCACATAAAGCATTGCGGGAGGAAGGGAGTTTAACAAACTAAATGCCATTCTCGGGTGTGTGATAACTGTGTCCCCCACAGTCAATGCAGTAGCACACGTGAGCATGTGGCTTGCCGCATTATATAGTGTCTAAAATCCCTTCCTCCCACAATGCTTAGCATGCAATATAGAGGGTGTTGTCGGTTCTGAAAATCGTCGATTGAATTGAACAAACAGATCATCATAGTGATTTTGATTACTAGATGACAAGAGTCGGTGTAGGCTAGCTGAAACATGTTGATCAGGATAGGATTCTTTTTTTTATAATGAAAAGAAACTAAATCTTGATTTATTTTTGACTTACATAATTTACAAAAAAATAGTTTATTTCTTATTATTTCAAGATTTTGTATTGTGCATGTGTTGTGTTCATGAAGTACTGTTCCAATCTATTCAGATCTCCAATGCACCAACAATCCAGATGTTATGAAGTTAACCATCTCGGTAGCTTAGGGGTAAAGCACTCGACCGGCAATCGGGAGACCAGGGTTCGATACCCCTCTGAGATGTATTTTTTAATATCTGGATTGATTTCCATAAAATTCAATGTATCTCTTCCAGGCAACTGATACGTTCAGCCATGTTATATCGGGGGGAAGAGATTGTAGAATCTACATGACAGATCTTCGAAATCCCGAAAAGCGAGTTCTAATATGCAAAGAGATGGCACCAATACTCAAGATGGTTCTCACACCTGACCAGAGCTCGTTGTGGGTTGCAACCTCCGAATCTTCTATAAGAAACTGGGTGAGTGAATGCCGTAAAGAGTGTTTAACTGTTTAATGGTCTGGTTTTTCTTTCTTTCTTGTTGAAAACAACAAGCATCCATTAAACCAGCAAAAGTGAGAGAAGGACTTCACTATTTAGAATGATTTCGGTGTGCGTGGTAACTTTCACTATGTGGTTCTGAAATAACCTTGCCGATACTGGCGGTATTGACTTAAAATGTGTGTCCACTGACTGGCTATGATTCACACAACAATATTTTAGCACCAAAGTCTTCAAGGGAATTTTGGACCAACTTTAGGCGTAATCCTGCTCTAAAATTATTTTTGAATAAATAATTTCAGTATGAAAAATACCTTAACCCTTAAGGTTCAAGGAATTTTCTGGTTTAGTTTTTAGCTCAATTGCTTACATTGCTAACTGTTGCTTTGTTTGTATGGTAGTCCATGTCAAAACCAGACTCTTTGATGAGCGAGAGTACCGACGACGAGGTACTGAAACCGCTTAACTTGAAGCCCGAGATAACTATCAAAGGTGGCCCTGCGGTGCAGCACTACCATGTTCTCAACGACAAACGCCACATTCTTACAAAAGACACCGAGAACAACGTCATGGTATATGATGTGCTGAAGGTAAGCATTCCTACTGTATGATTAGTACAATTTTTTTAAAACCAAGTTGCCTACCTGGGCAAGTGAATAAAATTGCAATTTGCCCAGAGACAATTCTAAGTTGACACAACTATTTTATTTAATAAATGTTATGCTTGATAGGCTATATCACATCCCCGGCAAGCGGCAACCTGGCAAAGTGGCAAAACATTTTTTCAGTTCTCTTAAAACATAAAATTATATACGGGAGATTGGGGTAATAAGAATTGGGGTAATTGGAACAAGCCCTATAATTAAGAAATTTGAAGATGTAAATTTTTATGAAAAATTGTTTGGTAAGGAACATACCTTCTTCTTTGATAATGTAATCAATTCTACTGAAACAATAACTTTTGATTGGTGTTTTTAGGACTCTTGTAAGGTACTGCAAAAAAAAGTGTAAAATGTTTCTAAGAATGTTTTAAAAAATCAAATTTACCTTTCTTATAAGAATTAATTGTAGTAAAGACTGTATGCTTATTTTACTGCTTACATATGAGAGTGCCTTATTTTGATTTTTGTAATTTTTTATCTCTTTCCTCTCTTTCCTCTCCTAAAAGTAGGGGGTAATTCCTATTTGCCCCAAAAACTTAATTTTTGGGGTAAAAGGGAACACCCATGAGGGGTAAATAGGAATACTAGGGGAAAATAGGAATGAGTCATAAAGTGTAATGCTATATCATAGGGGTAAATTGGAACAAACATGTCTCATCATGCAGGTAGGGTAATAAGAATCCACAATCATCAACCACTGGAAATTGAAGTAAAATTCCTAGAGCGTAGAGGTAATATCTTTGCTTGGCCCTTGAGGGATGACTTTGACATCATTCAAGAGGCAAATCTTTTCCTAGGCCCAATTAAGCTCATTGGGATCACTAAATTTAATTTAGAACCAGATCCAAAAATAATTCAATCATTTTGGGCAAAAGTTTAAAACACAACAAGTAGGACCTGATGAAAATCTGGGTTAATAAATTAAATGTGAGGGAAGTGTTCCTTATTGCCCCCACTTAAAAAGTGTATATTTTTCCTATTAAACAGTAATTCATGCATAACAATTTCTATATTTGTAATTTTTCATGATACAAATACTTTTTTTAAATATTAACATCATGCTATGAGAAGCTTTGTGTAGTTTTAAGACAAAAATTACAGTTAAAAAAAAAACTGTAATGTCATGTTTCTAGCTATTAAAAAAATACTACAATTTGCATCTGTTCTAACTTTGTCAATAAGCAAGATATCAAGATGAATTCTTTTGCTACTTAATTATACTACAAATACCTATGTTCCTATTTGCCCCATGTATTTTTAATGCACCTACCTTGCTTCTTATAATGCTTGTTCCTTATTGCCCCAAAATGTTGGGGTAATAAGGAACAATATGCGCGTGTAGAAAAAAAATCATTGCATCTAAAATAACACATGAATGCAAAATATTTAATTTTATTAAGAAAGCCAATGTTTCAATGTATCTGATACCACTAAAACATTTATAATATGTTTTTTCTAGTTATATGTAAATTGAAATCATAGGTCAACATACACAAATTGTTCCTAATTACCCCAATCTCCCCTACTGACATCAAATGTGAACAGATTTAAAACATATTAATTACTACAAAAGCTATTTCCGATAATTTTTCCTGATAACACCTGTTCTAAACATTGTTTTGGTCTTGCAGGCATGTAAGCTTGAGGATCTAGGTCAAGTTGACTTTGAGGAAGAGGTGAAAAAGAGATTTAAGATGGTCTACGTGCCCAATTGGTTCAATGTGGATTTGAAAACGGGGGTAAGTAAATGAGTAATTGTATCATAATGACTAGGGATGTCAAACGATATGAAACTTCATACCTAGCCCTATAATTGCGCTGAAATGAGAATAATATTGTGCCCAAAAATATTGTGCCGATACGGTCACTTTGAAATCACAAATTAATATATCGCCATCGGCCTAAAAATTGCTTTTCTGGCATTTGCTTTAATTTGAATTGGGCGCCATTTCGACGCTGTTCGGCAGATTGATGCCTCGATGCCCCTTCCACGTTCAAATATGCGAGAGGGCTGGGGGGGAGTGGTACCGGGAAATGGATCGCGAGCGGAAAAAAACGTTTTGAGACAAGAAAAATATTATAGCAGCGTTGATTAGTCTTATAAACCGTGTATGCTTCTGAATTTGCTCTATAAAATCCGGATTTCCAATAATTATCGCGATTTCGCTAGCAATATTGATATCTTACGATTATCGTGATACAGTTGCCCATTATCGATATACCTAGTACGATTATTGTTGACATCCCTATTAATGACAATTCTTGTAAATACTAGAGAAGATCCCAGTTGTGATTTAATTATAAATCCCAACAAAGATTTGAGATTTATTAATTCTTTATTGACAACGGGGCAAACCCCAGGAGTGCAATACAATAAACATACAGAATACAATAACACATTTACACAGATGCAATGAAAAAAAATTCTGTTAAATCATCACTTTCAACTCATTTGAGCCTAAGCTAAGCCTAACTGTTAATTTGTAACTAGACCAAAAAGGTGGGCTACATAGGCTTACATGCATACCTGGTTAGGTAGCCTGCTGAGTGATTATTAGTGATTGTCTGATTGATTAATTATTCATGTTCATTGTTGTGTGGAGGAGTTCTAGTTGTGAATTTATTTCAGCAGTCCCAATGTATTGTTTTTGTCAAGACTAAAGCTCACTGTTGTGTTTTAGATGCTGACTATTCATTTAGGCCAAGATGAGAACGATTGCTTGTCTGCTTGGGTGTCGGCTCGGGAGGCCGGACTTGCGCGTAATGATACAGATGACGAGAAAGGTGATTTGAACTTTGAAGGGTGCCTTAAAACAACCTGTTGACTCCTTCCTTTAGGTGTTTGGTCTTCCTACTGCACTCACAGTCTTGTCTCCATTCCAGCATTAGACTTATGTTACATTGAGTTAAGGAGCAGGACAATTAGAGGTAACTCTAACTCTTCATTTATAACTAGACAAAGGAAGTACACGTATGTGCATACGTGGTTAGTGGTTAAGTAGGGTGCTGCCTACTGAGTGCTTTATTACTGTTATTGGATTGCATTGAAGACTTGACAGATTAAATGGCTGCAAGTTCCAGCTGTGAAGTTATTCACTGCAGTTGTAAAGAGTTTTTTTTGTCAAGATAAGGTAGGCTAGCTTACTGTTGTTTTAAGCAGACATGTTTAGTGTTTTAGATACTGACCATTCATTTATGCCAAAAATAGGCCTACCTACTGGTATTGTTATTTTTGCCACAAATTGTTAAGTAGGGGTTTTCGATCTTATCATTAATTCATTAGATTAGACTTATACCTACAGTCCTACTCAACATTAAAAGAAAGTAGGGGTGTGCGAGTACTTGAAATGTCGAGTTTTTTCGAGTTTGTTTTTATAATTTATACTCGACATTGGGTCGAGTTTGGTTTTAAGGCTCGAAGTTTTCGAGTCGAGTGTTAAACACATGAAATGAAGTAGGGCTAGGCCTACTACGTGTGTACTGTGATGGCAAAAAGTAGGCCTTGGCCCTAGAGACTGCGTGCTTTCAAAATTATTACGATAAACAACAAAGGAGACTTGGATGCGGGAACCAGGAATAGGCCTAGGCCTACACGGCGTCGAAAACAAACATCCTTTATTGGTTTCGTTGCGTCTATATCACTAATATTTCAGATCAACTATCGAGAAGAAAGAATGCCGGTGAATATTCCATTAATGCACTTTTTACGTATTTTAAAATCGAGTTTGCGTAGTTTGACATGTTTTATGTTTCTTCCTTCAATCTTCCATCTTTGCTTTGACGCTACGTCGCTAAGCTTGAAGGTCAAACTCGCCGAGCGACGCTATTGGACGGGAACGAAAAGAACCAGAGAATAGTGTCGACTTAGGCCTAGATGGATTACACTTGGGGTCGATAAAGGTAGTTGGCGCGTCACGCGGTTAGGGGCGTGTTTGCTGTGCAATTATGATTTCATTAATTAATATTAGGTAAATATACAAAATAGCGGACGTTAAAAAAAACTACAGAACCTTTGACGTTTCTATTTAAATTACAAAGGACTTTCACCCGAAAATAAGTTATATTAATTATTATTTTTTTTTAAAACCTGTCACGTTTCTATTTAAACTAAAAAGGACTTTCATCCGAAAAGGAGATTTATTAATTTTTAATTTTTATTAGTTATTATTATTATTTGCATTTATTTGTACATTTGCCATTCATTACCAAAAAAACTACAAAACCTTTTACGTTTCTATGTAAAATATAAAGGACTTTCATCCGAAAAGGAGTTTCATTCATTTTGATCGTTATTATTCTGTTGTTTTAATAGAAAAACGTTCGAATAAAATGTAAAAAAAAAAACGCTCCGACTGAGATTTGAACCATCGAAACTTGGATTAAAAGTCTAGCCCGCTACCATTCTGCCAACACGGCATTACAATCGTGTGTCGCCTTGAGTGGTAGCGACGGTGGCCGCTGCAGCAGTCGGTAAGGAAGTACACCGTCCACTGTCATCCATCTAGGCCCTATCCGACTACCACCAGAGAAAACGCGTGGCGCGCTCCATCGACCATCGCTAGAACTAGAGTCGATAAAGAAAGTTAGGGAAACTTCTTTGTCGACTCTGCTGGAACTAGTTCCATTCAAGGGCGCGGAAGATTCAAATGTGCTGAAATAGCATTGGAGATGCCTAGACCGCAAATATTATAATGCGAGTGCAAATTTGGAGGATTTTTTTTCGGATTAAAACATCGCAGCACCCATTGTAATGGGGCCAGGAACTATAGATAACATACTGTATAATTATAATTTTATTGAAATTGACTAGCACAAAGGGCAGGAAAGGAAGGCCTCAATAGCCTAATACAAGTACAATACTAGGAAAACGCTCAGTTGGACGCGTTGTTGAGCGAGCACCGGTACGTGCAACACGACCCGAGTACGACATTCCCATAATGTTACATACCAATAAGTCTTTAAGGTCTTGATCGATTTAGCTGAAAATTTGTAAAATAGGAGAGAATGGATAAAATCCACCGCCATCTAGAGGACTTTGACATCATTTCTTTGGGAAAAACATTTTACTCTTGATTTCTTCTAGGTGGCAGTACATAGTGGCCAGAATTCTTGTGCGACTTTTCGTTGCCATGGTAACGTTACTTTTGTTAAAATGTAATTTCTATCTACACTACTTATCGGATCAAAATAAAATTAACATATTCGTGACCGGACGGACATTCTAAATGATTTGGCTACCTCAGATTTTGTCGCCGTTTAGTT
Source organism: Sweltsa coloradensis (assembly GCA_024449915.1). NCBI lineage: Eukaryota > Metazoa > Arthropoda > Insecta > Plecoptera > Chloroperlidae > Sweltsa > Sweltsa coloradensis. Next base: position 373,885 of record JAMZAV010000702.1, read on the forward strand.
TTTAAAAAAAACTTTAGATTAACTTTAATGTAACTTTATAACTTTTTGAACGATTTTGCCACAAAACTAATGGCATTCAATCGGGAACGAAACTTGCGGATGGTCAAAATTTCAACTCGATCCGAGCCTCCGTTTGACCGCTATCATGAGCCAAAAAAGCTGTGCGACTTTCCGTTGCCATGGTAACGGGACTTTGTTATAATGTAATTTCCATCTACACTACTTATCGGATCAAAATAAAAATAACATATTCGTGATCGGACGGACATTCTAAATGATTTGGCCACCTCAGATTTTGTCGCCGTTTAGTTTGAAAAAAAACTTTCGATTAACTTTAATGTAACTTTTTAATTTTTGAACGATTTTGCCACAAAACTATACAGCAACCCGCCTAGGTGGTATGTACATGTGTGCAAAATTTCAGGTCGATCAGAGAAACGGTGCGACCTGTATCGAAGCAGTAACAGAAAAAAAAAAAAAAAAAAAAACAGACATTGGAGCCATAAGAGTCAAGTGGAGACGCTCGCTTCGCTCGCTCAAATATATTTTTTATATGTTTACAACAGAAAAATCTTTGTGTTCCAAGTGGACCTACTAAATAAAAAAATTGAATTTTGAAGTGAATACTCAACTCGACTCGACACTCAAGTATTTAAAGGAATACTCGACTTGACTCGACTCGAATTCAAAATGTGCTACTCGCACACCCCTAAAAGAAAGCTTATGTGTACAACTAACTGTACTAGTAGTAGTACAGTCGAGCCCACTTATAAAGAACTCTCTTTTAACGAAATTCTGGTTTTAACAAAGTAATTTTAAAGCTTGTTAATTAAAAATACATGTAAAGTGGCTCTGTTTTAACAAAGTTCTTTTTTAACAAAGTAAGTCAGTTTTTGTCAAGTTTGTTATAAGTGGGCTTGACTGTATCTTCAATTATTCACATAAATATAAAATATAAATTACTTTGTGAGAAATAGCCTAATAATATTACATAGTTTGTAGAATATAGTTATATATAACTTATAACTAGAGATGTGCCAAAATGGTGAGAACGAAATTCAAATTTGCAATTTTTTTTAAAGTTGCAATAATCCCTTCAAATTCAGTTTGCACATGAATCACCTGAATTGTGATTGAATGGTACCAATTTCCAATTCGCGAATTTTCAGGATATTTTAGTTGACACCGCATATTAGTGGCGAAATTAGCAATTATGTCTTTATATTTAAACGCGAATTAGGGTAGGTAACGAAATTTCAAACAAAGTTTTTTTTTAAAGTTTTGGTGGAGGTGCCGGGTAAGTAGTTGAAATTAAATTAATCCTGACTGGTACATATGGTGGAGGTGCCAGTTCATAAAACGCAATTGTGAGATGGTAATAATCGTTTGTACGCGAGTAGGCTTAAAAAAATACTTCATATCAAAATATTGACATTACACAAAAAATGCATAATTTGGTAATTTTGTTGGAGGTTCCGGGTAGTCAGAAACTTTGGAAACTGAAGGCTGAAATTTAGCTTAAGGCTATTCGACCGCGTTTTTCTATTTTCCAAAATATGCTACTAAGTCAAAATATAGTGAATGGCTTTGAAACATGGCTATTTTAGAAAATCAAAAATATTTTTTTGAAATTTTTCTGATCCGTTACACGGCCAATATAGCCACCTCAAAATAATTTCCAACTTCAATTCGCCAAGGCACACCATTCAACGCAGGGTGTTGTGTTTTTGTGACATTAATTTTCAACTGTTTTTCTATGGACTGACTGAGAGAAAAAAGATTTATTTTAACAATTGTCTTTCCTGCGAATTTTTTCGTTTGGCGGTATTTTTTACCGATTTGTACCGCCAAACGAAAAAATTCGCAGGAAAGACAATTGTTAAAATAAATCGGTTTTCTCTCAGTCAGACCATAGATAAATAGTTGAAAATTAATGTCACAAAAACACAACACCCTACGTTGAATGGTGTGCCTTGGCGAATTGAAGTTGGAAATTATTTTGAGGTGGCTATATTGGCCGTGTACCGGATCAGAAAAATTTGAAAAAAATATTTTTGACTTTCTAAAATAGCCAGGTTTGAAAGCCATTAACTATGTTTTGACTTGGTAGCATATTTTGGAAAATAGAAAAACGCGGTGGAATAGCCTTAAAAATATTACGATTGATTCTCACTTTCATGTGCTTGTTTTTATTTTTAAAATAATCATAAATTGACCTGGAATTTGTGATACTGATAATTTAAAACTAGTTTTTTTTAAAATTTGTGCATTATCAAATTTTTTTGGTAAATAACGAAAAATTGTGAATTTTTATTTTCAAGACGCAAATTTTCAAACTTTAAAAAATCATTTTTGCACATCTCTACTTATAACTATAAGTTATAACCTGCCTGGCATGTTCTGATACTTTCTCCACCACCTGCCATCTCTGCAATCCATATCTCTAGTGTTGCTATCCCTTTAATTGTGTATTATGTATAGTCATTGAGCGAGCAAATGTGACTATTAGTCCTGCCTCCTGACATGTATCCCTCTGTCGACAGTGAACTACGGAAACCTGCTGCTTCAAGCGCTGTTGGAGCAGTGGTGGCGTCCGCTGCCGATTGATGAAGACGTGTACATGACAAGTCCGAGTGATTGGCAGTCAGTAAACATTCAAGGTGGTAATGAATACTTCTCTGTTCCTGGATATACGCCATTGATTTTCAGGTGAGAATACAAGTAAAGTAATTGTCTGATTTTATTTCAAAATAAAGTTTAGTTTTGAAAGCTTTTTTTTTCTAACTGAAGCTAAAGCTTGTACATTTTGCACATTGCAGCGAGGTCGGTGGCCAAACGTTGTATCGCCTTCTCGTCAACGATGCAGGAGGAGTAACGGAAAGAGTTCTGCTGTCCGACACCATTCCCCCCTGGATTGTTGACATTGTTGTTGATAGAAACTTGCCAAAGTTGAATAAAATCCCATTCCATCTTTTGCCACATGCTTCATCAGGCATCAAGAGTCTAAAAAAGTTAGTACCTATACCCCTTTCAGACCCATTGTCCACAAGGACCACAATCACGGACATTAACTTTCTAAATTTATATCCGGGTAAAAGATAGATTGGAGAAGGGTTGACAAGTTGGGAAAGCAAAGAGAAAAAAAAAGCCCAGCCTGAAGGGCTGGGGGCAACAAAACTTTTCATCTGCTGATGACAACTGCAGCTTATTTAAAGTTGTTACCTTAATCCACGATGCGTTTCGTCCTTCTGGGACTCATCAGGCCACTAAAAATCAGCTAACTACATGCAAACAAAACTCACAACACATCCAAACCTGTAGTAGGGCCACGCTCCACGCAAGAAGTAAATTCTGCATGCATGTTGTCATCATCAGCAAGGTTACTTCACACACCATTCATATTGAGCCACACCATCAGCACAGCCAGTAAGGGGGCTTCCCTCCCAACTCTAGTGCTCGGGAGACGAACAATCTATGACTTACCCTGGATTCGAACCAAGACCCTTGGCAATTGGCAACAAGAGAAAAGCTGCCCGTCTTGTTGTTGCTGAACATGCTGAAGTCATGGTTCTTTTGTCGCCCAAGCACCAAAGTCTAGGAGGGTAGTCCCCTCACTGGTTGTGCTGTGTTGTGACTATCCACCCTTCCTATCTCTAACCTATTCTCTTAGTATAAATGAAGAGGCACCCAGGCCCAGCAACAACAGAAGGGGCAGCTTTTCTCTTTATTCAATAATCAATTCCCTTCCACACACACAGCAATGTGTGCCTAATGTTGTTGTTTGTTTTATGTCCTCTGCTTTGTCCCATATATTAGTGGCTGTTAAAACATTTCTCGTAAGTCGTAACATCTTTCTATTTTCTTCCAGGGATAGGTTAGTAGCCAACGATTTCATCCAGGTTCGTAAAGTAGCCGAACATGTTTACAAGAAGCTCCTTGGAGCCGGTTCGGAATCTGGCTCAGTTGCGGGAGAAGGGACTAACTCCCCGGGAACCGAGCAAGGGGAGGGAGAGCTCCAGGAAACTGGCTCGATTGCCGACGACAGAGTCGAGTTGTTGTGTAACGACCAGGTCTTAGATGCCAACATGGATCTACGAACTGTTCGGCATTTCATCTGGAAGTCGTCTGCAGATCTCATGTTACAATATCGGCCTCTTAAATGAATAAGTCGCGCAATGGACGATCGGAAGACGGATGCCAATCAAAATAAACATGAATGTACCTACACCCACGAAAGTACAAATTACTGAAATTAGGCTATAATTTTGTAATGATAATAAATTAATGTTGATTGTGCCAAGGGAACTTTACATGCATGCCTTACCAATTATTTTGCACCAGGATTGCTCTGCACGTAGGTGTCGGCTATAGGCCTACATAGTGGTCTGGATTGTGGCAAAATCTACTATTCATCAGTACTAACCACCCAGTAAAGCTAGACTCTCCTTGTAATTAGCAGTCTAGGACTGTGTGAAACTAGAAAAGTCGAGATCGAGCACAGTTCCTTTCTCGATCGCTTGCTCAATTTGAATTTCTTATACTCGAAATTTTGAGTCTTGAATGTGTTAACTTCCTAGTCAGCCTGAAGGGAAGTGTCTTGCATTCAAAGAAAACTATATTGTTCAATTTTTTAAATAGGCTATGTTATTTACTTATTTTACTTATTTCAATTTATTCTTGTCAAACTTTTTACAGCATAAAGGCCCATTCACAATCAATTAGCGCACAGGAATTAGCGCACAAAAATTACGAAAATTAAGATGGTCGTTCACAATGAAATTATGAAAATTATACAATGCATTTTACCTGCATTTCCCGCTTAAATTGGATATCTGTTTGATTGTTGAATTACATATTATTTAGGTACTTGTTCATTAACAGGACCCCCTCCAAAAAGTGTAAAAATTCAGTAAAAACATAACATTATCAAAACTACTACATCTACTCCATCTGAGTTTCAGGAGGTCAGGAAAACACAATTATTTCAAACAAAGCCTCGAAAACATCCTTTCCGGCTACATACTTTGCGCCAGGAGTGACACGGCCTAGGCCAACATATTCCACCTATTTTAAATATAAAGGACTGTCAATGGAAAAGTACTTTCGTTTTCAATAGCGACGTTAAAGGTTTTGAAGGTTCATTTGGTATCCGTGAACGTCAATGTCAGCTGCACGGCGACGACTGCTCTCATGTAGGCCTACGCATTCCAATGGATTATACTCGCCTGAGTCACGTTGAACGTTTGAGTCAAGTACACTGTCAGAGTCATATTCATTTCCTCGCAAGTTGTAATTATTTATTGTAAACAGAAATAAGTAAAAAAAAACGACGATGGGGGGGGAGCAATTAACAAAAAATTGAGGGGGGTCCCGTTAATGAACAAGTACCATTATTTATAATAATATATTTCAAAATGGACAATATAGACAAGATTTTGGGCTACTTAGCACTTGTGATAGGTTACACTTGGTATTGGGGTATTGTGCGCATGCGCGAACTTAAGAAAATTACTCAAATTAACGAAAAGTTGAAGTTGGTTCAACTTTCACGCCACGCACGCTTGGCGGTAATTAGAATTCAATATGGCCAACTTGTTAATTTCTATAATTTACGTGCGCTAAGTGGTTGTGAATGGGCCTTTATAGTACAACGTAGTACGGCTGATGATAAGAGTATTATAATGTAACGTGCATGTATTTATCTTTGCTGAATAAAAGGACTCGTTATACTACAACATCATTATTTCAATAGTAATTCCCTTTCTTGTTGCCGCATATACACCATTGGGCCATCACAGGTATATAAAATAAGAAAAACTTGGGCGTAAAAAATGTCATGGCTACCAAAGAGGACACTTGTGTCACTGGGACACAACGATTTGAAAGATCAATACTGTACCTACTTCCTAGTTTTCAGTGCATGTGCATGAGCTAATATGAAACAACTCAAGCAATGGATGTCTCGAGATACGAACGTTTGAAGGAGATTCATTTGTTAGAAGTCTACTTCAAGTGGGGAGTAGGCAGTGGTTAATTTGGGGGTGGACGTGCTCAACTACTCTCTTTTGATATTTTTCAAGTTTAATCTTAAAATCATTGTTAAGTCGCCCCGAAGAATATCCTCAAGCATCCACCCACTTGCCTAGCTGTGCCATTTAAAGATAAAACAGTGAAATGGTTTCTTACTCCGACTCTTGCTCGGCTACCAGCGCCTTTTAAAGATGACACAATGTTACGATTATTCTGATTTGCTACCTGTACCTATTCGATTGGTCTGGATAAACTATGTCAAAAGTTCATCATGATAAACGTGGTCAGAGTGCGAATTGACGGCTTGGCAGAGGGGGGGGGGGGTCAAGTATAGTATCTGTGTGGGCTGTAAGGAGTCCGGGGCGAAGCCCCAGCCGCCGGAGGCTAAATGTTTTGGGGGTATTTTCTGCCCTCAAGATGCCTTGGAAGCGATCCGAGGATAATTTTGGGGGTATTATTGATCTCGAGCTGGCATAAAAAGCAATCTGAGGTATTATTTTGAAAGGAATATGTGTAAATTGACACATTATTAATTTATTAACATTTCTCGATTTGGTGTAATTATTATTTACTACAATTCAGAAATTAAAAAAGTCCACCCCAACCGGGATTCGAACCACGGGTCTCCCGCATTCCAGGCGAGCGTCTTAACCACTAGAACATCAGGACGGGTACATTTCAACCTCTGAATTGTAGCTTTTGCGACATTGCGGGATAGTCATTTGATATGATATGAGAAGAGATTGGAATCCAGAGGTGGGGATTTAGCCATCCCTGGCGGGGATACCTTTTAGTAAAACAGAGCCAGGGATGAAATTACCAGAGGGGGAAATCCCCCCCCCCCCCGTCAATTTGCACCCTGTATATGGTATACCAATTTGGTTGCATACTTTGCAGATCTAGTCGGTTACAGGCAGTAGACAACCATTTGCAATATTATTGTTAGCTTAACAATGCAAATTCCATTTTTATAGATGACACACATTCCATGTTGTACATACCTAATAGATTTCATTTAATTGTTAAGACAATTGTTAATTTAAACAAACTTTTTGAAGAGTGTGCCCGTACATAGTATATGGGCTGAACTTTGTGCCATTGGCCATTGCAGAGTAACTCCGGACATGTGTGGGTGATAGTTTTTGTTCTAGTACTATATCTGTAACGGGTCAAGTTTTGTGTATTCAGTTATTTTATTATACATTTCATTTCAGCCTGTGCTGCCATCATTTGCCATCCGGTAGAATTTTTCCTAGACTCCTGAGTGGGTTTTTTGCTTTTTCAGAATGAATTATGTGTGCCACCTTGCAATATGTTGATGGTTGAAAATAACAAGCAATTCCAAGGGTAGTGTCTTCTCGCTACATGGTAAACTTGTTACGGTTAAAAATGTTGCTGAAATTGACATAAACTATGAAGGCAAGTATAATTAAAGTATAACAGTGATTATAAGAATTGTGACGACTTCATTCTACTCTAGTGATATTGATCAGTTTGTAATAAATAAATTATAAAACTATTTTTTAATTATTAACATTTTTACAGGTTACTGGTACTTATAAATAACATTTTATAAAATCACAATTCAGAAAAGTTCATATTCAAGAGAGTTGGGCCTATGGATATTTTTGCTAGATTCTAATAGACGTTAAATATGTATATTTCCCCTTTAATTCAAATTCCAAGGTAGGCCTACCTTCAAAATTTCACTTTAAATATAAGTCAAATCAATAATTTAGAACTCAAAGGAAGGTCGCTGAATGAAAACGGAACGTCAGTTTCATATGGTTGGGTGGGATAACCTCCCCATCGGCCATTATATGCCAATTTTGGTTAATTAATAGTGTTCACACTGACCTAGATGAAAAATCTAATTTTGAGCAATGCTTTTTTTATATTGTTTATCAAACATTTGTCTTCCATTCTAGTAGGGCCTACAGCTACAAGAGAAATGAATGATTTTCTGAAACACGATGAATGTATTTTTTGTCAGACGGTACAGATAAAGAGTAACAATACATTATTTAAAAATATAATTGCTGCTCCCCCCCCCCAAAAAAAAAAAAAATTCTGTTATATTCTAGTTCCTGTTTCATTCAGCTATTCATCATCCATCATTCTAAGACTTTTAATTCTGTATTGAGTCCTATTATATCCACTCACAAACATCTGTGACCAGTTTGAAAACACCAGAGAAAATATTAAAATGGAATTATAACCAAGGTTGAACTAATGAGTGTTTACTGTGCAAGTGGGAGGCATTAGAGTTGGTTTCAGTTAAGAATGCCACTGCCGAGGGATCGCACCACTGTAGTCATACGGCTACCTTCGCACTGTGGCCACTGGTTAGGAAATAATATCACTATATATATATGTACGTATAACAAAACTATCCATATTCAGCATTATGAACTGCTTCCGAAAGTGGAAACCACTTATTTTAAGTAAATACTTACGCCTAGATGATCTGGAAGATTAAAACAGTTGTATAAGAATTGTGACACATTACGGAAATATATTATCACCAAACACTAGCGCCAACATTGGCAGCAATTGTGCGGGAAATTTAATTTATCAATACCAACAATAGAACAAAAATCACCTTTTCAAACTTGACTTATTAGCCATTCCTTTTGATTTATTTTTACTCCTTGATGGTAGAAAATTATTTACATGCCAATGCCATAGAATAATAGTTTTTTGATTGTAAAATTGTAATGGTTAGCGCTGCGCACATGCTCCCTATTTCGAATTTTCCCGCTCAGAAACTTCAAAATTAAAAATATTCAACAAGGTATAAAATGACATCAATACTAAACACCAGAACACCTACCATGGTTTAAGGTCAAAGGGTGGGTCTTCCCCTGCTCCTCCGTCTCTGGAATGCTCCGGCTACCTCCCCAAGTTGAATCCTTCTTACAAGTTTTATTTATATTGACACTATAGCACATATCTCCACACAACTAGGTCACCTGAAGTTAAATTGATTTTAGATTAAATGTCAGTGTTTTATCCACTAAAAAGCGTAGCGTGGAACTTGCGCTTTGACTTTATATTTATGAATAAAAATGGTGATTGAATTAATAAATTGTGACAGTTAATTTTGGTAGGTGAGGCCTAACACAAAGGGGCTTACTAAATGGAATAAAATATCAGATTGTCGACCAAGTGACAGTTGGTTGCACACCGTGCTGTCTCTAATCTATGTCTCTATTAAGTGTCCCCTGATAGTTTTTAGGTAGTTTTCACTCAGCCAGACACAGGCTTCGACAAACGTCTATTAACATGCACATGTAAGCACAAAGACATAGACAATGAAATAGGAGACTGGAATATGAGGAAAAGTTAAGTCTTCACTCAGGTAGTCTCCGGCTTCATCATATTCGTGCCTATATTGTCACAAGAAAAAGGTACAGATAAAAAATTATGACCTACCTACAGTGGTACCACACTACATATAACAATCATGTTTCCATTTCTAGTTCCCTGTTAATTTTCCCTCATAATACGGTGTAATTATAATTTAGATAAAATAAAACCCTTATGGCCAGTAAAATTGGTACTCATTCCTCAATGATGGACGTTCAGCGTCTTCCGATACCAGTCTCCTGAAGGGCAGTTTTGATGATGTTGGGTACGAGTCAATATACCAGTCAGATAGACGGGCAGACTCGAAGGTCAGATACCAGTCAGATAGACGGGCAGACTTGAGGTCACAATGTCCGCGTTTATGAGAGCGAAGGCGTTCGACTCTCCCTCGGCGCGTGAGTCACTGGCTGCGCGCGATAGCTAGCCTTCAAAGTCTAGATTCAGATTTGCGGAGATTGCTCCTCATTGATTGGCAACAACATTACTGTCCCTCATTCACTCGCATACATTCACCTGTCTCGATGGTTCCTACACTATAGCGTCCAACGCTCTGAAGACCTGTCACTCAAATACTGTCCTATGAATCACTTCTGCTCTATCATTCGATTGGCTCTATTCACTACTACTGTTCATATCCCAATCATACATTTCACTTGATACTGTGCTTGTCTTGGTACACGCTCGACTACAGTTCATCCGTAATTTACGTCGTATTCGCTAGTCTCACTCGGGTGAGCTAACTCATGCGGCAGCCCCGTCGGTGGTGCTATCTCGGTTAGTTCGGCCTGGTGTTGCCTGTAACTTGCGCGCCAAAAACTGTCTTGATAACTCGCGCCTCCAGATCTCGCCTGGATCTTTACTCCCTCTCGCCTATGGAAAGTTATTCCCTACCACTCGAACTCGGTGAAGTTAAATATCTATCAATTTCAAATATTGCACACTAAAACGGCTATTGCATCAGCCTTGCCCACACTGTCTCTATACTCGGTAGGATACAGGGACTTGCCCCTCTGCGATCTCACTGTTTTCGTACTGGGCACTCGCCCTCTGAAGAATCACTGACTCTACAACTGGGCTTCTGCCCTCTATTGATTCTCTGATCTGGGCTTCTAGCCCTCTGCTAACACTCGACTTCCAAACTGGGCTTCGGCCCTCTGTTCTGGGCAATAGCCCTCTACTAAAACACACCGGCCGCAACCGTACCGTCCAACGACTTCACCAACAGTGCCGGGAAAATGCGCGTCCCAACCGTAGCGTCCTCCGAGGTCCTACGTCACAGGATACTCGCTTATTTTGCTATTGACACCCACACCACTTATAATTGAGGTCCAAACAAAGGAATATTCGACTTTGAGGTCGATCTTGATTGTGAGTACTATTCCACCAATCAAGAATAGCGTCGAATTCAAAATTGTTCTACAATTAGCCCACTGCTTGACACTGCTTGACCAATCACTGGCTGATGTTTATTCTGTGACCTTATATGGGCATGCCAAACGTTACGTATGCGGGAAACTCCGAATATCCCCTCCACCAGTCCAATACACTACACAAACTAAGATGATAAATGATTTTGATGATTAAAAGATCAGTCTGATTTCCAATGAAATCAGATGATGTTTGATATTAGAGGAAATTAAATTCTGCTTCTTTTGAGATGTGTCAGAAAACTGTAGATGAAATATTAAGGGTTTAATTAATATAATTAGATTGCACAATGTTAAAATAGATAAAATGGAAATTGCTGTTGAGATTGCATGGGCTTATCCCGGCTTTCATACATGACAAAATATTGTAAATACAGAGCTATTATTGGAAATATTGGATGGAAAAATTAATAAAGCAAATGGAAGTAATTAAGTAGTAATTAGTGAGGGTGGAGAAGGGCCTAACCTACAAAATATATATATATATATATATATATAATACAGTAGCCAAATTAGGTAATTGGGGGTTCGTGTTACTTTTCAACGTTGGCATGAATCCAATTGTATGTATGCTTCCTGTGGCATTCTAAACTGAGAACGAGTCTATATAATTATACTTTCCCTAGCTTTCCGTATCATGTTCGTCTTCCTCAATTGTATGTTCTTCTTAAACATAAACTTATTTACAATTAGTAGAATGGGGTGACAAGGATCACTTTTAGACTTTCAAGGCATATAGTTCAGTAAATATAAAACAATCTGAAAAAGTTAATATAACATGTTATGGGTGATAGGTTCAACAACATGCACAATTAAATTTATGCTGGTGAAAAAATAATTAATTATGGTTTAGCAATTAATATGGTTATCCTTGTCACCCCTCATATGGGGTGACAAGGATAGCCATAGTAAATCAAGTGAATAAATAAGAAGGTGAATAAGGAGGTATTAAGATCAGGGATGTTTAGGATAATTAAAACATGTATTTAAATATGAAAATGGTAGTCAAATTTTATTATTTTATGAGTTTAAATCCTCAAAACTCCCCAAAAAGCACGAATAAATAGCATTTAGGCACTACGAATCCAGGTGATATTTTGAGGGGACCGTATAAAAACTGGTTTGTATTCAACACCTTAAAAATTAATGTTTAGGTCCCTAAACAAATGGTACTAAACTACAATCTTACCTAAGTAAAAAATATAGACCTAAAACTATGTAAAGTATGGTAATCCATACAGAACTTCAACGACAACTCGATCGCTACCATTCTGTAGCATTTACAGAAAACAAAAATAGACCCCTCCTGAGATTGTGAGGTGGTTCAAGTTTACCAACAACTTGGTCAAATGTAAATGATGAAATGTCTTCAATATCTGGTCAATAAAACATGCATCCTTTATTAGCTTTGGTTTGTTTTAATCTTCGAAAATTTGCCTCACAATCGTCCGATTTGTCACGGCTTTTTAAGTTGGAGACTTTTCCGATAAACACATTTTTTTTCTTAGATGAACTTGAGGCATAGTTTATTGTTGCACTGAAATACACCAGTAACCAGTCACCAGTCTTGATGCTTTCTTTACTTAGCACACTAGTTACACCTTGCATAGAATGTCCTTCTCCTTCATACTGAACTTCAGAGGACTCGAATTCTAGCGAATCTTCATTGTCGATTTCTTCTTCCGAAGCTGACATTTCTTCTTCAAATGTAGAGCCTTCATTCACTTCTGAACTTTGCAAGTAGGGCACAGCTATTTCTGTCACCCAGTCTCCAAAACAATGCAAATCGAACCATCCAGACATGGATCGATTATATCTAGCAGCTTTCGGTCCGCCTTCGATCCACAAATCGTACCTGTTTGTCGCTTTGTAAACGACATGGGGGTAACACGGTAGGCTACCATCTGCAGCAGCAGCATACATTATCGATGTGGAAGATTTTGTGCTGTTCATTATCCTTTCAGGATATTTAGTGCCTCGGCGAGTTAAGATTTTTTTACGACCAGGGTCGTCTGAAAGGTTAGTTTCATCGTAATTTACAATGTTTGCCGGCGGAATACCGTCAAACGATTCACCCAGGTGATCAAAATAATTGTTAACTGTAGCAGGATCACTACCAGCTCTGCTTCGTTTGATATTTTGGCACATGCGGTGGGACAAAGTGCTTTTATGCCGTTTAATAAAAGACAGTGCAAAATCCTTTCCTGGCATATTGTTCTTAAACTTTTCAATTTTTAGGCGCTTTTTATCGAAGTAAGCTAGAATTTAACCAGCATTCGCAAATCTAATGTGTCCAAGGGGTTACCCCACTTGGCACAAGTCAAAATACGTTCAACCAGCATTTTTTCCACACAATACTGTCTGCCCACCCATAGGCCTAGGCCCAGGCTTATTCACAGAATTTGCATGTCTATGCAGCACTGTGTATGGTATATCATGCTTTTTTGCTGCGAAGTGTCTGTACGCCCGCCGGGTCGGACGGGCAAGCAACCACAGGCTGTACGCCCGCCGAGCTTGTGGACGTAATTAAGTTCTCTGTGTACTTTCGTTAGGTTAGTCGAACTTTCCGCCTAGTTGTAGTACGCCGCGCTAGTTCTAGGATAAAATCGATAAGAGCGCACCCGAAATCCTTAAGTTATGCGCTCCTTGGCCGTCCGCCGTCGGGACGGGCAAGCAACCACAGGCTGTACGCCCGCCATCCTGGCGGACGTAATTCAATTTGATTGATTGTAAACTATGATTTCTATCGTAATGCACTTACTATCTTACTCTTTTGCTGCAAATAACTTGATTTGTTCAGAAAAATAAGGAAATAAGAACATATTATTATTTAATCTGTTTTAATAACAAAGTAATAAATAATGAAAGCTGCAACTTAAACTAGGAATTTTGTACTTTTCACTGTTCTCCATTAGAAAAATTAAACTAGGGCTACCAAAAATGCTTAAAACATTTTTCCTAGGCTACTATGGCTAATCATTTCCTATAAAATTATTAATCAATGGAATAAACATGTTCTTATTTAATTTATAAGCAGGAATGGAGAAATAAATTTAGTTTTTTCCATTATTAGAGTAAGACAAGTACCTAGGCATACATTATCAATTATAATGCTATAGTATAGTAAATATTATTATTGCTATTAAGATAATTTGTATAGTATTTTATTATTTAACAAGAGGAACAAGAGGTCACATGTCAAGTCTAAAGCATGCAACAGACGGTAAACAAAGTTGGTAAGGGGGAAAGCATAGGAAAGCAAAGCAATTGTATCAGAGCTAGCAATTAAGCTGTGTAGCCTATGGTATTTATGCGAATCTAGGCCTCGATTATATTTTAAAATATCGAGTTCAACAAGTGGGGTGCGACCATAATGCGAAGTTATTTTGTTAATAGTGTTTATATATAACGTGTTGTTTAAAGTTTAGTGGCCAAAAGAAGGGTGCGGCCGTCACTCAAAGGTGCCCTTTGCCACTTTGTTTTGATCGTCTATTGCATAAAGCTATCACAATAACAGTGAAAAAACGTTATCAATTTGACAACCAACTGTTGTTTATTGTTGTTAACAACAAAATAGTATAATAGTACACATAAACATTTAGTGTGCAAAAGGCCAACCGGCTAGTTTAGTTTAGATTGGAGAAGGGTTCACAGGTTGGGAAAGCATAGAGAACATAAAGTCCAGCCTGAAGGGCTGGTTGTGACAAAACATTTCACCTGCTGATGAGAACTGCAGCTAATTTAACCCTCGGTCCCTCGCGTGGGGTTCTACAAACCCCAAGGTCTACATTCGACTCTGTTTCTCTGCATCAGACAGTTTTCCGACTCTAGATTCTCAGTACCTTCAAGTCACTCTCATCTGTTAGCGAAATTTGTAGGCTAATCCTCTAATCATTAGGACTTTTAGTGTTGTTATATTGCCGGTCTAAACTTGGCTGGGGTTGCTGAAACCCCGTACAAGTGATCACGTTACTGTAACTGCATACAGAAAATCAATGCTATTTTGGCTTAAATTTGGAACTTTTGGAATTTGGGAAAAATTCTTCTTGCAATTTACTAACTGGTTCATGTTTATTACTAAAAACTAAAAAGTGAAACAAAACTTAAAATTGCATTATTTTGACACCTTTTTTTAAATATTTTGAAAATGACAATTTTTTTAATCTGAAAAATACAAAAAAAAATATTTCATACAAAAAGGTTCATTGGCATTTTATTTCCCTGTCCTCCCAGTAACAACCGCCTACATAGTAGTTCCACTAATCATATGAGCACAGAAAAAAAAAACATCCTACTACACTAATTAGAGCCCAAAATAATTTGGGGTTTGAGAAACCCCACGCGAGGGATGGTGTTAAGAAATTCTGCGCGAGTGACGGAGGGTTAAAGTTGTTTGTTACCTTAATCCACATTCATCCACATCCACAAACAGAAATTGTAACATTACTAGGCCTACATTCACACATATGAATAAACATACAACTAGGGCTGGGTGCAAAACTCGCCAATATCATACATTTAAAGCATTTTACACGATCTGCCAAAACACTGCTGCAGCTAGGCCTATAGTATTTGAGAGAGATTATTGCTACATTATGCAGTCACCTTTCCAATTAGTTTCAATAATTTATATTTTTTATTGTGCAACCTTAATTGATATCACTAATGTAAAAGTAAGACACTTTAGGGGTTCTCACTACTTGACATAGGCATAGTAGGTAGTCAAGGCCTACTATAGTTTTCAATTGCTCCTACTTTAAAAAGAAGTAGGCCAACCACGGGGTAGTTTCAATAATTTAATGTAAATAATTGTCCTTTGTAAATCAGTTTTCATTACTGAATTGGATAGTTTCTCGATTTGGTTAGTCGGAAAACAGTTCCATAGGTGGAATTGTTAATATTTAATACAATTCAGAAGTTAAAAAATCCATCTGACCGGGGTTCGAACCCGAGTCTTCCACATTCCAGGTAGGCCATTCATATCTATAATGAAACTACAATTCAGAAGTTAAAAAGTTACTGTCTCGGAGGTCTAGTTGGCTAAGGCGCCTACCTGGAATGTGGGAGTCCCGGGTTCGAACCCTGTTCGGAATGGATTTTTTAACTTTTGAATTGTATTCAATATAAATTGGATAGGATGTAAATTTCAATTAAATTTGTTGTTTGGAGCTGTGTTTTTATAAATAAATAAATAAATAAATAAATAAATAAATGTATTTAGAGTCTACCCACTCATATAGGGTAACTGATTTTCAGTGTCGGACAGTAAACCAAAGTGACCAAGCCAACCTTGTAGGCCCTGACGCAATCAACGAGTGAGCGATAACCAACCAAAGATCAATATTTTTAATAGGAAATATAGCAATCAGTGGTATGGACAGTGCGAACACCCGCGGATCAACGCCAGAATTAACAAGGCTGATTCAGATCACTTTAAATTTATTATGTGCCTCGTTGCTAGGATGGCTCCAAAGTCACCGTTTACAAATACCTAATACAAGAACTGATTGACTTAAGTCCAAATCTTAAGTTGAAAAATTACTGACTTAAGCGGGAATCGAACCCTGGACCTCCTGCATTGAAATGGAAGCAGAGATGCTAACCACAAGACCAACGAGCCACACAATATATAGAGGTAAAAATAAATGATGGGTTCTGCAATGGATCAGCTTCTTCATGATGACGTTAGGCCAGACCTTGCAGGAGACGGAAGAGACGGAACCATTTCAGGAGATAGGTGAAATCTGAAAAAAGAAAATATTCGGAGATCAGCAGTGGCGGCTTGACCTATACCCTGACCGGTGCCATGGCACCGGTACCTGTCGGAGGTGGGTGGGGGTCCGGGGGAGTTGCCAATAAAAAAAAGAGGTTTTTTATGACAAAAAGCCATCAGTTTTCATTCTTCTGCACTTAAACTCACAGATTTCCGCTAAAAATAACATTAAAAAGCATAAAAGGGAACATTTCTCTTTAGCCACTCCAAAATTATATCTCACCACTGGGGGGTGGGTGGGTATGGGAAATGTCTGGCACCGGTCACTTTGGAACCTTCAAGCCGCCACTGGAGATCAGTAACAATTTACTAACAAAATGGTTAGACCTAGCATAAAAACAAGATAGAAGTTTTGTTCATGAAGAAAATGCTTGGGGTTGTACAGGTTTAATTGGTAAAGAATGGGATCTATTTGCATTGTTCATGTCTGTGCCATAATGATGAATCTGAATTTTCAAATAATTTTCAAACCTAATTAGTAATTACCATTTTACTTGTGAAGAATTTTTTTCATTCTCTTCTGCTGAGAAGTTGGTTTGGTTTCAGCTTTAGGAGGTTGTTTTTCCTTAAATTTGCAGTGGTGATGAATGGTGATTCGACATAAGAGATTAATGGTGCGTTCTTTTACGTTAGCTTGATGAGCAGCACAGTTAAACCAGGCAAAGTCACAGTATTGTTTATACGGGTGATAATTAATTGTCTTCAAGTAAGTTTCTCACAACTTGGGCTGCCAGTCCCACTGTAGTTAAGAAAGCTAGAAAAGGATAGATTAACACTTTAATTAATAGATCACTGTGCTCTTGGAAGTAGATGAAGAGGTGGTCATTGGTGAGCTCAGATGATGTCAGCAAAGCTTTACAACATTCACAACTTTGATCTGATTTTTAGATCAACAACCTTTCGGAGAATGTAGCCACATACGTATGCTACAGTGGCTCTCTCCTTCTCCGGTAAGGTTGTTGTGTGGATCATTGCTGGGAACACTTCTGAGAAGTCGAGTTCGTCAAGGTGGAAATCCGAGTTTTCATTCTCAATCTCGTCCGAAACATTATCCTCCGGCCCAAACGGTACCGACTCTTCAGTGCTGGTTTCATCTCCTGGCTCACGTGTGTCAGTATCTTCTACAGGTGCCAAGTCAAGGGGTTGGAGGAAAAGCTTTAGATCGGCGAGAAGGATATCCATATCAGTGGCGCAGTTTGATCCACGAGTGTCAACTTTCATCATGCCATTGATAATACAAGTTTTTAGTGCAGAGACGAACTGAGAACATGATGGATTAGTATTGTCTTGACCATGTTGGCGAATGAGACAGAACAAGTTTTCCAGTGGGTCTTGATTTAGTCGGTTTGTCTGCAATACCTTGGCTTTGTACTTATCCCGTAGAAGTTTGCCAACAAAGGTTGAGCCATGAATCGATGTCAGCCAGCCATTTTGAAACGGAGAACGTAGTACACGACCCGTAATTTTGTCTTTAAAAAAATCCAATTATCAATTTTACTAGCAATCGTTGGCCAAAATGTGGAGTGAATGGATTTCTTGGTTAAAGCAACCCGGTGGTATTTCATTTTCTCTGCTCGCAGTTTTGTTCCATTGATACTGTCGAAGAGGTGGTCTACATATAAAATGAAATGGGATGTCCAGATGGCAGATGAAGGCATGTAGTGGTCACGTGTTGGTTTTTCAAGCAATTCATATAGGTTAGGGTCTGCAATCAATGAGTTTATTCCAGCTGCCATTTGCTGGCTCATCACCTGCGCTGCAAGGTTGACTCTCATCTTCTGTTGCGATGTAGGGTTAACATGGGCTTTGCTGAGCTTCACAACTCTCTGAAAGGTACAACTTTATGCCGTGGTCCCAGCTTGCTTCACACTTGGTGGCTTCGGGGTTTGTGCCAACCAGTCCAGGCTCAGTGGGGGTCCAGTGGACGTTGTACTTTAAAAAAGCATTACGGAGACTTTTAAGAAGATGGGGCGGATCATAAATTATGGCAATGTCTTCAGAATTGATTTGAAAGCACTTGCCAAACTTAGGAAGATGAACAGGAGATTTTTTATTCCGGACGAGACAATTCAGGGTTCCCTGATCACAAATCACAGATAGAATGTGAAAGTGAAGCCCAGTGTCCTGTAGAGACTCAATCACCTGAACAATAATTTGTTCCAATCGTTTTGTCTTAGTGACGTTCTCTACAAAACGCCCCAGGCTGTTTAAACTTCTTGCGTAAACCACGGATCATGAAAACAAGTGCATGGTTTTCAAACTCCTTTATCCTTCCCATGCTCCCGTAATCTTCATAGCCAACAATCTGGTTCAGCTTCTCGGAGTATTGCAAACCAGCACTAAGGGCCACTTCATCAAACAAGAGTGAACAAACCCATCAGCTTCGTCCATCTTTGACACTCGCTCTTTTAAGTGATTAAATACAGAATCATTAATGCCGGTGAGAAATGGAATTTCACTCAAGACGGAAATAAGAGTACGAGGAGACGGCATTGAAAGAAGTGCCTGCATAAGTTTGTATGTTTTGGGGCCTCTTTTCAAACATGACAGAGCAAGAACCTTATGGTCCATTGTGTAGCGCCACCCTCGTGGTTTCTTTTTACCATTCTTGAGTAGGCTATTAAACAAACGAGCAGCTACTGGAGATACGGAATTTTCAATTTCCTGAACGAGTGTAGAATTAAGATTTGATCGCATATCTTTTAGGCCTACCTGCATCTGATCATCTGATGGCATCTATTTTTCAAAGCATTTATCCGTTTTCTGGCTCTAACAATCTCCAAGTGCATTTTCTGTTTTTTAGGAGTAAGATCTTTTACTAGGGTGGCGTCAATTGCTTTTAATATGGCATGTTTAAGTTTGTGCTTTGAAAATTATTGTTTGCCTCTTCTTTGGGTGGGTTGGTGATTGAAATGCAGATGTTGAAAGGAGATCGAGATGGTAAATGGGAAACTAGCCTTGGTGTTCGCCCATTGCGACTTTGATATCCTGATCCTGTTGATTGTTCTGGAGTACTTGCACACTGCGGTTCCTCTGTTAATCCAGATTCTCCAGATTCCTTCATTAGTGATGTAAGATCTGCTGCAGGTAGGCCTAAATACCTCTGTGGTGAAACTTGTAGTGATTAAACGAGGGAGCGGAGCAACCGAGTGTCTCCATTCAACTCAAACGGGCCTCATTCTGTGATTCTGTGCGTCTGTCTGTCTGTACGTCGAAAATCAGCCGAACCGCTGAACAGATTCCGCTGAAATTTTAAACAGACATCTGGTACGAGTTTACTGAGAAACTTTAACAAAATAAGCTAGATCTATTGCGATTTAATCCTACAATAAATAAAAATGTGATTTTTTAAATATCGATGGCATTTGTTTAGTAGCAGCTAGCGGGATGAGATCTGCGTGGCTGGCATGGCATAGTGGTAAGCATTTAGCCTACCGCACGGAGGATTGGGGTTTGATGCCCGTTGGTTAGAACTTTTTTATATTTTTACACCCACATATTATTTTTGAGGGGTGTTAAATGGGAAATAAAAATTTGGTGATTTTGTTTTATCTTGGAAATTGGTTAATGTTTCACGCTAATACGTTTTGAACACGATTTGCATTTTGAATGTTCAATTTAAATAATTATTTTTGCAGTGTGAGTTCCAGTTTAAATAAGATTGACCAGACGGACCGGTTTTATAAGTCAGAACACTTGTACCGGTGTCCCGAGTGACTCAACTAGGGAAACGCCAAAGTCGTTGTTAAACGAGTGAGTGAGCCATGTGTTGTGTTTAATTTTTACGACGACGACACCAGTATCAGGGGCGCACATTACATTACACACTACATAACAATCGAATAAAGCATGTATGTAGGTGTTTTAAGTCAAAGAAATTTTAAAAAACAAAAAAAGCGTAAAATTGCGATTTTTATGAGAAATAATTTTTAGATTGCGCTCAAATTTCACTGAATATATAAATTTATAAAATAAAGGTTCTGTGAAAAAAGCATTACAATCGGATAAAGCATGTAGGTGTTATAAGTCAAAGAATTGTTTTAAAAATCGAAACCATCGAAAAATTGCAATTTTCATGAGAAATTATTTTTTGATTTCGCTCAAAAACGTGGCAGTTCTAAGTTCAGAGATTTTGAAGGTCTTCAGAAAATTTCATAGCAATTGGAGTATCGGTTTAGCCGGAATCGTGTTAACAAACACACAAAAATAAAAACAGAAAAAAGAAACAAAGATTTCAAACATTCCGTTTTTTTTTTTTCTCCAGTGTAGTATAATGAAATCTTCGCTTCGCTCGCTACGATCACTACGCTCATCCAAAAACGGAGGAGGTTCGTTGAAAAGTTCACAAAAAATAGCGCATATTTAAAAAACTTCCCCTTCAATTGATTATGATCTTGACTTCCTCATCATTTATACAAAATAGTATTTTTTAGAATTGAACTGGTTGATGCGTAACTGTCTACAGCCTTCTCAAGATCTAGGGCGACGGTCGTTTGCCCGCAGCCAAGCGCAGGCGACTGCTAGTAGGCAATGATAACTCGACCCTGTTTACTCCTACCCGAGTTGGGGGGTTTTCAGCTATCAGCACACGCCGTCCCAAAAGATTTACAATCTTGAAATTCGGTATATGACCTGATATGTGGTCCATGACATACCAAAAAAAATATCAGCCCGATCCAATAACCCGTTCTGTGTTAAAAAAGTGCGTTAAAATCAACGAAAATCTTCCGGCTGGCTGGTTGGTTGGGGCAGAGAGGAATAAGAGCCTACAGAGAAAACGGTACATCTTAGAACTATGAAACTTGGACCACACTTAGATGTACCTCAGACTCACATACTTCCGCCGAGAGACAAGCAATATTCCACCTCCAACACCCCCTAAAATTAAAATAATTCATAGCTCTAACCCAAAATTGAATATTTAATCAAATTAGTTATTACAATGTTCTAATGTGTTTTAACCCAATTGGCCTATTCTCATTATATAAACCATATTTTGTCAACCCCCATCCCTAATAGTTTATATTATTTTTACCTTGATTTCCAGCATTCACCACGAAGGCACCGAATAAATTATCATCATGAAATTTGACATGATGGTACATAATAATATGAAAAATAATCCGCCGAGAGGCAAGCGATATTCCACCCCCAACACCCCCTAAAATTGGAATAATTCATAGTTCTATTCTTAAATTGATGTTTTATTCAAATTAGTTACGGTATTAAAATTACCGGTATGTTTTAATGTGTTTTAACCCAATCGGCCTATTCTCATTTCGTAAACCACATTTTTTCAACCCCCATCCCTTAAAGTTTATATTATTTTTACCTTGATTTCCAGCATTCACCATGAAGGCACCTAATGAGTAATCAGCATGAAATTTGGCATGATGGTACTGTACATACTAATATGAAAAATAATTTGCCGAGAGGCAAGCAATATTCCACCCCAACACCCCCTAAAATTGGAATAATTCATAGCTCTAACCCAAAATTGAATTTTTATTCAAATAAGTAAATTATGTTTTAATGTGTTTTAACTCAATCGGCCTATTATCATTTCCTAAACCACATTTTTTCAACCTCCATCCCTAATAGTTTATACATATTATTTTTACCTTGATTTCCAGCATTCACCATGAAGGCACCGAATGAGTTGATCAGCATTAAATTTGGCATGATGGTACATAATAATATGAAACATAATAATCCGCCAGGAGGCAAGCGATATTTCACCCCCCACTGTTCCCTACCACCCTTAACTTTGGGAAAAACGTTATGTCGTATTTAATACAATTTTTATATTTTAATTGCTGATTAAATTATGCATCAATGTGTTATAGTCCGGTCAACAAATCATTCACACAAAAACCCAAGACGACATTAACCATAGAAAATTTAATAAAAACATTGTATATTGCCAACTACAGATCGTAACAAAAACAAAAGATGGTAGCTTTTGTTTCTAGACAATCTGTTTTAAAGGCACTGTATCCACCTTTACACGTATTTCACGCCTTGATATGAAACAAACAACAAAAAGATGTGATATCCCTCCCAAATACAAAAATTTGTAAAAAAAAAAACGGCAGCCAAGCTCTCCTTCCAAAGTCTTCGGCTGTGAATGCTGTGAGATATAGAAGTTGAGCCAAGCATTTAATTCTTTCTCCCTAGTTTCGCATTGAAAAGAAGTAAGATCATTTTGTCTGTTGACGAGCGCCAAGCCAACCATTTTCGTGGTAAAAAAAGGAAAAATTTTAAACTCAAAATCATAAAAAAATTACTTGGCCATTGAATTTGGTACGAGGACTAAAAAGTTAATGGCCAAGTAATTTTTTTATGATTTTGAGTTTACCAAAGTTAATGGCCAAGTAATTTTTTTTATTATTTTGAGTTTAAAATTTTTACTTTTTTTACCACGAAAATGGTTGGCTTGGCGCTCGTCAACAGGCGAAATGATCTTTCTTCGTTTCAATGCGAAACTAGGGAGAAAGAATTAAATGCTTGGCTCAACTTCTATATCTCACAGCATTCACAGCCGAAGACTTTGGAAGGAGAGCTTGGCTACCGTTTTTTTTTTTTAAAATTGTATTTGGGGGGGCAATTTTACTACAAATATCTTGTTCGCATGAAAGTAACATTAACGCTTCCAATCGCATTTCAGTCATTGTGGAACGCAACCTACTCTTTATCGGGGTTCAAACCCAAATCTCTCACATTCCAGGTAATTGTAGTTGCATTAGGCCTATAGATCTGAATGGATGGAACAGTAGTGAAACGAATTTCTGTTGCCTTCGAACTGCCCATTCACAAAAAACGATCATCGATTTTATTACACAATTATTATTAATTTTCCTACTATAAAGTAGCCTAGTCTTGAGTTAAATTTCCTCTTGTTTTACTGAGTTTTTTGCACTTATTTTCGAAGGCAAAATACTCATTCATTTATCTTTTTAACAGTCGTTTAATACATACATAATATTGTAATCATTCTAACACCACAAAAGAAGGAGACCTTCTTTTATTTAAGACCAAATTTTGGGTGAGGTAAAAAGGGGTGGGTCCCCAGAGGGGATCCACCCACCCACCCCTTTTTTGACTAGGTGCAATTGCACCGAGTGTTATATGGTCAGCGCGCCACTGTAGGCCCTACCCTACACATCACTTTTATTAAATTAAGGATTCATTAAATGTTGTAAAATCACTCATTGAAAAAAGTCTTTAACTTCTTCAACTTCAAAACAAATCAATGTAGGCTTAAGCCTACATGTCTAGGGGCTAGTCCGCACCAAAATAATAATAATAAATAATAATAATAATAATAATTAATCAATTATAGCAGTTGTAATAAAAGTATGCCCCGACTGGTTCTAGGTTTGATCCCAGTCGGGGCATACTTTTATTAGGCCTACAACTGCTATCATTGACTAATAATACGGTATCATTAATTGGGGTTATGCTTAAAAACTTTATATTCAATAATAATAATAATAATAATAATAATAATAATAATAATAATAATAATAATAATAATAATAATAATAATAATAAAAATAATTAAGCCCATAGCTGAGTATCCACTCAGAGTTGTCTTTAATTAAAACGAAACAGATTAGGCCTGTCCCATGGCCTACTTAAATTTCAATTAAAACTAGAACACCTTCACAGTAGGGCTTACTACACACGCACATAAAGGTTCCAATTTAACACATTGGGCTGCACAGAAAATGAACCATACACAAGGCTGAATCAATGACTACTGAGTAAGGCCAAGTTCCCACAACCGTGTATTAGACTTAAGAAATTATTTTAAGTAATAAGAAATCCAATAGGCCTATCTTGATTGGTTAGTGGCCTGTCATAATGAAGTCACTCCTTTTAATTGGTCGTGGTAAGGATTATTGACGTCTCATTGGTCAGTCCCAAGAATTTTGTTTTTTTAACAATTTTTTTTTTACAAACACATAAACAATGACTAGTACTGACTCTTGAAGCACATTGCCCACCAGGGCTGCTTAGTGCTTACCAAGTAAACAAATAGGGTGATCAGTCTAATGGATTTAAATTGCTGAATCATAAGACCAAGCACAGATAATTCCAGTATTCAGATGGGGCCGAAACAACTAGGGCCTAACCCTATTTTAGTAGGGCTCGGCTACTAGCCTAACCCCAGGTGGCTTTATAGGCCTACATGGTTAATACTTGAAAGTAGGTAGGGTTTAGGCTAGGCTAGAATTTAGGTAATAATAGGCTAGGGCCCTAGGCCTTTAATTTTAAGCAGAGGATATTCTTACGGCATACCGTAAGAATTACTAGAAATTATTCTTACGGTATGTGTTTTCATTGGTTGTCTCATCACGTGACTCATCAACAGGCGCGCCGTAAGAAAAGTGTATATAGTAATTTTTACGGTCTATGCCTACTATGACCATGCACTAGGCAGGCCTAGGCTAGGCCTAACGTCGCTATTTTAAATCTAAAGTACCTACAAAACCTTTAACGTCGCTATTTTAAATCTAAAGTAGGCCTACCTACAAAACCTTTAACGTCGCTATTTTAAATCTAAAGTAGGCCTAGCCCTACCTACTGATCAAAAACTGGACATACCAAACGAAAAAGTTCGCTCCATGCCGTAAGAATAGTGTGTAGTAATTCTTACGGCATGCCGTAAGAATATCCACTCCGTTAATTTTAATCTCAAACACAAACCTACAGAATATTAGACTGGCCTCAATGTCATGATCATGCCCTAGGGCTGAGCCTAGGCATTCCCTCCAGGTCTCAAATAAGCTAGGTTGCAATTAAGTTTGTGTGTTGCCATAGGTTGCCATAGGGCCTAGTGCTAGGTGTGAAAATATTTTCAAATAGGCATTACTATATCAAGCATAAGCTAGGCCTAGCCCATTCTGTCATGTATATAGGCCTATTGTATCAATAAACCAAGATTGTTTGTAAGCAGCTAAGTTCATTAAAGTTGGAAATGGAATTGGCTCTGGGTACTATCATGACAGCTGACAGCAAAGAAGGGGCATAATGCGGAAGCTTTAATGCCGATAAAAACCCTTTTAAGGACTAAATAAATTTAAACAAATAAGATCGGAATACGTAGTAATAAATAAAATGCACTTACTTGATGAGTTTGCAGTATTATTTCCTCTTCTCCAGATGTTTAGACAAGAATGTTTACAAAATCAGTAAACAAACCGACCATATTCAAAACACTCTTGGAAACCCTTCAAGTAGGTAGGTAACGAGATTTCTACTGGGGCCCTCCAACGTGTGGTCGTATGAACTCGTACAAACTATGACAAGCCTCGGTGGCTCACCAAACTCCTCCATTCAAATTACTATGGCAGTTTCAGGGGGCTGCTCAGAACTTTCGAGATATCGGCTGCAGAAAGATGTTCCCTGTTTGAAAAAACTGCTGAATAATCGGCCATGTTGCAGAGACTGGGTCTTTGTTGTGTGGAGAACCAAAGCAATATTATAACATTATGCTTCACTACAATTACAATTCACAAAGACATTGGTTAGACCCTCAGGCCTTCATTGTCTCCATTTTTGAAGACGAGAATAAAGGTTGGTACATGTAGATTGGTTTGTCGATAGTGGTAGCTGGCCAGTATTAAAACATACGACTTCCTGCGGATCCTGCCTTTCGTTGATGACGTGATGTAGGCAGGCACATTGTTGCCTACTGTCGGCAAGAGGTGGTCAATGATCATTCATTCCTTCACATGATTCTGTAGGGATCCAACTATTCAGGACAGGTCATGTGACAAAGAGTGTATTGGTACCCCATTTTGTGCCAGCTTTGTTCAGTAGGTTGGTTTGAAGTTAGGTTACTTTCACTAGGTACACAAGTTTCCTTTTGGTCGGTAAAGGATCACATCAGTTAAGAATGTAAACCTACTTACTGGCTACTGCAGGTTACCAACAGGCCTACTTTGTTGTTCTTACCAACTGGCGACTACCTGCGTTACATGAACCCACCTTAATGTGCACGCCTACGACGAGTTACGGCTTTGGGTTATGGGTCTCTATGAAGTGTATTTGTGTCTTAGATGTGTGTGTGTGTGTGTGTGTGTGTGTGTAGTTGGTGTGACCCAACTTTTCAATACCGTTTTTTTCAACTAAAATCAACATAAACACTCACCATTGATGAAATACGGTAAGTCAAGAACAACTCATTGTGTACCTACTATTTTATTACATTCCAGCACCAAAAATCAAAAATAGAATCATCACGTTTTTGGTGTAACAGTAGGCCTAGGCCTAATAAAAAAAACTTCAAAACCTTTAACCTCGCTATTTTAAACGAAAGTAGCTACTTTTCCATTAAACGTCATTTTCTGTTTTAAATAGTGACGTTAAAGGTTTTGTAGGTTGAGTCAAAAAAAAAAAAATTTTTTGAAAAGTTGGGTCACACCAACTACACAAGTACCGGTGTTTTAGGTTTTTTTAAGGTTATTTGGATTTGGAAGGGTGCGTCAACCGTTAGGCCATAATGCGCCACTCTAGCCTAGGCCTAGGTCTAGGAAAATGGAGGGGGCGCTTAGGGATGCTGGAGGACTGATCGGGTAGGGTCCTAGGTCTAAAGATGATCATCTAAGCCTAGGAGGCTAGCTAGCACATAGTCTTAGGGCGTAGGCCTACCTTTAATGTAGAAGCTGTGAACGGTTCCATGATTTTTCTGAAGTCTTTAGTGAGTTCCATGATGTAAGCTCCAACAGCTCCTCGATGAATGACGAAAGAATGTGGGGCTTCTTTTCTCTGAAGATTACGCTTTACAGAACGCCCTGTTTTAGATTTTCTTTTACCCATGTTTTAGAATCATCCCTCTAGTAAAAGTCAGCTTTTAAATAGACAGGTATTGGACTGTAAAATACAAACTTAAAGGCTTGGTGTAAAACCTCTGATTTCACTCTAACCTCAAATTCGCCAGAAAATAAAACACAAGTAGTGTCGAGGCCATAACGCAGTAACAAGGCAATGACTCAGGTCACGGACATCCGTTACCCAACTGTTGCAGCGAAATATTTCACGATTTCAGCTATTTTAAGCATTTCTAAAGTACGTAGCAAAACCTATAACGTCGCTAACTGTTTAAACTAAGTTAATAGAACATGAAGACTTTTAACAGTCGTCTATTGTAAATCTAAAGTTCTTAAAATGTTCATTCATCTACAATCTTACCTGACAGTCATTTTCACCAATAACAACTAAGTTCAAAAAGTTAAGGCGCATGCCCGCAAGATCGGATTCCGTGACCTGAGCCACTGCCCAGTAACAACATCATGTCACGAAACAACGATTACAACAAACACAACGACAATCTTTTTGTTGCATGTTTTGTAAATTTTTGTGTTTTGTTGCATAGATATCAATTATATGTTATATGTTGCCATAGATATCTTAACACCTATATAGCTAATTAGCAGTCTCAAAAACCTCCGCAGGCGCGAGCGTACCAAATTGAAGCGGTCAATTCCCACCATTCAAAATGGCGGTTGGCGTTTTAATTTATGCTTTTTTAATGCAATAAAGTATTTATTGGATTGTTGATATGCTTTTAGCTTGTGCAGCATGGTATTGAACAAACAGAACAATGCAAGTTATTCATTAGGGATTTAGTAATCATGTGGTGTCAGTCTAATAGGCTCCCTGTCAAACTGGCGCCATCTTTAAAAATATTTGTCGATAATCGTCCATCTAATTAGCATGCAAACCACGTGATAACTACTCATTCAAATTTAGTTTAGTTAGTTTTATTTTAGATCCAACATTTTATAAGTATATTCAAACCGTAAATCGTTAACTTCGGTCAAGCGCACGGCCAAAGTTGAACTGAACAACTTCAGGCTCCTCGGGACGAAGCGCCGCTACATTGTGATTGGTCGAAAGCGTTTCCGCAGCGAGCGCTCGCCGACGTCCCAGGTAGTGAATGCAGCTTACGTATCTAGAAGATAAAGCGGCGTTACTCCGCACAGGCGCGAGCGTACCAAATTGAAGCGTCAATCCCACCCATTCAAAATGGCGGTTTGGCGTTTTAATTTATGCTTTTTTAATGCAATAAAGTATTTTATTGGATTGTTTGATATGGTTTTAGCTTGTGCAGCATGGTATTGAACAAACAGAAACAATGCAAAGTTATTGCATTAGGGGATTTAGTAATCATTTGGTGTCAAAGTCTAATATGCTCACCTGTCAAACTGGCGGCCATCTTTAAAAATATTTTTTTCGATTAATCGCTCCCATCTAATTAGCATGCAAACCACGTGATGCAAACTCACCCATTCAAATTTAGTTTAGTTAAGTTTTATTCACTTTGATCATACATTTTATGTAAGATATACTTCTCTATCAAGAGAGAGGTAGGCTGTGAGACTATAACTACTAGACTAAGTGTTTACAATCATTTACAACAGTATAAATTAGGCAATGTAAAATAAAATTAAAAATAAAATTAATAGTAATATGCAGTAAATGATGTTAATAATAATACCAAGTAATATAATGTTATATAATCTAATCCCTGGTACCATGGTACGTTATAGTAATAGTTAGCATTAGTGATTGATTATTGTTGGTACATTTGATCATTGTGGGTGACGTGATGAATGGGAATAATTAAGGTAATCTTCAAGATTGTAAAAGATATTTTCCTGTAGGAATGCCTTAAGTTTGGTTCTAAAACTAGTATCATTTACGGTATTTATAACATGGAGGGGCAGATTGTTGAATATTATTGAGGCTAAGTACATGGGTCCTTTTGAGAATCCACTTGAGCTATGTGATGTGATGTTAATTTAATTGATGATTGGGATCTTGTATGGTAAGTATGGACAGTGGAGTTTCGAGGGAAGATTTCTGCATTATCATGGACAAAGATGGAAGCTACTTGTATCAGAACATTTGTAAGAGTGGGGATACCTAATTTGGAGAAATATTCTCTGCATGATGTTCGTCTTGAAATCCCTGCAATAATACGTACTGCCCTCTTTTGTAACAAGAATATTCTTGAAGCCTGATGTGACGCACCCCAAAAAAGAATTCCATACATTAAGTGGGAATGAATATGAGCAAAATAAACCATTTTGAGAATGTGTGGATACGTTATTGCCTTTAGTTTACGGAGCATAAAGCATCCACTGTTCATTTTAGAAGATACTTTGTCAGTGTGCTTGGACCAGTCCAGTGTCTCAGTCATTATTAGACCCAGGAAATTTAGACTGTCTGAGCGAGATACGATACCTTCCTTTATTCGAACTAATGGGCTTGAAGAAGGTATAAGTTTTGGAGTGTGAAAAAAGAGGTATTTGGTTTTAGATATAGCAAGTGACAGGTGATTCGAGGAGCAGTATGTTGACATGTTGGATGCCTGGCTATTGAGAAGGTGGGAAAGAACTGCATTACTATTTTTGGGGACAGTGATCAGATGACTAGAGTCATCCACATACTGCGAGTTAAAGTTCCTACGTTGAGGTGGTTCTGGTTGGGTAAGTCGTAAGTAAGTAAGTCGGTAAGTCGTAAGGTTAGGTAAGTCGTTAAGCCTTAAGATGGCTTCCAATTGTCCCGGAAGTGGACCGCTGACTGCTAATCTAGCCAATTACATGGGATGTGTTGGCTGTTTGGCTCAGTGATTTTAAACATCTACAGGTGTAGGCTAGATCTGCAGTCTCCAATACAACCGCACAGGCGCCAGCGTACCAAATTGAAGAGTCGATCCCACTATTTCAAAATGGCGATTTGGCGTTTAAATTTATGCTTTTTAATGCAATAAAGTATTTTACTGAATTGTTTTGTTCGATATGGTTTTAGTTGCATTGCATGGGTTGTGCAGCATGGGAATGCACAAACACAAACAATAAGAAGTTATTGCATAAGGGAATTAAGTAATCATTTGGTGTTAAAGGCTAATATGCTCACCTGTCAAACTGACGGCCATCTTTAAAAATGTTTGTTCTACAAAACTCTACCATCTACTTAACTCATTACTGTAATGGACACCAACTTTAAAAATTTATATCCGGGTAAAAGATGTTTTTTTCACTTTGACCCCATTTTTTCTTTCTGCAGCATTAAAAATAAAAACTTTTTTTCCCATACCGATTGGACAAAAAGTGCCTCTTTTAGAGAAAACTAAAAAAAAACGGGTGCAAAAAACAGCTAAAAACGAGAAAATTTAGGTTTGTCCCGGAAATTTGATATATCTCTTGAATTGCAGGTATTTAAGGTACACAAAATCCAAAATATGCAAAATATACAGAAAAAAATCTAGTTTTAGAAATGCACTTATAATTAACATCTTTACCTAAAATGAAGCTTTAATTCAAAATTCAAAATTTCCCAAAATTCCTTTAAAAACACGAAATGAAATATTTGAAAAACACTAAAAATCTTAGAAAAAAGTAGTATTTTGAATTCATTGCTTAAAATAACTTAATTTGGGCCAATTTAATTCTCCACTGAATGGGTTTTAACATGTAAACAGAATTTCAAGATGGCTTCTAATTGACACGCCAGTGGACCAATGACTGCGGATATAGCCTACTATGGATGTAGCTTCGCAAACGCTTTTTTTAGTCGCGTTGATGGATGAGCTTTTTTGTAAGATTTTAGTTTGCGTGGGACTACTTTACCTTTGCAAGTGCTTTTTTAATGCATTGTAGCAAAGATTAGTCATGTAGGCCTAGGACTAATCTTTGATTGTAGGTGATTGTTGTCAAGTTTCTATTGTTACTTATTATTGTTATTATAAACCTCAAAAAACACATTAAAACACAGGCGCGTAGGAAGGGGGGGGGGAAGGGGGGGAGTTTCCCCCCCCCCACTTTTTACCGTGACCCCCCCCACTTCAGAATCTTAGAAATTCAGTCTCGCCGTAAATACGCACGGAAACAAATTCTGAATAACGAATTTTCAATAAAAGTAATTTTTTTAATCCATTATACTTACTGATAATGACTTGTTTTGGCACGTCTGCAGTGTATTCTCCACTTCCCTTTCCCTTACCTTATACCTCCTTATAGTAATGACCAAAAATTTCGTCAATCCCATTATTGTTCGACGTGATCAATGATAAGCCTATGCATATTCAATGGTTGTAGCATGCATGGTCTATCTCTTAACTATTCCAATTTTATTTATAGTTTTATAGTTTTTACTGTACAAAAAATACATTTATTTGGTATTGCATTCAGCCCACGATTTTTTTCTAGAACGCACCAAACACACTCTAAAAACCTCATTTTCAAAATTTTCGCCTGCGGCGCTGTAGTTGGGGGGCTCCGCCCCCCAAACCCCCCGTACTTGGCAGCAGATTTGTTGTTCCCCCCCCACTCGAAAAGGAGTTCCTACGCGCCTGTTAAAACATTTACTCTATGGATTCTGGCTAACTTTTCCAACTTTTTCTTTCAAGAAACAATACATCACCATTACCTCAATGTGCATGTAAAATATGAACGTAGTAGCCCCACCCGTTTGATCAGAATCGGCCAAAATGTTATGAAAATATCGCACTAAAAATCGAAAAAATTTGTAAAAGTACGATATTCATGAGAAATATTTCTTCAATTGTACCCAAAAACGTGGCAGGTCTAAGTTAAGAGATTTCAAAGGTCCCCTCCAATTTTCATCAAGATCGCATATGCCGTTTGCCCGGTAGAGAGCGAATACACAGACATAAAATATACAAACCAAAAAAACAAAAAAACAAACAAAAAAATATTGGAGCTAAATTTTTTGAGCGGTCAGTGAAATTGAAGTCTTTGCTTCGCTCATCCAACTAATCATTGATTAAAGAAGGCTTTTTATTAATGAATCGACTACAAGATAAACAACGTTTATCGACTACATAAACCAATGAGTGGGACATTCAATGTGGCTTCGCAATGTTATCATTGTGGCTACCCCTCTAGAGCCAATTTGTTTCATTAATTTATTTCCAACATGTTTATGATTATCGTTATTAAACTGATTTCAGTTATCAAAACAATTATTATTAAATTTTTATCAACTTTTATTTTTTTATTTTAGTTAATTTTAAAATTATTATTAACAAATTAAAAAGCAAATAAAAGGTTTGTTCGTTTAGAGTACAAGAGGAGTATACCGATTGAACGGAAATGAGAGTAAAAATCAGTTACAAAAACGCAAACAAAAGAACGGTGTTGAGATGTTTTGGCTGCTCCTACTTCTACTTCAGTAGTTGGTGTAAAAACATTACTCCAGTCTCACTTGTAGTAAGTTACTATTTACTATATAGCCTACTGGACAAAATTACACCAATCACAACTTACTCCAGGACAGAAAAACGGTGTTACTGTTTTGCCAATATCTTACTCCTGGAGTAGTGATCTCAGGACAAACGAACAAACCTACTACTAATGTGCTTCCTCTTTCTTGATTGGGTTACGGTACGGTACGATTCGATGGCGCACTGCATCTTGTCTCGTCCAGATATTGTCGAGACAAATTAAAGTGGTACAATTATTGTATAAACCGAAAAAGAGACTACCGGTATGTAACCTAGCTATTCTATACATAATGTTCAAGTACTATGAACTGTAGGCCAGGCCTACTTAGTTTAGCTTGCATATTCCTTTCCGCGTTTTAGGTTAGGATAGGCCATCCTAGGTCTAGGCTAGCCGAGGCGTGTTTAGTTTATTCTATTAGGCCCTAGTAGTATTGTTAGGGTTTTATTTTAGCTAATTTTTAGTTAGTGTAGGTGCTTGTAAGTGTAGGCTAGCTAGGCCCTAGGCCTCGGCCTAGGGCCGTGGACGTAATCTTGAAGCCTACATAGGCCTAATATAGTAGGCTACGTAGGAAACCCGTTTCAGGGAGCACACCAACTTTACCTAGCGTTGGGGACTCCCGCGCAACGCATGCTTCTCTCCAGAGATCGCGCTCAGACTCGTATCAGTCACTTGGTCTCGATGGCTAGACTCGCCAGCCATCCCCAGCGAGACGGGAGAATATCTGTGTTGTCCGCGATATCCGATTCCGAGCTATCTAACTACATAGCGGTAGGTCAGGGTCATTTAAACATTAAATTACGAAACTGCAAGGAATTCACATTGTCTTGACCCATGACGACGCCCTGTCTTTTTTATTTTGACAGTAGGGGCGGACTCGGACATAGGCGGTGAGCTATACTATACCAGTGTCTGAATATCATTCATCATCATTCATTCATCATCAAATAATATATTGTAAAACTCTACGCAGAATAGTAAAGAAACGACTACTAATTTTTAATGCTTTAATTATGTTCAGGCCATCTTAACAAAGAGGTACACTATAATGTAGAACTGGAAATTGCGATGTATTATATCTCCCCTGTCCCCATCCTTCCCACCACTACCACGAGTCTTCATTTTTCACACTGTTTATTGGTGCAAAACACGAGCTTTTTTTGTAGTCAAATTTCGGTGAATAAATATATACATAAATAAATAAATAAATAAATAAATTGTATTTTGAGTCTACCCACCCAGATATATAACTGATTTTCAGTGGGGGACAGTAAATCAAAGCGACTAAGCCTACCCTGTAGGCCCCGACGCAATCGACGAGTGAGCGATAACCAACCAAAGATCGACATTTTTAATAGGAAATATGGACAGTGCGAACACCCGCGGATCAACGCCAGAATCAACAAGGCCGATTCAGAACAACTCTGAATTTATTATGTGCTTCGTTGCTAGGACGGCTCCAAAGTCACCGTTTACAAACTCCTAAGACACGAACTGATGGACTTAGTCCAAATCAGAAGTTAAAAACTTCTGACTTTGGCGGAAATCGAACTCTGGACATTCTGCATTGGAAGCAGATAAGCTAACAACAAGACCAACGAGCCACACAAATTTATTCCAAGCCTTCATAACAACGAGGTATACATTATAATGTAATCCAGGGCGACGGTCGTTCGCCCGCAGCCAAGCGCACGCGACTGCTAATAGGCGATGATAACTCAAACTCGGTATATGACCTGATATGTGGTCCATGACATACAAAAAAAAATCAGCCCGATCCGATAACCCGTTCTGTGTTAAAAAGTGCGTAAAAATCGACGGAAATCTTTCGGCTGGCTGGTTGGTTGGTTGGTTGGTTGGTTGGTTTGTTGGGTTAGGGGGGTGGGGGGATTCTGCCAGAGAGGAATAAGAGCCTACAGAGAAAACGGTACATCTTAGAACT
Organism: Sweltsa coloradensis; assembly: GCA_024449915.1. Classification (NCBI taxonomy): domain Eukaryota; kingdom Metazoa; phylum Arthropoda; class Insecta; order Plecoptera; family Chloroperlidae; genus Sweltsa; species Sweltsa coloradensis. The sequence goes on from JAMZAV010000702.1 coordinate 408,685, forward strand.
ATGAAACTTGGACCACACTTAGATGTACCTCAGACTCACATACTTCCGCCGAGAGACCAGCAATATTCCACCTCAACACCCCCTAAATCATCCCCTAAAATTAAAATAATTCATAGCTCTAACCCAAAATTGAATTTTTAATCAAATTAGTTATAAAAATTATGTTCCAATGTGTTTTAACCTAATCGGCCTATTCTCATTACATAAACCACATTTTGTCAACCCCCATCCCTAATAGTTTATTTATTTATTTATTATTTTTACCTTGATTTCCAGCATTCACCACGAAGGCACCTAATGAGTTATCATCATGAAATTTGACATGTTGGTACATTATAATATGAAAAATAATCCGCCGAGAGGCAAGCGATATTCCACCCCCAACACCCCCTAAAATTGGAATAATTCGTAGCTCTAATCTAAAATTGATGTTTTATTAAAATTAGTTACTAAAATTATGTTTTAATGGGTTTTAACCCAATCGGCCTATTCTCATTTCCTAAACCCCATTTTTTCAACCCCCGTCCCTTATTGTTTATATTATTTTTACCTTGATTTCCAGCATTCACCAAATGGCACCTAATGAGTTATCAGCATGAAATTTGGCATGATGGTACATACTAATATGAAAAAAAATTCGCCGAGAGGCAAGCGATAATCCACCCCAACATCCCACCCAATCATCCTCTAAAATTGGAATAATTCATATAGCTCAAACCCAAAATTGAATTTATATTCAAATAAGTAAATTATATTTTAATGTGTTCTAACCCAATCGGCCTATTCTCATTTCCTAAACCACATTTTGTCAACCCCCATCCCTAATAGTTTATATTATTTTTACCTTGATTTCCAGCAATCACCACGAAGGCACCAAATAAGTTTTCATCATAAAATTTGACATGATGGTAGACATAATAATATGAAAAATAATCCGCCGAGAGGCAAGCGATAATTCACCCCCAACACCCCCTAAAATTGGAATAATTTATAGCTCTAATCTAAAATTGATGTTTTATTCAAATTAGTTATCAAAATGATGTTTTAATGTGTTTTAACCCAATCGGCCTATTCTCATTTCCTAAACCCCATTTTTTCAACCCCCATCCCTTACCTAGTTTATCTTATTTTTACCTTGATTTCCAGCATTCACCATGAAGACACCTAATGAGTTATCAGCATGAAATTTGGCGTGATGGTACATACTAACATGAAAAATAATTCGCCGAGAGGCAAGCGATATTCCACCCCCAACACCCCCTAAATCATCCCCTAAAATTAGAATAATTCATAGCTCTAACCCAAAATTGAATTTTTATTCAAATTAGTAAATTATGTTTTAATGTGTTGTAACCCAATCGGCCTTTTCTCATTTCCTGAACCACATTTTTTCAACCCCCATCCCTAATAGTTTATGTTATTTTTACCTTGATTTCCAGCATTCACCATGAAGGCACCGAATGAGTTATCAGCATGAAATTTGGCATGATGGTACATAATAATATAAAACATAATAATCCGCCAGGAGGCAAGCGATATTTCACCCCCACTGTTCCCTACCACCCTTACCTTTGGGAAAAACTTTAGGTCGTATTTAATACAATTTTAATATTTTAATTGCTGATTAAAATTATGCGTCAATGTGTTATATTCCGGTCAACAAATTATTCACACAAACACCCAAGACGACTTTAACCATAGGAAATTTAATAAAAACATTGTATATTGCCAACTACAGATTGTAAACAAAAACAAAAGATGGTATCTTTTGTTTCTAGACAATCTGTTTAAAATGGCACTCCCCTTTAACGTATTTGCCTTGAATGATACAAACAACAAAAAGATGTGATCCCCCCAAAATACAAAAATTTGTAAAAAAAAAAAAAAAAAAAAAAACGGCAGCCAATCTCTCCTTCCAAAGTCTTCGGCTGTGAATGCTGTGAGATATAGAAGTTGAGCCAAGCATTTCATTCTTTCTCCCTAGTTTCGCATTGAAAAGAAGTAAGATCATTTCGCCTGTTGACGAGCGCCAAGCCAACCATTTTCGTGGTAAAAAAAGTAAAAATTTTAAACTCAAAATCATAAAAAAATTACTTGGTCATTGACTTTTTAGAGTCCTCGTACCAAAATCAATAGCCAAGTAATTTTTTTATGATTTTGAGTTTAAAAGTTTTACTTTTTTTACCACGAAAGAGGTTGGCTTGGCGCTCGTCAACAGGCGAAATGATCTTACTTCTTTTCAATGCAAAACTAGGGAGAAAGAATGAAATGCTTGGCTCAACTTCTATATCTCACAGCATTCACAGCCGAAGACTTTGGAAGGAGAGCTTGGCTGCCGTTTTTTTTTTTTTTTTTTACAAATTTTTGTATTTTGGGGGGATGTATTATACTTCTAAACCCCCCCTCCGTCGCAAAACTAGATTGTTCAAAATGTTAAAGGAACATAAAAAAAAATACTATGGAATTAATAGAATAATATAGATTTAGCCTGAATTCTTATAAGAAAACAGTGGCACATGAAAATTGTAAAGCATGACTAGTCGCCATTCCACCCCACCCCACACCATAGAACAAAGGACAAATGTTCGTTCATCAGTTTTGTCGTACCACCACGGTATCGGAAGACAATTACTAGTAACTGTAACTCACGTATTACCATTTTAGCAGCCGACCTCAGAGCTAATAATCTTGAAATAATACATGCTGACTGGAGTGTAGAGACTTTGAAGTATAAGCAATAAAAAAAATTGTTGTTAAAATAATTAATTATTTTCGTACATCTTGTATTCTTGGTTGCTGGGGTAACTTTGTATATAATTTAAACAATTCTGTCAAACCGAACCGATTTATTATAAAATGTAAATATCTAATTTATTATTTGTTAGCACAATAGCTTACCGTTTTTTAGCTCTCCATACCGCCAAGTTAGCCCCAGTACTCTTCTTCCGTCTTGCAGATAGATATAATTTAGATTTCGAACGTCGCTTGTCAGAGCTCTCCATTATAATTTCGAATACCGCACTACTAGCTGACAAATGAGTAAGTGACTGATTTTTTAAAGCAGCACGACAGAGATGGTCGGCGACGGCTGGAGACATATTCTCCCAGTCCCAAGTCTCGTAGCACGCGATCTAGCCAAGGTCACATGCGCAGGAAAAAAAGCCCCTGGCCAGCGACGTAACTGCGGGGGCTGGGTCGAGGGGGGCACACTTTTTTTATTTTATGAAGTATTTATTGACATATTATGTAGACATTGAGAAATTTTCATTTTGTTGCAATTGTTTCGTACTTCTATTATAAGGGTTTGTCACCAAAAATTGTTAAAATACCCTCTATACACAGTACACACTAAGAATCGAACCATTTTCCGGGTCTATGCCCATAAGCTGAGGTCCCCCCCCATTATACACAATCATGTACTTTACCCAGCAAAGAGCATAATGCCCACAAATTATTTTTGGATAACACACTGTATACTGACCATACCTATATACCCCTTTTCACTAGCCATGCTGACCATTTATCATTTTGAGGTTACAAACATTTTCACCCCCCCCCCCCCAAAAAAAAAAAAAAAAAAGAAACAAGGGATAGTTACTCCACTGCCCCTGACAGGTAGACTAGCTGCAAATTAAATGATAAAACTATATAGACAACATTTTTTTGGTATCTCTTGAACACCAACCATGTTTCAATTTTAGTTGCTTTTTGTGGTAAATACCTGAATTTCAGCGGAAATTCACATGTACTGTAGGGGTCTCGCAAACGAGATTTACAGTCTTGTCCACGTATGAGAGTAATTTGATACTTCTAGTTTCGTTTTTTTTAAACATACAAACGGACTATTTAAATAAAGTATTAAAGATTTTAATATTATGCGTGCCACTATAACTTTAACAACACTATTACATTATAACAAGAAATAATTTTTAAAGGTACTCAAAAACGTAAGAGGTAGGCAATTGAGATATTTCTAGGGTTCCCTGAAAAACACAAAATGAAAGTACCGGTAGTTATTTGTAAGGCATGGCGCAAACAAACACAAAAAGAATACAAACGAGAAAAATATATTCATAGGTTATTTTATTTACTAGGAAAACGCTAAAGTCCCGTCGCGTTGTTGAGCGAGCACCGGTATACGTGCAACACGACCCGAGTACGACATTCCCATAATGTTACATACCAATAAGTCTTCAAGGTCTTGACCGATTTAGCTGAAAATTTGTAAAATAGGAGAAAATGGATAAAATCCACCACCATCTAGAGGACCTTGACATCATTTATTTGGGAAAACTATTTTTTAACTCTTTGATAACAAATAATACACTGCTTCCTCGATAGTATTTTGATTACTTTTAGGTGGCAGTGCATAGTGAGACTTTTCGTTGCCATGGTAACGTTACTTTTGTTAAAATGTTACACTACTTAAGGTTAAGCAGAAAATTTGTAAAATAGGAGAGAATGTTGTACTTATCGCCCCTGCATAATTTCATAACGATCGGAACATTTTTATTTTTTTATTTTTTTATTTAATTTTTTATTTTTCATAACCAACGATCGGATTTTGTTCAAAAACTATACAGCAACCCGCATAGGTGGTATGTACATGTGTGCAAAATTTCAGGTCGATCAGAGAAACGGTGCGACCTGTATCGAAGCAGTAACAGAAAAACAAAAAAACAGACATTCGAGCCATAAAAGTCAAGTGTAGACGCTCGCTTCGCTCGCTCAATTGTATTTATTTAATATCATTCTATCCTATTCACTTAGCAAACTGATTTACAACGGAGGACAACTAAATAAATCTAATTTCATAAATGCAGACACAACAATGAACTACAGTCAACCGATTGTATTGTTGTCTTTGTTTATTCAAGTTTAGATCTCTTTTGCTCGGATAGGTAAAATTGAAGTACAGTATAATCCATTATGTTTTATTATATTCTATTTCCAATTGTGTACCTGGTGTTGTTACTCAAAGGACTTGAGGATTATAATTGGGATAAAATTGACAACCAGCCTAGGTTTAGAGAATCCATTACCGGAAGTATTTATTCACACAGAATGACAGCAGTACAAAGAATATAGTCGTAGACATAGAAGGCAGTGATGCTGCCAACCTAAGAACTTAAATAACCTGAACAAGATTACATACCAACACCCCTCCTTAATCTTGATCTGGAACAATACCTAGACTAAGCAAGAAACTATTATTTTTTAGTCTTACCCAACGATTTAGTTAGAATGTCAGCAACCATCCTGGAAGTTGGCACATGATTAGAATAACAACTTTCTTTTAATAACATCTCTTACAAAAGTTGCTTTCTAGCAATACGTTAAGTTCTATCATTAACAGTCCGCTTTTTGCAAAATTTTCATGCGGGCATGTTATCACAGTACAGATTTATGTAATCAAAGCAGATCCCCAATTCCTCCAATAAATGCTTTAAGAACATAGCTTGCTTACATGCTTGTACCATGGCCACATATTCAGATTCTGTGGAGGAGTCGGTCATACATTTTTGTTTCTTGCTTCCCCAAGACACAGGTCCCCCAGAGAGTTTAAAGACATACCCACTACCCAGTAAAACTTTTTCCGTCAAAATTGTTTCCATGACTTGCGTCAACAAAACCATGAAGTGGCGCATCATCAGCCGAGAAAGTTATACCATAGTTCTTTGTACCCTTTAAATACCTTAAAACTCTTTTAGCATATTTAAGGTGCTCTTCAGAATGACATGTATTGTATTGGCTTAACTTGGTTGCAGAGAAAGTGATGTCTGGTCGTGTACATACTGATAAATACATGAGACTACCTATCAGTTCCTGATATCGCAGATTTCTACTGCACTCTGCTGGCCTTTTAGGATCTAGTCCTTCATCCATAGGTGTGTTGGCTGGATTGCAGTCAACCATATTAAATTTACTTAACACCTTTTCAACATAAGCCATCTGGTCAATTGTTATTGTTCCATGTTTTCTAGTAATTCTCATTCCCAACACACTAGTGGCTTCACCTAGATCTTTAATATTAAAATACTCTTTTAACTTTTGCTTTACACTTAACACCTCAAGTGATTGTCATTACAGAACAAGAGAAAATCATCAACGTATAAGGCAATAATTACAAGCTTGCCTTCTACGTACAACATGTAAATGCAAGGTTCCAGCTCTAGTTGGGCAAAACCAAGTTCCCGTAAAACAGCTTCACACTTGTCATTCCATGTTTTAGAGGCTTGTTTTAAACCATAGATTGCCTTGTTTAATTTACATACTTTACCCTCAGAGCTTTCTTGTATGAAACCCTCAGGTTGACACATATATATTTCTTCATTAAAGTCACCATTGAGAAATGCACAAGTTACATCCAAATGATCTACAGATAAATCGTATTTTACAGCTAAAGCAAGCAACACCCTTAGGCTGTCAAACCTTACAACTGGTGAGAATGTCTCCTCATAGTCAATTCCAAATTTTTGAGTAAAGCCCTTAGCTACTAAACGAGCTTTGTGTTTGACAACTCTTCCATTGCAATCTTTCTTTATTTTAAATACCCATTTACACTGTACAAGATTTTTGTTTTGGGGTAAATCAACAAGGGTCCAAGTATTATTTTTAAGGAGTGACTCATACTCTTCATCCATTGCAAGTTTCCACAGATTTTTGTGTGGACTTTTCATTGCCTCCTCGACACTATCTGGCTCCTGATCTTCACATAACGTTAGATATGTGACATAGTCCGGAAACCCCTTGGGCTTCCTACACCTAACAGGGTACCTCCTTCCTTCATCTATTTCAATAGGTTCCAGCTCATTTTCAGATTCAGCAGATCCAAACATTTCTACCTCAGATGTTTTGTTGTTTTCACTCCTGAGTGTGAAAACCTCTTCCTCTGTTTCAGAACTTACCTCAGATTCAGGTGTGATATGGTGAGAAGTTATTTCAGTCTCAATGACTGGTAAAGAATCACCATCAGTATTTTCTTTAAGCCCCTCCCGAAACATATTCTCAAAAAAGGTGACATCCCTAGAATAAATTATTCTGCGAGGGCTCTCAGGGTCAACCATTTTGTACCCCTTAGTGTCCTCACTGTAACCTACAAAAACATGAGGTACACCTTTAAAGTCTAGTTTAGTTCTCCTCTCTTTGGGCACATGCACATATCCAATGCAACCAAACACTATGAGATGACGGAGATCCACTTTAGACCCAGTCCACTTCTCCAGTGGAGTGTCCCCAAAAACTGCTTTGGAAGGACTTCTATTCTTTAAGTAGATAGCTACCTCCACTGCATACTGCCAGTACCCTTTACTCAACTTGGAATCACTAAGCATGCTCCTAACCTTTTCAATAATAGTTCTATTCGCACGTTCAGCTACCCCATTTTGTTCAGGACTGTAACGAGTAGTAATCTGGTGTCTTATCCCAAACTTGTTAAACATTTCTGTAAATTTCTCATTTACATACTCACCTCCCTCATCAGATCTAACAGTTTTGATAGTAAGGTTAGTCTGATTCTCAACTAAAGTCTTAAATTCTAAAAAATATTTAATGACCTGATCCTTTGATTTGATATAGTAACCAAAGGTCATTCTAGTAAAATCGTCAACAAAAATAAGCATGTAAGAGTTGCCTTGCAAGGACTGAACATTCATAGGACCACACACGTCTGTATGAATCAGTTCCAATTTAGATTCAGCCCTCTTACCTGGTGTAGTAGGGAAAGATTGCCTAGTTTGCTTACCCTCGACACAGGAAATGCATGGCTCCGGTTTCTCATTAGGGTAATTGACACCTAAAGCCATCCCCTTCTTAAGAATGCCCATACTGACAGAATTTAAGTGACCTAGCCTCCTGTGCCACAAAATTTGAGGATTTGGTTTATTCACTTCAACTGACATAGCCACGTTTTTGACAGTTGAATTCCCTTCAGTTGTAGTATCTACTGTATCAAGTCGATATAGGCCATTTACATTGGTTCCAGTTCCACAAATAGTACCCTTTACAGCAAAGTCATCTTTTACATAGATATTACAACCTTTATCATCAAAAACGAGGACCTGTCCTTTGTCAGCAATTTTACTAACCGATAACAAATTGGTTGACAAATTAGGCACATACGTAACATCTGAAATGGTTCGCTCTCCAAAATTTTTTAGGTTTACAGACACTTTCCCTGAACCTGCAGAATAAATTTTGAAATCATTAGCCACTGTAACTTCTTTAACTTCCTCATTTGAATTAAAGGTTTTAAAGACATGTTTGCTCTTAGACAAATTATCAGAGCAACAAGAATCTATATACCAGCTTTGCGGTTCTATTTTAACATTCATCGCTGTTATCCAGCTTACAGCTTTATTCTTGTTTGAACTAGGCCTAGAACTGGTTGAGCTAGGCTTAGGACTAGTTGAGCTAGGCTTAGGACTGGTTTGGGAACCACTGGTAGGCCTATCTTTGGAGTTAGCCTCATCACCCTCATGACAATCTTTGGCTATGTGGCCTAGTTTTCTACATTTATAGCACATAGGATTAAAACCTTTGGAACGCTGAAAATTCTTTTGATTTGGTCCGAAAGATTTTTTGCTCTTAAATGTAGCAAATGCCACTGAAGGCTCAGTAGAGTCCTTCTCAGCCATACTGGTAAGTTTCTCTAGTACCTTATCATATTCTAACTTGTCAGCACTTTCTACAGCCATCCTAAATGCCCTATACGATTCAGGTAAGCCCCTCAACAGTAAACAGGCCTTCATTTCATCATCTACATCCTTACCAATGTCTGTGAGTTGAGTATTGAGCTCCAAGAACTTGGAGATGTAGTCTTCCATGCCGCTACACCCTTCCAGCTTCAAATCAAATAGCTGGTCCAGTAGGAAGATTCTTCTATTGTGCTTTTGGCCTCGTACTGTTTCGCCAGGGCGTCCCATGCTGCTTTTGCCGTCGTGGCCGTCCTTATATGTAGCTTTGGAGCCGCTTCTAGGTACATGGCGATCTTTGCGAGCGCCCTCTCATCTTTGTCGACGTCCACAGCAGGAGAGTCTGAACTCGTTGAGCGTGGTTCCACACAAATCCACAAGCCGTCGTATTTTAGTGCCATTTTCATATCAAACTTCCAGCTAGCATAGTTCGTTGCCCCTTTCAACTTCTTAATTCCAGGGGTCGACGTGGAATAAATCACGTTCGGCTCGCCAATGTTCACACGTGGCTCGAAGAAATTTAAAATAATATTTCCCGAACACGTCGCTCGTAGGCCTACATAATTTATATCCCAAAACACGACGCAGGGAACACTGATTTCTATAATTGAGGTCCTGGTCCCATAACCTGTTGTTACTCAAAGGACTTGAGGATTATAATTGGGATAAAATTGACAACCAGCCTAGGTTTAGAGAATCCATTACCGGAAGTATTTATTCACACAGAATGACAGCAGTACAAAGAATATAGTCGTAGACATAGAAGGCAGTGATGCTGCCAACCCAAGAACTTAAAACTAACCTGAACAAGATTACATACCAACACCTGGTTACAAACATACATTTCTTATTAAAATAAAATACATGTGTTCATAGCTTATCACAATTATTATTTACTGGAACACAGCAATGTTTGGTAGAGGGTTGAATATACGTTTTCCCATGTCATTCCAACTTCTATTGTCGAACCACAAATGAGTGGTTCCCAACATCCGTATTTTACAAATTTGAAAACTGGTTCTGACCGCTATCGTGTCTCCCTTTCTGTGTCGCGGTTCTCCAGCTAATGTTATGTTTTATATAGGGTACATAGTTTTGAAGTTTCCTCCGTTCATGCAGTGTTACCCAGACCAAGTATTAGATCATTTCCGCAACAAGTAACTATTTAGAGTAATAACAAGGAATCACAAGGTATCCGCACAACGGTACACAGTATACGCTTTGATGGCCAGTACGGGCAAGTTCCACAAAATAAAGAGCTTCGTAAAGGGAACTTAGTCACACTACCTCTCAACTCTCATATTTAAAAAAAGAAAATACAGCTTTCTAAACAAATTCTCATTTATTTAAAATTCCTGTCAAAGTTACCGATACAAATTCATAGAAATTAACCAAAAAAAAAGTTGAAATGGGTTTCTAAGACGCGGAAGTCACAAACGGTAAAATGTTAACAGCAGGGCTTTAGGGATGCAATACGTTTATGATATGTATGTTTACTCCTAAATTCGAGCAGGTTCCGAATGCGTTAGAACACACAAAGTAAAATACATTTTTAATTATTTATAAGTTCGCATATGACAACTATAATTTGCAAGATCCTGAGATTGCGTGCTCCTTTAAGCGTTCTCTAAGTAGGAATTCGTTCCCTGGAACAGTAATATTAAAATATAAAATTTTCAAATCGATAATGAGATGAAAGCTCTGGGTTTTGGAGTCGAATGGTATGCGTGGCCTTCACCACACAGATTGTCCGTATTTCAATGCTAGATGGTGTATCGGTGTATCAATGACTCATTGCATCAACACACACATCACGCGAGCGGCGATTAGCGACGAACCCAGAGCGATTCTCCTACACCGAACCACGAGACAACTTTGAGAAATGAAAGCAAATGCCCCTGGAGCTAGACTACCCACAACAAAATTGACAATAACTACCATCGCATTTGCGTCCAAAGCATACATCCGATTTCGATGATATTTTGGGACGTTCTTTAGTATAATATTATGAATAGATCCCTCTTTTTATTTTTGTGATTACCACAATCTCATTTGCATTTTGCTAAATAACTCTTTTTTTACGTACGGGAAAAATAAACGAATATAGCAAACCGTAAACAAAATAATTCTTAATATGTTACAAAAAATTTCATGTAATTATCTTAAACGGTTCCCGAGGCCTCTTAACTGCTGGACGAACTGCACCAGCAGCCAGCTTTACTGACGAATACTGGGCGAAAAACCTCCAGCACTTCCAGTAAACTGAAGGCGCTGGGCCAGCAATTTACGGGACGCTCAGCACACTGCTTGGCTTACTGGTTCAGTACTTCCAGCAGTTAACGGAACGCATGCCCTTATGTGCCCCTCTTCAGCTGGTGACTAACTAGTAACTAGGTATATTGGAGTAGGAAATTATGAAGGGATGTCCGAGGGCTGTTTAACCACTTGCGATACTACCACGTCTGCCAGACGGGTGCGCCAACCGTGCCTCGCCAGTCGCCATACTACCGCGTCTGCCAGACGGGGGTCAGGGGGTGTTGCTTTGTCTATAGTCGATGGCATGTGAATCAATGACTTTTGAGGAAAATCAGATTTTTAATAGGCCTATTGTGTGTTTTTTAGACTATTAAAAATTGTGGGGATTTTTTTTGAAAATTTTTTGGGGGAAATTATCATGCGGAATATTGACCAAGGGTGGGGGGGGGGGAGAGGGGGGAGAGGGAAGAGAAAATGTCAAGATCGGATGAGAACCAATCAAATTTCCTAAAATTGGCTAGAGACCCTAAAATACCGGAAGTTATTTTTATTTTTTTAGAATTTCATCCAAAAAATGGGGGGGGGTTGGAAGGGAAGGAAAGGGGGGATAAGTAGACAGTGGGGAGGGAGGGGGGGGGGGGGAAGAATTACTTTGGAAGGTGTTTTTAGGTGGCTAAACTTCACTATCAAATAAAATCCCAAACAATTGACCTGAAGGTAATAATATTTTTTGGTGGGGTTAGTTGGGAAAAAGGGGCGGGGGATGGGCAGAGGGGTAGTAGTCTGTAAGGGGTTGGTGATGTCAAGGCTGGAAAGAATTAACAGATGGGGAAAAAAATCATTTTCATTTGTTTACTTTTTTGGAATGAAAAAAAAAATATGGGGGGTGAGTCCCAACGTGCTTTACTTGGGGAGGGGGGGGGGGGGTTATGGAGATTTATGTCAATATCGGATGAATCTGCCAAACATTTTCCATTTAGGGAAATAAAATACTAAACTTGGGCCTAAGTTTGAAGATTTTCAAAAATTTAATGAAAGATTATGGGGGGCGGGGGGAGGAAGGGGGAAAGAAAAATTTGGTGGGTGCAAAAATGTTAATGTGGGTTAAATTAAAAAAAAATCCGAAAAGGGGAAGAAAATTTTGAATTTATTTTTTTCCCCATAATTTCATAATTTCGATTTTAAATAGTATATCATGGCAAAACAAGTGTGTATTTATTTTTAATGGTATGCTAAACGACATTATACATTATATTATACATTATAACGACTGAGGAAAACCTCGGAAAAGTCCTTCAGTCAGGATCAGTGTTGGGGCATTTCTTTTTTAAAATGAACTTTCTAAAAGTTCAGTTCACAGCTCAAATAATGAACTTTTAAAAAGTTCAAGTTCGTCTCTAAAATATGAACAAAGTTCAACTTGGAGCCCCCCCCCCCCCCCCCCCCCCCCCCAAACCAAGGAGCGAGCTACACAACTATTATTGATTGTTAATAGTTCCATCTAAATTGCTGTGGGCCTCTTCTATGATCTAAGTAAGGCATTTGATACCATCGACCACAATATTCTCCTAACAAAGCTAGAAACCTTCGGTATAAGAGGAGTAGCCCTAAAATGGATGGCCTCTTACCTGTCCGACCGTACCTAAGAAGTTGAAATACAGGCTTCGGTAACAAACTCTACCCATAAATTTATTTCTAAACCAAAAACTCTGGTCACAGGAGTTCCCCAGGGTTCAATCTTGGGCCCATTAGCCTTCATTCTATATGTCGACGATCTTCAGGATTGTCTCAACATAGGTACCCTGACCCAGTGCGCCGACGACTCGAGCCACTTTCTACTCTCCCTAAAGATTGTGCCCCTACCCTCCCAGCACTGGTGAACGATCAAGCCTCCCTGATGTCCTCCTACTGCCACAGTAATCTATTAACTCTTTCACTTCCTAAGACCACCTACATTTACTTCCACACACCCCAAAATGCTCCAACATCCAGTCCCTTAGTCCGTATTGATGATAAAAGCATTGCTTGCACCAACTCTGCTAAGGTGTTAGGCCTGACCATCACCGAAACATTAGACTGGTCCATTCACATTGAACAGGTCACCTCCAAAATTAATAGTGGTTGCTTCATGCTTAGGAAACTGAAACAGATAGTTCATCCTCATGTTCTCAAATAAGTATACTTTGCTTATATTCACTCACATCTAACATATGGCATACTATTTTGGGGTGCATCTCCTCAAGCAATCAGACTGTTCACCCTCCAGAAAAGGACAGTCCGCATAATTGCCAGTTTATCCAGAAGGCAATTCTGCCGAGAGCTCTTCAAAGATCTGGGAATAGCTACTCTTGCAGGTTCCCTGATTCAAGCGGCATCTATTTTGTCCGGCTTAATCCCAATCTTTTTCCCCTTAAACACATCAGTTCACTCCCATTTTACAAGGTCAAATCTTCAAATTCGTATCCCCACCCATAATCAGGCTTTATTCTCTAAAAGCCCTAAGTACTTGGCCCTAACTATCTTAAACAAGCTTCCCAACAACATTAAAACGTCCCCCTCCATAGCTTCCTTTAAAGCTAATTTGAAATCCTTCGTCATTTCCCAAGAGCTTCTACTCTCTACAAGAATACCTCTCTCCCTAATCTGTTTATTCTTTATCGTGCTTTTATAATACCATGTTGCATTGCATTTTTTATTTTTGCGTAGCCATTCTCTTTAATTATCAAACATACACCTTGTAAGCTTTCTTATACACGTTGTATGCTCTTACCATGTATTTATATTATTTTTATTTTACTGGTAGGCGTAGGCCTATCTACACCCCGCATGTAAATACCATTCATAATTCAACGTATTATAATATCTATTATATCTATGTAGTACATTTACTATGACAGCCAGCCTGATGGCTTAACCTCTTATCTTTGCACCAGTAATATCTGTTGTTCCTAACCCAATAGTATGTAAATATTTCATCACACAGGACATATTTACTATATTCTATTTACTACTTGTATATTATACCTTCCTTCAATCTGATTGGAAGCTTATTTTTTTTCATCCCTTTCAAGGAGCTGTTTCTTACATGTCTACTCTTTCTCTATGTGTGCTGGTACACAATTGTTATTAATCTTGTGCCAGGCCTTCCTAGTTTATTTTATTTTAATTGTAGCCTACAATGTACATATTTATTTTGTTCTATTCTATGTTCCATACTAAAGGCCTAGGCATATACATAACATAATAATATACCGAACTTTCCTCTTACATCCTACCTTATAACTATGATATCTTTAGTACCTATTAATAATTTGACGAAATCCATATTTGTACCTTGTATAAATCAACGGATTAATAAAAACTTGAACTTGAACTATATTCTTGCATATGCCACTGCAATCTAACGCGTAATCTACTGTCAAGTGTCAACATAAACATTGGAAGCTTCGAGCTGAGACCTTGCTTTTGATGGCCTACCAGTGCTAAACTTTATTTCTCAATGACTAAACAGATGAACTGACATGCAGAGCGCTTGCACAACCGACCAGCTGCTGTGACAGGCGGGAACTGGGTGGGGAGTCACGTGACGTGGTGACCTTGAAACATGGCCGCGATCTTATCTTATCTTATCTACAAGATTACACGCCGCTACTGGAGCCACGTCATTATAATACAGTCGCAAGATAAAAAAAAAAATGCTAGCTACCTGGGAAAACTATTCACAGATGTTATTTTCGGTAACAAAATGTTTAGAATTGATTTATGATAATAATAATAATATGAACAATACGACTTCCAGATAAAATTTCGAAACTATATTTTTACGCACACGAAGCACGGAGATGGGCATCATATTATTTGTCAAAGAAGTTGCATTAATTATGAAATTTGAGCTCTGCTGCTGGTCTGGCAGCAGGGTTTGACGGGGGGGGGGGGTGTCATAGATTGCGATCTTCCCACGACTGACGGCGATCGGACGAAAGTTGAGCTGTCGTCCTTGATCGTGTTGATGATTTATACTACATTCTCGTCGACCAGCTTTTAAATTACGGCAGATACTTAGCATTTTAGGATTCTTAGATTTATTTGTTTCCGAATTAGTTGGCGTGCATCTTTTTAACTAAGTTAGACTTCGTGAATCGTGCGTGACCTTGCCAAAATCAGCTGAACGTGTGTCAACGTAGGCCAACGATGGAACAACGATTTGTTATCGTTTATAGCGTCGATGGCGGCGAGTCGACGGCTGCTCGACGCACGGAAAGAACTTTCAAATGAACTTTCTAAAACTGAACAGTTCGTTTTCGGGAAGAACTTTTAAAAAGTCAAGTTCATTCATTTAAAAAAAAGAGTAAGTTCACTGAAAAGTTCATCGTTCTTTTTAAAAGTTCCTTCCCCAACATTGGTCAGGATTGACGGGTTTCCTACAAAAAAACTATAAAAACATTTCAAAGCTGGAAACCAGCACCAAAATTTAGGAGCTGGTAAAAGACATATTTTAGAATGTTATTTTCACGGCGGACACGCTTGGTAGTAAATAAGTCACCTGTCATGGCGTCCTCAAGAATAAGATGGCCGCCAAAATAATTCTTAAAATTGCTGTAACTCAAGAATCAATCATCGGATTTGAACAAACCAGGTATTGTTTTAATGGATTTTTAATGCTCTAAAAAAATGTTACAAGTAGTTTTACCGTAAATGCAATAGTTTTAATAATATTTACAAATTATTACAATGTTTTGCAATCATAGCACTTTTTATTGTATATATAATTATTTCTACGTACAACTCTCTGGATTGACACACAATTTTTACACTAAACGTACTAAAATAACGTCAATAAATCCAAAAGCAGTAGTTCCGAATCGAACTTCCGGTAACTTGTTGATTAATTATTTAATAAAATTAAGCATTAATTAAATCCCAATTAAAAGTTTCTTACTCACGTACCACAATCACATAGTGTATCACCCAAGAACAATATGACCACAATCGACTTAAAAATTATTGGTTTTCAAACTTAATTCTAATCACTTTCCTATTAATTTAATTAATTCAATTAATTCAAAATAATGACAATGATTTCAATTTATTGCGTAAAATTAACACAATGTGGTCGTCCTTGGTATCATTTTAAATCTTCTTTTATGACAGATAATTGTATGGGAAAAAAATTAATTAAGCACCAAATTAATTACATTTTAGTTGAATTATACCACTTTTGACATTTATGTATTATTATGTATACCTAAAACTCGATCGATCGTCATAAAAATATACCACTTTACTGACATAATGCCAATGAATCCAAAATGTCATGTCACGAAACAAAATTTCTATAACTTACCGATTAATTAAGTAAATAAGTGAAGAAATACTATCTCAAAACTTGTTGTTAGCACTCACGTAGCGCATACAAAATGCCCACAGAAGTATCAAATATAAACAATGCGAGTAAAATTTAAAAAATTAATAGTCCCACAATTAAGTTGAAGCTACTTTCCTGTAATTGAATTAATGGATTTAATCACCATTTGTTGTGTAAAATTAACACAGCAAAACTGGGAACCATTTGGAATTTTTTTTTTTTTTTACAGGAAAATAGATTTGTGGTATACATAATAATAAATTAAACGTTAAAACAGGTATACTTAATTAATTTATACCACTTTTGCCTTAAACCCAATCGATTGTCACGTAACATTCTTATACATACATATTAGTATTACATACACACAGACAACCTCAAAGCCATTCATAAATTAACTACTTGACTTTCCAGCATTCTTGATGGGGCCGTGGCCTTGAGAAATGGTATTTTGTGGACTGTATAATTGAACTTAGCAACTGAACTTACCCTAAGAAGATGTGATGCGGGCGTGAAATGAAGTTCAGAGCATGGTAGGCATGGTGACGTAGTTGGTGAGCACACCACGTAACAGATAGGAAAGAATTAAAGAGCTCGAGCTTGGAAGGAGAGAGAATGAAGTAAGAAAATGTGCCTGGAAGGCATCGAACCCAAGACTGCAGTATCAACTGGATGGCGAACGAACTGTGAGCTTGAGTGTGGACTGGAAGTCGGGCGAACTTGAGAACGGAGATGAACTGGTGCTCTGTACACTTCGCACTGAATATATGAGACTAAGAGAATCGAAGTTTGATCTGCTCTTCGAGCAGCCAAGAGAACAAACTTCACCCTGTGAAGGCAGACGGGCAACTGGCTGCGAGGTCTAATCGCGAGAGAAGAGATAACAGAAAAACTAGTCATGAAGAAGGGGAAAAGAGGGGTAACCAGGGTAAATCAGATCACATCGAGAAATACAAGAGATGATACGCGAAATATAAACAAACCTAGAAACCATACTATTCTAAACAAGAACATCGGCGTGAACAATTCTTATTATGTGAAAAGTTGTATAAAATAATTACATACACTTAATTTAATGTTTTTCATTTACTACATTTTTCCTCCAAATTTATTTTCCCGTAAAATAAGCTTGAAAATGGTTCCCAGTTTGTCTGTTTGGTAATTATGCCGTTTACGGTTTTCCGAGAAAGAAGATGAAAAAATTTACTTACCATATTCCAGTGTGTGTAATTAATGTTCCTTAATTCATTTTCAGGTACCGCATTATGGTTTTTAATTTTGTAAACAATGTTTTTCATCTTTTCACTAGTGGAAATTGAGCCGTCATTTGTGCGTCCACATGCTACATCGCCATGTTGATTTGGAAAGCGTAATCTCCTCCGACACGTCTCTACCGCTGCGTACGCAGCGTAAAAAAGTATTTTTGTTTCAAATCGCGACGTTAAAGGTTAAAAAGATATTTTGTTTAAAATAGCGACGTTTAAGGTTAAAAAAGGTATTTTTGTTTAAAATAGCGACGTTAAAGGTTTTGAAGGTTTGTTTTTGCAAACTCTGGACTGCTCTGGATAGTGAAAAACTAATTAATTTTTTACGTGAACACGGCGTGCTATTACCTATGTCGTCATCGTTTGTTGCCGTTTTAGTTACAAAACATACTTTAAAACCTTTAACGTCGCTATTTTAAACAAAAATACCTTTTTTAACCTTTAACGTCGCTATTTTAAACAAAAATACCTTTTTAACCTTTAACGTCGCTATTTTAAACAAAAATACCTTTTTTAACCTTTAACGTCGCTATTTTAAACAAAAATACCTTTTTTAAACAAAAATACTTTCTTACGCTGCGTACGCAGCGGAAGAGACGTAGCGGAGGAGATAGCGCTTTCCAAACCAGCATGGCGGTCTACGTACAGTGACAGCACAATTTACACAGGTAAAAAGACGAAAAACATTAGTAACAGTGAAAAGATCGTAATGCGGTAGCTGAAAATGAATTAGGGACTATCAATTACACATACTCTGAAAAGCTGGAAACATTTTATGCATTTTTTCTCGGAAAACCGTAATCGGCATAATTACCGTCTGTTTTAATTTTACACAACAAATGGTGATAAAATCCATTAATTTAACTAATTCATTAATTCAATTAACAGGAAAGTAGCTTCAACTTAATTGTGGGACTATTAATGTTTTAAAATTATTCTCGCATTTTTATATATTTGATACTTCTGTTGGCATTTTGTATGTGCTACGTGAGTGTCAACAACAATTATTGAGATATAAGAAATTCTTCACCTAATTACTTAATTAATCGGTGAGTTATAGGAATTTTGTAACAAAACATGACATTTTGGATTCATTGGCATTATGTCAGTAAAATGGTATATTTTTATGAAGATCGATCGAGTTTTAGGTGTACATAATAATACATATGTCAAAAGTGGTATAATTTAACTAAAATGTAATTAATTTGGTGATTATTTAATTTAATTAATTAATTTTTTCCATATAATTATTCGTAAATAAATTACCTTTTAAATGATACCAAGGTTAACCACATTGTGTTAATTTTATACAATTAATTGAAATTATTGTCATTATTTTGAATTAAATGAATGAATTAAATTAATATTTAAGTGATTGGAACAAAGTTTTGAAACCAATAATTTTAAGTCAATTGTGGTCATATTGTTATTATTGTGTGATACACTTTGTGATTGTGGTACGTGAATAAGAAACTTTTAATTGGGATTTAATTAATGCTTTATTTCATTAATTAATTTTTTCAATAAGTTACAAGAATTTCGTTTCGGGACTACAAATTTTGGATTAATTGACGGTATTTTAGTACAGTGTGAAAATTTCGTGGCAATCTAGAGAGTTCTACGTAAAAATAATTATAGATATATAGTAAAAAGTGCTTTAATTGCAATACATTCTAATAATTTGTAAATATATAAAACTATTGCATTTGCGGTAAAACTGCTAATGACATTTTTGGTAGAGCATTAAATATCCATTAAAAAATACCTGGTTTGTTCAAATCCGATGATTACTTCTTGAGTTACAGCAATTTTAAGAATTATTTTGGTGGCCATCTTGAGGACGCCATGACAGGTGACTTTTTTTCCACCAAGCGTGTGTCCCCCGTGAAAATAACATTCTAAAATATGTCTTTTACCAGCTCCTAAATTTTGGTGCTGATTTCCGGCTTTGAAATGTTTTTACGCTTGTTCCACGGACTATAAAGCGATGGGTCTAAAAGGCCTAACACGATGGGCCAATTATCGACGTCCCACGATTATATTGCGATTGCATTGCGATTGCACCGCCGTCTAGATGTAAATCTTAGCGTCAAGATGGCGGTTTGTGGCTAGCTTATTTTGAGGTATTGTATTGTATTGTATTTTATTAGCAGCTGTGGATTACATGTAATGCCGTAACTAGTATGTGTATCGTAATATAAGCATTGTCAGAATTGTTGGTACCGTATATATACATTGCATAATTTACAATTACTATCTACTTTACTAATACAAGATAGATTATATACTAATAATTGCATCATTATACATTTACATTTATACATCATATACATCACTCGTCGAGTGAGCAAGCCTATACACATATACGCAACTGTGTCATGCTTTCTTGAAATCACTTATAGACTTTGAGCCAACTGTAGGTATACCTCCCCCCCTCTCGGGGCGGAAGGTCTGAGGGTGGTTTTAGGTACTTTTATATATTGACTTTCGATTTCCACCTGTTAGCCATCATGGTTTTGGTGGGTGTACCCACCAGGGGTGACCAAAGTACCCACTGTTAAAATAAAAAATAATCATTTTCGGTGGTAATGAGGCACTCACAAACCTCCCCCTATGCAGGGCGGAAGGTCTAAGGGTGGTTTTAGGTACTTTTGTATATTGACTTTCGATTTCCGCTTGTTAGCCATCATGGTTTTGGTGGGTGTACCCACCAGGGGTGACCAAAGTACCCAATGTAAAAATAAAAAATAATAATTTTCGGTGGTAATGGGGCCTTCACAAACCTCCCCCTACCCAGAGCGGAAGGTCTAAGGGTGGTTTGACGCACTTAAATATATTAAATTTGAGTTAAGTTTGTAAGACATCATGGTTTGGGTGGGTGTACCCACTAAGGATGACCAAAGTACCTACCGAAAAAAATAAAGAATTTTCAATTTCTATCGTAAATGGACTTTCCTAAACCTGCCACACACCTAGGCCGAAGGTCAAAGGGTTCTATATCGACTTTTGATTTCTGCTTAATTTATTTGTCACGGTTTTGGTGGGTGTACCCACCAGGGGATGGAACCCCCTTAAATTTCACAGCTCCTTAGCTTTCTATGGAAATGAACGCTGAGATTTATTTTTATTGTAGGCATCCTTCCAGTTCATATCAAAAACACGTGTTCTGTTATGTTACTGCATGAAACTAGGCTTATAGTTATTCACATTTTAGTGCTACATTACATTTCTTTACAAACTGTGATATATCTTGTTTCAGATCGTTCGCAATTGAGAGAGAGAAAGAGAGAGAGGAGGAGGAGGCCCGGAAGACCTCGCAATTGTGAAATATCACTAAGAAGCAAACGCGATCCTACTTTGTACATAACTTGAAGGGGAGTGACCCACTAAAACTGAATTTGAAACTATCTGCCTCTCCAATTGAAAATCTAGAATGGCAACGGGGCAACCATTGGGAACCTCAAAAAATCCAAAACGAACAAAGGATATGTCAATACCCGACTGTCACGACAACACGGACTGTCAGATTATCTCAATGCAGAAAGGGCCGGAATCGGGTCCGGTTCGGGAGGACTCTAAGATACACTCAATTCCAATTGAATTCCGTTTAAATCGAGCTGTCACTTTGACTCCTATCGGTCCAGCCAAGAAAAAGAGCGTTGTAATGGGTATTACAGACCAACAATTTAAGGCACCAAAACAATTTAAGGAACCCACAGCTCCAGCCATCACGAAGCTCCCGGCCATAAAAGACTTCTCCATTATTGAAACCGGGGATGAAAACAGTAGGCATAAATTTACTGTTCGGAAGACACGGGTGAGCGCTCTTAATCTTTTTGGCCTCTCCTGTTCCAAGGTTGTGTCGCTCCTTCCCCACTAAAACACGTTCAACGGTATATATTATTTGTTCCTGGTTATTTATCAATTATTACACACTTTTAAGATGTCATTACCTTGATAATTTTCTGCTCTTTCTCATGAACAATGTATTGTTTGCGTACAACCAATAATGTTGTTTTAAAACTGCAAAAACTTTGTTCTTTATTAAACAAAATGCGTCTCCAAAGTTTTTGCAGTTTTAAAACAAAATTATACGTTGTACGCAAAATAAACATTGTCATGAGAAAGAACAGAAAATTCTCCGGGGAAGCCCTCCGTTACCTGAGTAAGTCTTGCCTTATTTCTCGTCTCGTATCCATGGCAACGCTTGTGTGCTTGGAGTGAGGCAGTGACGCAAGCTAGCCCGCGACCTTTGGACGACACATTATGTCGAGACAATACAATACAATAAAAACAAACCAGCCTTTGCACATGTTATGGTCGTGTAGGATATGAAGTATTCAAAAGAGGCTCATTTTTTTAAAACCATCACAAAAAATCATTATAAATTAAATTGATTTTTAGGATTTAGGATTTTTGTTGTCATTAAAATTGATAAATTTCGGAATTTATTTTGTGCGTAATGAGCAATGATGTTTGGTAATCTATGACTATAGAAGAGTGACCATATCTTTGCTTAACAATTACGCAAAATTGCATCTCGATCGGATGACAACTGGAAGCAGGAAAAGTTCCCAAAAAAGTTTCAAATAGGTATAGTTGATTATTAAAATTGTGTAACACTAACAAACCAGAAACAAATAATATTTTCCGTGGCATGTGTTTTGGCCGGGAACGGGCGACACTAAACCTTCCCAACAAACAGTCACACATTCTCAACAACACAAGTCGAAACTGTGCCCAACGGCATTCTTTTGAAATAAAATCCTTTTCTCAGATCATCAAGATATGTGTATGATGTGAAATAAATAATCCAAAAAATTACCTAATAAAAATAGGAATCTCTATGAAACACATGCCAGGTCTTACGATGTGCTTTTCTTTTTGCCTTTTTTCCCCCTTAGGTTAACAACTAACTAGCCTAATCATTTTTTATTTAGGGTATTGCGTTTTTTTCTTTTTTCTTATTAGTTATGTGACTGCGGATGGACTAGATATATTTTGTTTATTTATTTTTGAAATCACATTTTAATGCTGTGAACAAAAATCTGAAATCTTTTACAATCTTTCCACTGTAGATTCACCTAGTCAAATCTTACTGAGTATTTTTTCACAACTGTCTAAAAAATGTAGGCTACTTATTAGTTATTTTTCCTCTCTAAGCTTGTTTTGCTTTGCAGACGTACGAGGTTGAGAGTCGCCGCCGGTTTAGAGGCTGTAAAGTAATCCGGCCTCGGATCTCCAATTTCTGCCACATTTGTGACATGCCTTTTTTGGAAGACGCATCCGTAATAAAACACATGCGTATTCGTCACTGTTGTCTTCGGGAGTTACCATTCAGGTAAGACTAGCCCGCCTCGCCTCCCCGCATAACTTTATGGTGGCATTGTTCCGAGGGAGAACTATTTTATTTTAGGGGTGTGCGGGTACCCGAACCGAAGCTCGACAATTTGGAACCGACTTCGGTTCGGTTACGGGTCGGGTAGTTTGAATCGCGCGAATATAGCTGCATTCACTACCTGGACGTCAGCGAGCGCTCGCTGCCGGAAGTGGCTGTCTCGACCAATCACGATGGAGCTATACGCTTCGAAGCGCCGAGGAGCGCTGAAGTTGGTTCGGTTCAACTTTTTGGCCGGCGCTCGACCGGATGTTAACGATATCAAGCGTGTTTGAATTATTTATTAATATATTTGCGTCTCAAAAATCGAATACATAATTTACCATACAGTTTAAAGCTGAAAATAATGTATTAATCGTTGCAACTCTCATTCGTATTATGACTATTTCTGGAGAGGGGGTAAATAGTTCATCGAGTGCCCGCCTCGGCACCGAGCACTTGGCGCTCGCCGACGTGTAGAGTAGAAGGCGCTGCCTCAAGATTTCTGACTGGCCGACGCATGGGCCGACGCCGCTACACCACTGAGCTCTATATACTTACGTGGAGATCTGATATATATGGGGCAAATGTTGAGATGTGAAGTTGGCGGAAGTTTGCCGTCCGCCATTTTCTTAGGTCCCTAATCAGCGGCAGATTCAAAAGAACTAAACATAATAGATTCGTTCACCTGTGTCACTGGCCTGTGTTTATCAGTTTATTTAGTGTAACACTGCAGTACACACTATTCTTAGGCATCCTGAGTGACCCTGATAATAACCAACTGTAATAATAAGTCTACTAGTCAACATAACCTCAAAATAAGCTAGCCACAGACCGCCATCTTGACGTTAAGATTTATATCTAGACGGCGGTGCAATCGCAATTAAAATCGCGATATAATCGAGGGACGTCGATAATAGGCCCATCGCTTTAGGCCCATGTAGGCTTCAAGGTTACAGTATAGCATGCGCCCTCCGCGTAAGTATATAGAGCTCAGTGCGCTACACCAAGGAGGTTGTATTAGATGGCTGGAGGGGCGGCGGCCTATGTTTACCTGGCTACTGGACTGAAGTCAGTTTTGCGGCGCGCGGTGGAGCGGCGGCCATATTGGGACTGGACGGATTTCTATGCATGCATCTCTGCTACGTGTTTTCAATAGCAGCTAGCACTGTTGGCCTACTTTGGATAGGGAAATTAAGGATTTGTTCAGGAATAGGAATTAAAAATAAAGGATACATACTATTATTAATAATATTAGCACTGAAACAATGGCCATAATATTAATATTTAGTATTGATATAAAGTGCAATAACAACAAATAGACAATGCAGATTCTCAGTTCATCTACAATTCATCTAATACAACCTCCTTGCGCTATCGCTGCTAGTTCCACCGTTGAGTGACTAATATATAGCGGTTCCACACTCGTGCGCACTACAGACAGTGCATAGCTCTAGGAGGCTTTGCTTGTGTTGACCGCTATGTTGATCGTTTCTCCCGAGTTTAACGACAAGTGTTCGACATATAAAACACATCACACGACCTTGAGACTGACGCGATGTTTTATGATTCTGTCCAAACTAAGTTACCCTATTTTGTAATATAATTGGGATAGAAGCCTTTAGTTTCTCACTTTCGGTATTATTCGAGAAGCCTAATATGCATTGTAATAGGTGCAGCGCAATCGAAATACGACATTAACTTCAAATCGTTATGCCTAACCCTATATTTCTGCCGTGAACAGTTGTATTTTTAATCGACGCTCTACGAGTTTATTGTTTACGAACTACGTCCGTGTTGATTTTTTCGATAAAATCGTGCTTCTGAGATGGAAGATGATATTGGGTAGGTTGCTGTTTTAGAAATTTATTTTTTATTTATTTTTTAAACGAACTATTTGGAACCGGAACCTAAAAATCGGATAGGCCTACTTTACTACCTACTTTACTACCCGGAACCAAAACCAAATCCTGGAACCACAAATTTCTATTTTATTTTCGTAGATAATTGTAATGGCTGCACCCCTTTTTTGATCACTCAAATTTAAATACTAGCCTGTTTTTGACAAATGGCTGCACATATTGGCTGTACCCCATTTTTTGAATTTGATAATTTAAAATAGAACTTAGAGCTATATTTGCATGAATATTTGAATACAGTAAAAGTTTCAAGGTACGGTAACGTATTCAGTGTTGGGTAAGATACTTTTTATTTGTACCTAGATATAGATACAGATACTCTTGTTCAAATGTACCTAGATCCAGGTACAAGATCCTTTTTAAAAATGTACCTAGGTAAAGATACAAGATACTTAAAAGAGTACCTGTCAGATACAAGATACTTTTAAAAAAAAGTTTGTTACGTCGTGTTACATGAAATAATACTATACTTAATAAATATTTGTATAATTTTCTGAAATTTTAAATACAGCCAATTGGCTTTGAACACTCGTTTGAACACTATGACATAAAAAGGTTATACATATTGATATCAAACAGTTCTTGTGTTAGATAATAAGGAATAACATAAATTTAACACAAGTTATTTACTAATGTATTTAGTAATTATAAGAAAGAATGGACACGAAGGCTAAAAGGGTATGGACATGTCCATATAATAACCCTTCACTGGCCGGCCTGTCACATCATGGGATAAGTCACAAATTAATCACAATAAAACAAATTAAATAGGGCACGAGCCAAGTTATAATTACTAAGAATGATAGGACTTCAACAGGGAAATAGATAACCAAGGCACTGAGAAGAGAACATAAAAATAAATAAAAATAGTTTTGAATTAGACCCAATAGTAGGCTACCGGTACAAACAATACAGCAAAAAAGTAGATAAATAAACAATAATCTTAAGCCTCTTTATAATAATCATATGCTGTGTGAAGAAGATTGCAAATTGATAGCAAAATAGGTTATCCAATTCCTATATTATAGACTTTTACAATTATATTTAAAAAAACAGCAGTCTTTCAAACATATCGTCAGTCAATCGGTTCCTTCGGGGGGTAAGGATCTGGATCTGGCCGCCTGTCTGAAAGCTCTTTCGACTGGGGCTGATGAAGGAAGAATAGTGTTGATTTTGGATGAGCGTAGCGAGCGTAGTAAGCGAAGCGAAGATTCCATTTAACTACACTGCAGGAGAAAAAAAATCCGGAATGTTTTTATATTTTTTCTGTTTGTATTTTTGTGTGTCTGTTAACACGATTCCAGCTAAACCGATACTCCAATTGCGATGAAATTTTGTGGAGGCCTTCGAAATCTCTGAACTTAGAACTGCCACGTTTTTGAGCGCAATCGAAACAATATTTCTCATGAAAATCGCAATTTTAACGATTTTTTCGATTTTAAAACATTTTCTTCGGCTTATAACACCTACATGCTTTATCCGATTGTAATGATTTTTTCACAGAACCTTTATTTTATGAATCACAGAAATATATATGTGTGAAATTTGAGCGTAATCAAAAAAATATTTCTTATGAAAATCGCAATTTTACGATTTTATTTTTATTTTTTAAATTTCTTCGACTTATATCACCTTCATGCTTTATTCGATTGTAATAATTTTTTCACAAAACCTTAATTTTGTGAATTAATATATTCGTGTGAAATTTGAGCTAAATCGAAAAATTTATTTCTCATGAAAATCGCAATTTTACGCTTTTTTCGTTTAAAAAAAATTAACGCGCCTGAAAAAGCGTTTGCGAAGCTTCCTAGTCTAGGAATATTTTCTTATGATTGGGTACTTATGCAGACATTGCAAATCTTTACTTTTGTCTTCCAAATATGCCAATGTTTGTTTGATGAAACTTACAGTTTGATGGGAGGCTACATTCGTTTTTCAAATGCGGTAGGCCTAACGCTTAATTAAAACGTGTCTATTTTACTTTTACGTTGGTATGTTGGAACAAAGTATCTTGTATCTGAAAATTGCAGATACTTCAAAATAAAATACCTAGATGCAGGTAAAGGTATTTATTTTAAAAAAGTATCTAGGTATAGGTAATAGATACACAAAATGTATCAAGATACAAAAACCTAGATACTTCCCAACACTGAACGTATTATTATGTTCAACTTTGAATCACACAGTTAATGCTAATTCTTTTAAATCAATGCTGCAAAACTTAAAAGTTCTTGCTATTTTTAAGGGCCCCTACAAGTGAGCAATGTTCTGTATACAGATGCAAACTTGGTATAATGTCTCTTTATGTCTGTTTTTTACCTTGTACCTGTCGCTAATTAGGCTTGTTGTCTCCAGCTGCCCTAATTGCCCAGCCAAATACTATACCAGGATGGGAATAGTAAGGCATCAAAAGGCGTATCATGCAGACTCATTTTAAGGTATGTCACTTTCTTCTTTAGCCGATCATTATGATTAAGTTCAGTGGCGTCGGAACAGGGGGGGGCAAGGGGGGCATTGCCCCCCCCTAACTTCCATGCCATGGGGGCATAGGGGGGCAGATTTTAGAGTTGAAAAATCAAGATTTCTACTCTACTTTTTGGGAAAGCAACGTCGGATGATCCTGTCAACAATTCATTTCCAGGAATAAACAACCCATCAATAGTAGGAATGTTAGGTTGGCTGACGTATCCCATGCCTGAACCGTCCATCCGACTATCTTTTTAAACCAGCCACCCGTATTGTATTGTGTCTAATCCAAACATCCCTTTGAATGATTTGCTAGAGTTATTGGCAGACGCAAGTTGGGATTTGGTTCGCTCGTGTCGCATCGTTATGCGTTCACTGGTTCACTGTTCAGTCATCTTTGGAGTGGTGTAGTGACTGTGATTGTAGCGAAGTGGCAAGTGGGAAGATTATTCCTCTTAGAGTGTATGTAGTGTAGTGTGAAATGTAAAGTAAAGTGTAAGTGTGTGTGTAGTTTTTCGTGTTTAATGGTGTTAAATATTAAATTGAAAAGTAATTTAAAAAAAAAATGAAACGTACTAAACAGCCTTCATTTATTGTTTTTTTTTTTTTAAAGAAGAGGGTAAAACAAAAATATGTTTGCCTGTATGCTTCGTCATTACATATAAAAAATATGAGTTGTTATTTATTAAATGGGTTACTTCACGTAAATTTTTTGAGTTTTTAGATCGCAGATAGTTGATGTGAAACATCGTTTACGGAGTCCGAGTGCAGTTAAAACATACGAAATAACTGTCGTAGGCCTTTAGTGATTTTTTTTCGCCTTCGGCGAATAGGGCCTACGGCGGCTGGGGCTTTGCCCCAGATCCAAGCTGTACCATACAAAATCTATAGCAATGGATTTGCCCCCCCCCTACTTTCAAAACGTTCCGACTGCCCTGATTAAGTTTTACTACCGGTAGCTAGGGACCCTGAGAAATAGCAAATAAAAAGTTCTCATTTCATTATTTAAAAAAATCATTTTCAGTATATAAACTCAAGGTAAAGGCATCATTTCGTCATAAAAATAGCACTGCAATCACCACCCTTGAGCTAAATAAACACGTATTACACATGAACGAATAGGCCATATAAAGTTAACTTAATTGGAGTTAGCTAGGCGTGTTAGTTAATATTAATATTTTCAACTGTCATGATGTCAACTATAAGTTAAAACAGAAATATTGATTTCAATTGTCAAATTATTTAACTATTTTGGACTAAAACTTACAGAATAATTAAGGAAAGTTACTGATTTTGCTCTAATTTAGCATAAAAATGTGATTATTGCCTTCGCTACTTAATAATAAAACAGTCATATTTAGCATCATTTAGTGAAAAAAGTCATTCACGAAATTTCGGGGTCCCTACTGGTAGCTAATGTAATATTGGTAGGCCTACATATATTTAAGGGCTTATTTTATGTGCGACTTCGTACCAGATTCGTATTGTTGTTTTTTCCCCATTGACCTAACTAATTTTTTTAACGTGTTGTGAACTATTGCTTTCTGTTGGGAAATGTGTTGTTGGAAAAGGAAGATCCTTTTGTTGTTGATGAATCTTGGGATATTCATATCTTAACATCAGAACCATCCACTTATGTGAGTAGATCTAACATATTTTAACCTTGTTTATATTACCTACGTAGGCCTACTACTTACCATTCTAACTGAGAAAACATTTGTCTCTTGTGAACTGCTCAGATCTTGAGTACTAATGTTTACAATGTTTAAATAAAATAAATCTTTTTTTTATTAATTTTGGAATGTTACATTAAAATTTTAAATACAAATTCTATGTTTGCTATAATTAATTTGCAAAATATCACTGGTATTGCGGTACTATAATAATTGCGATCACACAGTAGGGTGTTAGCTCTTAGGGGCAGCTACTTTTGGCTACCAAACAGCTTGCTGTACTCAGTGTGAGGAGATGTCCATCACTCAGTTCTACGCAACCTCGTGCTGAGTTGCAGAATATATCATTAAATTGTTTTTTTCAAAGTACATTAATTTGTTACGGCCTGTCAAAAAACTTTTTATCGTTGTTGTGTGTGTGTTTTTTTGAACGATTCTCTTAAACTGATCTCCCATTACAAGCGACTAATATATTTTATGATATTTTATTATGAAAGAAATTGCAATTTTAATAGGGTCTGAATAATGATAATAATTGATAATAGATCAGGTATTTGTGGCAAAAATGAATCGCAATTATAATTTTCGTGATGCTCAAAAGCATTGACGCTGCAAAGATAATTCAAAATTGAGTTAAAAGTTGTTTATATTTCCCCTTTTATTTAATTTTATTTGTTACTAATCTGAAATAAAACATAATTCATGCTTGAAAAGTAGTGTATTATACCAGGGTTGGGTCGAGAATATTACGCGTAGGAAATGCGTAATCTACGCGTATATTCTACTGTAGATTATGTAATTAATGTAGAATATTCAAATACTATTCTACATATTCTACATGTAGATTTTTTCATTTACAGCTAATACGTAATAATAAATAATCCGAGGAAGATTTTTTATAACCATAGTAACTTGTTGTTTTCTTTGACTAATTTGAAGCCTCTATCACTCGGTTACTCCACCTGCAATGCTGTGGCCTACTTACCATTTTAAAAACTGAGGAGGAAATAAGTCAAGCAAACTTCCTGTTTACTTATGGGATTTATTGCTGATTGGCTATTGTCTTTATGATGGCAAATTTAAATTATTTGTAATCATTGCTAACATTCAATAGGCCTAGTAGGCCTATGCACTCATATCATTGACTCATCATGCAACTCAAAATTAAGCAACTTGAAATTATATTTTAAATTAGTATTAGGGTAGGCCTTTTATTTTTATTTGTATTATTATTAGGGCCTCCTACAAATAAAATGATTTCTTTACAAGAAATCACCCAATTAAAGTATTAAAATAATAGTAAAGCCCAGTAAAGGTGTGAAGGATATCTGCCCCAAACTTAATTTTTGTTTTAACTTTTTTCTTGCATACATAAACAACAGTTAACAAATAAATTATTTTCCTACATATTCTACATAATATTCTACATATTCTACACTATTTTCTACGAGTAAGTAGAATACTAATATTCTACGTGTAATGAATGACCCAACTTTGTAGGCCTATTGATGAGTTGCATAATATTTTTGCGTGTTTTAGTTTATATTTGTGCACAGTTACAAGACACGATGTTATAAAGGTCCATTTCGGCACCCGAAAGCACACTAGCGGCCCAGGCCAGGCAAGGAAGCTTTTGACCTCGGACAAAGAGTTTTGTTTCTGAACGTTTCTTGTACAGAATTTTGCGCTGAATACGCCTATATAAAAGTCGTTCCGATAGACCCCCCAAATTCACGAGAATTGTCTCAATCGGAGTGGCAAAGGTTCACATATACCATTCGATTCCCAACACCCACAGCTATCATTTCAAGCTTGATTAACTCAACATTTCGTTCGCCTTCATAGCGTCGCGACGCTATGAACACGACCGACGCTAAATTTTTTCGTCCGCACAGTGACAACTTAAATATTAAATTTCTTTATTATAAATGCACTTACGGACATCATCTTTATGTCCATGTTTTCACCATTAATCACATTTTAATATAGTGTACTTGTTATACGTCCAAATACATAAATACAGTCTGTTTCATGATCAAATAGACCTCAAGATGCGTTTTTTTAAAGAATACGCACTGCTTTCGTTTGATGGCAAAGGTAGAGTTTTTTTCAAAAATGATTATTCAAATGCTCAATATAATAGTTAATGATGTTGGCAACAAAATGGCTAACTTGAATTTGGCCATAAATATTACAGATACACTGTAAATAATAAAATACCTAAAGCTGCGCGCGGCACTCGAGTCGGGAAAAACGTACTATATCACTGTAAATTTCCTTCTAATTAAAGTTAATTCATTATTTGTCACTCTTGAACGTAATTAAAGCAAATCCTGATTAGAATAAATGTAATTCAAACAAAAAAGTACAGTCAGTTTCCAAAAGTGGGTCCCCCATTACATATTTTTAAGAAATTGACGGTTTGCAAAGACAATTGTCCAGTGGATATGTTTATAATTGTATGTTGGATATAATTATCTCCTAGCTGGGATAAAACATAACCTGATACCCATTCTTTGCGATTATGGCTGTACAAATAGTTGAATTCCTGAAAAAATATAAGTCACAGCGAGTGACACTCAATATTTTCTTTCACACTTTCCCACTTCAATGTCAAATTACTTACTTTAAGCATAGCGTTTAAGCGTTTAAAAACATTTATTTTGAGGTATCTTACATAAGCAAAAGCATTGTTACGGGGAAAAATATAAAGAATATGTAGTTATAAAACTGTTTCCAAAAAGTGGGTCCCTAAATGTAGGCTATAACTAGTAAATAAATATTTATATACGTATTGTATTCATTGTACATTTTTCATTACGACAATTACACCATGTACATGTACATTGTTTAGCTATTAATGTCATGACATCAATAGTAGACATAACTGTCAAATAAAAAAATAGAAACCCTCCAAACAGTAAATGCAGTATTGCTGCATGCAGCTTCAAGGCTCGAGTGCAAAATGATAAATCGTACCGTTACTTACCGTTTATTAAAATATTTTTTAAACTTTTAATATACAAAGCATATTTTGTACCGGTACTCACATATGGTGCAGTGACATGGCCAGTTGGGCGTAAAGAAGAAAGACAAATTGAAGCTGCGGGATTGCAATTTTTAAGGAGTGTAACGGGAGTTACGAAGATTGATAAGATGAGGAGCACGAAGATTAGGAAAGAACTAAGAGTAGAGAGTTTAAACTTTAAGCTAGGAAAGAAAGGCTGAGGTGGTTTGGACACATGAAGAGGATGCAAAAGAACAGGATTCCGAAGATGCAATATGAACAAGACGCAGGAAACTAACAGAGAAAAAGAGGGAGGCCCAGACTGAGATGGGAAGACATTATAGCAATGGATTTCAAAAGGAGAAATGCAGCTTGGGAAAGGATTAACCAGGAAAATGAAAGGGAAGAACGAAAAAATATGGCAAAAACTGGTGGAGGTCCCTGAGGAAGAAGACAGTGACGAGGAAGAAAGATGATGCAGAGGAAGAATAGATTATGTGGAAGAAGCGTCAGGCATGGCTAGCCCATGGATAAGCCCGGGGAGCCAAGAATGTGGTGGGAACGTCCCACCCCCTACCCGACTTAGTTTTGGGAAAAAGGCTCGATATTAATTAATTAATTAATTTAGTAATTATTGTTGCCACATAAGAAATTAACGCAAAACGTAATTTTTTAAGATAATTAATAAATAAAGAAGTACAGTTTGTTCACAGTATTCGTTTGCAGAGAACTCATTTTGCTTCAAACATTGTTTTATATAATGGCTATCTCTAGTCAAAATGAACCGGCGCGGCTTCAGAAATGGTTGATATCTTCCATCATGTAACTCTGGAGGATTTATTCCTGAAAAGGATTCCAAGGCTCTTTTCCATATATCTGACTGATAGTTTGGCACGTTTGATGTGTTTATGAAGTGGCGTCTTTACAAGGAGGGACAAAGGTAGATTCTATGGTTCCCCTTTTCGTGCAGAACAACGAATAGCGCTAATCGTTTACTTTTGTTATGCTTTCTCCTTCATAAAGTTCATACACAAACTCTTCTACACCATCCATTGTTTCGGGATTCACATCAAAAGTTTGTCCGAGTAGAGCAACTGACTCGATGCTCGAAGAATTGCACAGAGTGGACTTTTTAAAAAAATTATTTTTGCTGCAGCTATCTTTCCTTTTCCTTCAAAAGCGCTAACATGTACAACATCAAGATAATGCGTGCATCCCGAGAAGTGTGTTGCATGTTTCTGCCCCATAGCGTACTATGTAAGATTTTCATGTCTTCCAAATTTTCGCCTTTGAAGAGTGCCCGTTTGTAAGATAAGAGATTTCTTGACACAAAATAGGCTACAAGGTTAGTTTTTAATTGCAGACAAATTACAAACATGGTTACTTTTATTTGTACATTATTTATGTATTTATTAATTATTTTTTTATCGTTGTCATAATTACATTCATCAAGAAGAAACGGCGTCGACACTAACAAACATTTTGCTAAAACACTTAAAATCCATGAAGAAATCTCGTGCCTCGAAGAGCCTTGCTGATGTCACAAACGAACATGACACATGTCATAGGTTCTGCCACAAGTGCTCATTGGACATCAGTGAACATCAGTGTAGTTAACCTTTTGGTTGATAGATGGCAAATGGAAGAGGATCAATATGGCGACATCCGTATCGTCACAAATAATAACAAAGTCTTCACATCCCGCTCCTGTCGCGTGATTAGCATGAAGTATAATTCTAGTATAAGCTTCTTCTTGCTACGATAAAGGATCTGGTACGTTATCAATACAGTCTATAGTGTACCGATAGCATTCAGTTCCACAATTTTCGAAGAATTGTAGAATAGAAACAATGAATGGTGTAGAAGAGTTTGTGTGTAATATTTATGGAGGAGATAGCATAACAAATAAAACGATTTGCGCTATTCGTTGTTCGTTGTTCTGCACGAAAAGGGGCACTATGGAACATACTTTTCTCCCACCCTTGTAAGGACGCCCCTTCATATATACATCAACCGTGCAAACACTCAGTCTGATATAGGGAAATGAGCCATGGAATCCTTTTCAAAAATACCTCCTCCAGAGTTGCATGGATGGAAGATGTCAACGATTTCAGAACCTACGCCGGTTCTTGAAATATGGTTTATCATTGAACCAGCTCCAACTGATGTGCTGTAATCTTAGCATGCAATTGTTCACGCCAATGTCTTCCATAGTCATGTTATTGATTGCGTAATTATCTTCGTCGTACCGACATGTGCAAAATACAGACTTGTACAAAATTATGTCAGTACAAGAGAGGATGAGAACGAAGAAAACATCGACTCAGACGTGAATGAAGAGGTCTGAAAATGTAAGTGATGTTACTATTGAAAATATGTTTTTTTTAATTTTATATAATTATACATTTCACGTATCAAAATATGCATATCCTTTTCTTACAAAATGTCTATGCTATAGGCTACTGCAGGGATTTTTTACTAGAGATAGACATTATATAACAATATTTGGAAGCAAATGAGTTCTCTGATTACACATATTGTGAACAGTGTTCACAACACTGAACAGACTGGACTTTTTTTATTTATAATTAATCTTATAAATAATTACGTTTGCGTCATTTCTTTTTGTAGCAACAATAATTACTAAATATTCATAAAAATGATAAATAACGGTATGATTTGGCATTATGCACTCGAACCTGAAAGCTGCATGCAGCAATCTGCATTTACTGTTTGGAGGGTTTCTATTTTATATTTGACAGTTAAATTGCCTTTATGTCTACTATTATATTGTTTCTTAATGAAATGGTATATTAATAGCTAAACAATGTACATGGACATGGTGTTATTGTTGTAATGACAAATGTACAATGTATACAATTGAATATATATAAATATTATTTATTTACTAACTATACATTTAGGGACCCACTTTTTGGAACAGTCTATACCTACATATTCTTTATGTTTCCCTGTAACAATGCTTTTGCTTGTGTAAGAGTAGATACTCTCAGAATAATATTTTAAACGCTTAAACGCTATGCTTAAAGTAAGTAATTCGGCATTGAAGAGGGAAAGTGTGAAAGAAAATATTGAGTGTCACCCGTTTTGACACATTTTTTTTTCAGGAATTCAACTATTTGCATAGCCATAATCGCCAAAAAAGGATATCATGTTATGTTTTATCCCAGATAGGGGATTATTTTATATCTAATATACAACTAAAAACATATCCACTGGACAATTGTCTTTGCAAACGTTCAATTTCTTAAAAATATATAGCAGGGACCCATTTTTGGAAACTGACTGTACTTTTTTGTTTGAATTACATTTCTCCTAATCCTGATTTGCTTTATTTGCGTTCAAGAGTGAAAAATAATGAATTAACTTTAATTAGAAGGAAATTTACAGTGATATAGTACGTTTTTTCCCGACTCGAGTGCCGCGCGCAGCTTTAGGTATTTTATTATTTACAGTGTATCTGTAATATTTATGGCCAAATTCAAGATAGCCATTTTGTTGCCAACATCATTAACTATTATATTGAGCATTTGAATAATCATTTTTGAAAAAACTCTACCTTTGCCATCAAACGAAAGCAGTGCGTATTCTTAAAAAAGCGCATCTTGAGGTCTATTTGATCATGAAACAGACTGTATTTATGTATTTGGACGTATAAAAAGTACACTATATTAAAACGTGATTAATGGTGAAAACATGGACATAAAGATGATGTCTGTAAGTGCATTTATAACAAAGAAATTTAATATTTAAGTTGTCACTGTGCGGACGAAAAAATTGAGCGTCGGTCGTGTTCATAGCGTCCGACGCTATGAAGGCGAACGAAATGTTGAGTTAATCAAGCTTAAAATGATAGCTATGGGTGTTGGGAATCGAATGGTATGCGTGAAAACCTTTGCCACCCGTTTGAGCGAATAATTTTTCCTATCGGAACGACTAATAAAGTCTACCTTCAAAATCCGATGGGAAATTGCCTAAAATTAAGGTGTAATTGAAATTAATTAGTTTTTTTTTTAAGTCAATATGCAAAAAAAAAATTGGAGTGATGGTCACTCACTTATACGTGGCGACAAAAGTACACAGAAAAAGATGGTCAAAAAATTAATTACACTGCGGCTAAATCGACTTTTTAATGATTTTCCATTGTTCTTATCAAATGGGTACTGTATCGAAAAAAATTAAGATAAACGGAATTTTTTTTCAGGTAAATGTTGTCAAGGTTCAATATTAACAGTTGTTCGAGTATGATCAAATTTCTACTATAGAGATGAGAGTTATGAAGATTTGAATAATTTGATTAAAACAAATAATTAACGGAAAAGCAATAACCACTACAATAATACGTACACTCAAAAGGCTTTGCTTCACAACATATTTTGATACCTACTTATTAATCTTCTTGGGTTTTGTTGTTCACATCACGAAATAAAAAAAACTATGTGGTGCCCGATATATCAACTGAAAATGCGAACGACCCCATATTGTAATGATATTAAACAGTAACTAGTAAAACGATGTTGCACACTGACTTTTTATAAATGAATAACTTATATTATAAATTATATTTGATATAATTTAAAAATAATTGATTGTTTTATAGCTGACAACTGTGTAGGTCTAAGCTCGTTATCCAGTATAGTTGAGTACCATACTGTACAGATACCACACAATAGTTTTATTTACATTATTTTGTTGTTATGACTTTTTTCATTACTTTATTTATGAGAATGTTATAATAATTATTATAATCAGTTGAAATTTTATTTTCTCCAACTTATATATTATTTTAAAATGTATGTTGCTATTTAAAATTGGACGAATAAGCTATATATTGTACAAAATCAACTGCTTGAACACAAAATATGTAGAATACTGAACATGTTATTAATTTGAATAAACATAATTAACATAAATCACTTAATAGTGATTCCATTTACTTTGGATGTCACCTTTCATAAAGCAGATAAATCGATCAAAATATGTTGTGAAAGCAAAGCCTTTTGAGTGTACGTATTATTGTTGTTATTGCTTTTCCGTTAATTAATTGTTTTAATCAAATTATTCAAATCTTCATAACTCTCATCTCTATAGTAGAAATTTGATCATACTCAAACAACTGTTAATATTGAACCTTGACAACATTTACCTAAAAAAAAATCGTTTATCTTATTTTTTTTCGATACAGTACCCATTTGGTTAGAACAATGGAAAATCATTAAAAAGTCGATTTAGCCGCAGTGTAATTAATTTTTTGACCATTTTTTTGCTGTGTTCTTTTGTCGCCACGTATAAGTGAGTAACTATCACTCCAAAATGTTTTTTTTTGCATATTGACTTTTTTTTAAATAATCGAATTTTTAATTAATTTCAATGATACCTTAATTTTAGGCAATTTCCCATCGGATTTTGAAGGTAGACTTTATATAGGCGTATTCAGCGCAAAATTCTGTATAAGAAAAGTTCAGAAACAAAACTCTTGCAATTTGTCCGGGGTTAGGCTATACGTTTTTCGTTTCCTTGCCTGGTGATCACTCAGGTAGACACAGCGGCAAATTACGTGGATGAACGTGTAGATGTAACTAAAAAGTTGAGTTTTCGGCGTGATACGTTTTGTTTACGGATGTTGAACGTTTGATATAAAATAAACAAATATTTGTGCTATGGTTATCAAGGATAACAAGAAAACAAATTTTAAATGAAAGAATAGGGCCTAAGTAAGCCCTACACCGTAAAGTGGACACCTGATGCAAGGGTTATGTCTTGAATGGCTAAGCATTGGCCTACATTTATCTTTTAAAATACAACTCTTTGATCTCAATTTAAATTTTAGTACTCTTAATAAAAACATTTAAAGTATTAAAGACCGACAACATTTTATCAGATGTCAGTCTGGTGTCACCATAGATATCTTTCACCTAGTAGGCTAGATTAGCAGTCTCCAATACCTCCGCACAGGCGCGAGCGTAGCAAATTGAAGCGTCGAAAATCTAATTCAAGATGGCGATTTGGCGTTTTAATTTATGCTTTTTTAATGCAATAAAGTATTTTACTGGATTGTTTGATATGGCTTTAGCTTGTGCAGCATGGAAATGCACAAACAGAAACAACAAGAAGTTATTGCATAAGGGAATTTAATAATCATTTGATGTATGCTCAGCTGTCAAACTTACGGCCATCTTTAAAAATATTTGAGCTTCAAATCGCTCCCATTTAATTAACATGCAAACTGGGATTTCAAGATGGCTTCTAATTGTAACGGAAGTGGACCACTGACTGCTAATCTAGCCTACTATAGGTGTTTAGATATCTATGGGTGTCACCCACTAAGTTTTCCCATTGTGTTTGATAGATGTATTATTTATTTATGTTCATTTTTTTTAAATAATTATATTTAGTGTTTTTTTGCCTGTCACCAACACTCATAATAAATCGCGTTTTACAAGTCAGACAATAATTTTAATTTATGTTTATGCCAATAGGCTATATCAAACCGTTCCCAATTGCTACACATACATGCCTACATACATTCAATTTGTTTCGTATGTGATAGGCTACCTCAAAATATCTACACTACAGTGAGTTTTTATCAACAACAAAAAGGTTAATAAATTCGGAAAAAATGTTTTCAATGAACATTTTTCATTAAATACCAATTTCTGCAGCTGTATTTTTTAAACTTGCGTCATGTTCTGAATAAGGCACACATTGTTGATGATTACAAATTGACAACTTCTGGATTACAGCATAGATGTAGGCCTAATTTATTGGCATTTTCAGGGAATATGATGAAAATAATACAAGTTGTACTATTGTTAATGTAATATCGCGAGAAAACATTAAATATTGCACCTTGCACTTCAGTGTTCAGTGTTACATCAATTTGTTGCGATATATTGGTTAATACAATGAATACATTATTGTTTCACTTTAAAAGATTAACATTCTAAATGCATATTTGGTAATAATTCCTTAGACCAATACCAATTTCAGCGGGCAACTTTACTTATAGTTGGACTGAAGGACACAACAATAATACACATACATAATAATTAATAACCTCCAGCAAACAATGTCTGTACCGGGGCCCGACACCGGCCCGGCACCTAATGGCCGGCACTGACGGTACCGGCCAAGTGCCGGCCAACGGTACCGGGCCGGCTTCAATGTGTCACGTCGGCCGGCTGCCGGCCGACACTTCCAACCCGGCACCGGGCCGGCACACGTATGCCAGTTTTTATGGTTGGCCGGCACCAGTTTGGTACCTACCCGGCACTAGGCCGGCACCTGCTTCCTAGCTTGTATGATTGGCCGGCACCAGCTTGGTACCTACCCGGCACTAGGCCGGCACCTGCTTGCCAGATTGTAGGGTAGGCCGGCACCAGCCGGGCACCTACCCGGCACCTGCTTGGCACCAACCCTGCACATGTCAGCATATATTGATGGCTCAGCAACCAGCGATAATTCCACTCTCCAGCAGCAAGTAGAAAACAACTGATGTCGAGTATACATTTTAATAATGTTATCCACTCGGGCCACTAGCAATGTAACTTTAAATTGTTCCCGCCTTACTTCACAGTTTGACAAATTAAATTAATGTAGCCTAAAAATCAAGTATGTACGGTACATTTTCAATGCTAAATGACGTATGGTTAAGGCCGGTGCACATACATTCCGAAGGTTTTAGGTTTATGGTCTAAGAAATATTTTTCTATAATGTTACTATTGGCCGGATTTATGAGAGCTCGCTTCTCATTGGCTGGGTTTAGTGTTAAGTGTTTAAGAGCTAAGAAGTTGAAATAATTTCATCTTGTTAAACCTTAGACCCTAAACCTTAAACCTTGGGAAATCATGTGAACGCGATAACGCTTTGCACATGTTTCAACTTCGTTAAACCATAAACCTTAGGAAGTCATGTGCACCGGCCTTCATAGGCTACATTGTTACAAGTAGGTGGGGCAAGTCACAATCAATATGTGCAACGAGGTAGTCAACATCAAAATTCAAAAAGTAGTAAAAGCACAATATTTAAAAGAAAAACATATTATGACTGCAAACATTGACGTCTCTTTGATTATGTGGAGAAGCGATTTTAGCTGTCTGATAAGGATGGACAGCAGGATTGCACTTTCAATAAAAATCTCATGTTCATGTTGACAGCAAAATAATGGTGAAGTGCGAATGGCTACATTATAAAATAATATTAACTTTGGTCATGACATTTGTTGGTCACGTGGTCCAAGCATTGTTATTAGTCTGGAACCTTTTGCTTGTTATCTTGAAAATATGACTTAAGCAATAAACTTGTAGAGAGTAGGCTATAAATTTAATTTAAATTATTTAGGCCCTACTTTATAATATAGGCCTATGCAATTTCAGTTGCCCACAGAAACACCCACAATCGATATAAAAAAATATTACTACAGCAGATTTGTAAATTGCAAGGTCATGTCAAAAATAATAGTAGGCCTAAACCTATTTATAGAACATGATAAAATTAGCAATATCAAAACTAGAAGTTTCAAATGCAGTGAATGTAGGCCCTAATTAAAATAATGCACATTGTAGGCCTACGATATGAGCTATGGGAATACTTTTGCACACCCAATAGGCTAATTGAAGAAAATGAAATAAACCAAAGGAACACCAACCAGTGTTGACGCTATGTTGAGAAATAATTAATAACGTAGACTGTAGGCCTAGGTATGCAGATACGATGCGACTAAATAACCCATCCAAGTTATAATTTTTCTCTACGAATGCTTTTACAGCCTGAAATAATTGAGACATAATATATTTCACAGGTAATTACTCATTATTACGTTCATTCATTAGCAATAGAACACAGCAAAATAACAAAATAATTATTTAACTTGTCATAGCTGAAGGCAATATTGCCTATGTACCAAGTTAATATGAATAAGCACCCCTATTTGCAATTCTTCTTCGTTACTTTTAATGTAACGACACACGAGAACACCACAGTTAAAATTATCGGTCTGTTAAACATGCGGCGGATTAGTAATTTGCCACTTGTCAGACAAACCTAACCTTCCATTAAGATATGTTACAATATTTTCAAATACCACTCTGTTAAAAATAAAAATAGGCCTATAGGTCCTATATTCTTATTTAAAAAAAGTGTAGGCCTATGCATTTTTATGGTCATCAGTCTGCAATCTGCATGCTTGTAGACATCATTTTGCTTTGAGAATAGGTTGGCATAACAGTAAAAAAAACAATATTTGTGCATGCAAGTGCTGAAATATTTTATTTTTAAATGCAATAAGTGGGCTAAAATAGGCAAATTGGTGTGTGCGTTTAAAACCAAATAGGCTCTACCGAAGGTTAGCACACATTTTTAGTTGGATATGCGACACGTCCGCCCATTCTTAAAACACGCATCACTTAATAGTGCATGATGCCCTAGTAGGCTATACTCTAGCCTATAGGCATTTAAGTCCGGTGCACAGTCTTTCCGATGGTTTTAGGTTTATGGTTTATGGTCTAAAAAATGTTTTTCTATAACGTTTGTAGTACGCGCGCTACCATTGGCCGGATTTAGCATAAACCTTAGGAAATCGTTAACGCTTTGCGCATGTTTCAACTTCGTTAAACCATAAACCTTAGGAAACTATGTGCACCGGCCTAGGCCTATAGCAAAGGAATGGCAGGGCAAGTATTGCATGTATATTGAATACAAAATTTATTTTTGATTAATACTGCACGATCATAACTTTTATTGGCTGTAGCCATTTGTTTCATGAGACAATAACATTTATTCACAATGTAATTCGTCATGAGTGTTGGGAGGATAACTTTTAACCCTGTTATAGTCCCATAATAAAGTTACATTTATGTTGGTACAATTTTGTGACCTGTAGGCCTCAACGCTCAACACGGCTAGATTTTAAATGTCACTGGAAATTGAAAATATAATTAACTAGGCAGGCCAATCTCCCTATATAGGCCTATCAAACACTTGATGGAAAGAAAAAGTTCCCTTTCGTCCCAACAACAGTATTTTGCTTTTTGTGCGAATCACTAGGCCTAGGCCTAATTGAGCTAGATGAAATTTGCAAGTTGGAGATATGAGACAAAAAAAAATTCACTGATTTGACACATTTTCTCCGGTGGTAGTTTTTCATCAGCAACATCATCCGTCTGAAGTGATCAGGTGCAGTCTTTCCATATTTGGCATTGGTTGTCAACTCGTCATTCTTCACGTGTGTCGCTTGCTCCAAATTGCTGAAATATAACGAAAGAATTTTACCAAAAGTGGCCATAAAGTAATAATTAAATATTTTGGCCTATAGGCCTACCTAATATGCAATAGGCCCTACAACACAAAGGTCATAGGCCTACTCATAAACCCAGTTCAAGCAATTTCTGAAAATTATTTTTTAAGCCGTAGTTAGATTTAATCTAACAAATTAGATTGACTCAAAATAAAAACAAAGAACTTCTAAACGTGTACTATGCACTATGACAATGCCGTTCAGTAGGCCAATGTAAATTGTAGGCTTAAAACAAAAAAATAGGTAGGCCTAGGTAAGGATGTGGGTTGGAAATTTTCCAGAAAATTTCTATCTTCTTAAGTAGGCCTAGGACTAACATAATCATGTGTTTTTTATTATTATTTGTCAATAACAACTAAAACATAATGTGTTCTAAGATAGCAGGCCTAATAAAATTGTGCTGGTTGACTGGTTGGTTGTGGGGTAATTCCACCAGAAATCAAACAATTTTAACAAAAGTGGTGGCGGAACCATTTTTTATTATTTTTAAACTTTGCACATAGATAGGGGCCTACGTGTTTATATGTAGGTAGGCCTAGATTATAAATCAGTTCACTTTACATTTTTAGAGCAAACCGTATCCGATATAGGGCCTACGGGCATTATCGCATGTGCCGGTGTAGTCAAATTGTCACTTTTGACGTAAGCGATTATTGCTACCATTTGCTTTTAAAGATACCTATAGCAACCATAGGGGCCTACTTATATTAATACTTTTTAAATACATTGTCTATAGAAATATGTAGGCTAGTAGAAAAAATAAACAAGGGCATCAACTTTCCTCGTTAAATTTGAGTTTTTTCCACCACTATTTGAAGGCCTATCAATTAAAATGGAGACCAGATATCCTAACAGATTCTTTGTGGATTAATACTCTAGGTAGGCCTACACATGTATCAGAAAAAATACTCAGTTTTGATCCTGAGTCCCCTGAATCCCCCCAAAAAAATCCAAAATGGGTGAAGGGGGTGGGGGGGGGGGGGCAAGTTAAAATTTGGTACTATTTTTAGGGAACTAACATAATTATCATACTAACCTACACTGTCTTCAAATTTGGAGATGATACTCAAAAGCCGTTTGGGTGTGACAGCTTTCCAAAATATGAGGAAAAGGGGGAATAGGACAAATTTGGCAGTTGGCAAAAGAAACAACTGCATTCGGCCAGAAAGCATCAAATGTAAACGAAACTTTGCATATAACTGTCAAGTGTCAAGAAAGCTTACATGGACAAACCTACCATTTTGCCTAGGTAACAGGGTGGGATGTGGGACAGTGTCGCCCACAAACAACACATTTTACAGTTCTATCCATGCAGTTAGGGGGGTCTACTATCAAAACCGCAAACGCATGCGTAGGCTCCAAATATAAATTTGATGTTGACTATTTTGCTGGAGACTGGAGAGGTTTGGGGTTTGCACTTTTCAGGTAAGGTTTTCAATACATTTTTTACCCTGTGGCTATTTAACCGTAGGCCCTAGCTACAAAAAGAATAGGCCTATAGGCCTAGGCTAAGTTCCGTTCCTTGTGTGCAACAGCAGCTAGCCTACAGAATCTGAGCTTGTGTGTGCTACCGGTACGTAAGAATAATGTGTTCTATTTTAAGCCTTCGGCAAGACTAAGCCTACCCTCGGGGAT
The DNA here is from genome assembly GCA_024449915.1 of Sweltsa coloradensis. Classification (NCBI taxonomy): domain Eukaryota; kingdom Metazoa; phylum Arthropoda; class Insecta; order Plecoptera; family Chloroperlidae; genus Sweltsa; species Sweltsa coloradensis. Next base: position 452,657 of record JAMZAV010000702.1, read on the forward strand.
TTAGCATTTAGCTAGTCTTTTACCGTAGCTACGGTAGGGCCTACGTTAGTAATGGAGAAGTAACGTAAGTCTTATGTGTGCATTTGACAGTTTTGACTGTCGCTACTGACTTCTCGTGAATCGTCAATGCTATATGGACAAAAATAGACTGCGAGTAGTGAGGGTGGGGTGGACACAGAGCCCGGAGTAAAACTACGTAAATGTTAAGTCTCGCTTTAAGTAGGCGAGCGCATTAGCGAACACGTTTTAGACCAACGCGACCAAAGAACAGCGATCGTTCTAAAATTGCTAGGCCTAACTAAAAAATCTGAACGAAGAAGGCCTTAATACCACGTTTACATTAGCCTACTGTAGTTACTACGTGGGTAGTAACTAAGTGCCCGTTAGTAGGGCTAGCCAAGTCTGAACAAGAGTTAGCTAGGCGCTAGGCGTACCGGTACATAGTTTGTCATTCTATTAGGGCTAGGGATAAGCTGCCGTCAAATAAATAGGCCCTACAATGAATAAATTGCATTCTTTTTATGAACGATAGCCCTATAGGGCATGGAGGATATCAAAGAAAATATATTTTTTGTCGGAATATTTTCCAGAAACTTTCCTGAAATTTTCCAAATTAAATCTTTCCGGAAAACCCACATCACTGGTCGGCACTTCTGTACTTGGCGGGTCCCAACATTTTTTTAAAAATGAAAACATACACACCCGAAATCCTTTCTGTTACAAAACTACTTTCGTTAGGTTAGGCCGCGTTCCCATAACTTTGTTTTAGTCTTATGAAATTGTTATTGGTTGTTAAAGTAACAAGAAATCCGATATCCTGATTGGTTAGTAATGTTTCAGTGGCCTGTCATAAGGAAGTTACTACTTTTCATTGGTCGTCGTATAAATAACAAAACGTCTGATTGGTCCGTCATAAGAATTATGGTTTTGTTATAACAATTTCTTAGGACAAAAACGTTAACAATTTAACACGTATTTCCTATCCCCTTATAACTAAACCAATTTGTGGGAACGCGCCTTAGCCGAACTTTCCGCTGGCTACAGTGCGCCGCGCTAGGCCTAGTTCTAGGATATTTTCTAAAAGAGCGCACCCAAAATCCTTTCCGTTAGTGTATAAAAGTTGGGACCCGCCAAGTACAGAAGTAGGCCTACCCACTAGTCTAGGGCTACAATATTATTTGAAACGTAGGCCTACCCTAGGCCTACCCTGTTTTAGCCCTATAGGCCTAGGCCTAAGCCAACTGATTCTAGCCCTATCAAAATATTTTAACGATACATTACTAGGCCTAGGCAAGCCTAGCCTAGGCCTAGATCAGATCAGACCTAGCCCTACCAGCAAACAAGGCACAGACTAATGTGAAAGTAGGATCGGCTAGGCTAGGCTAGGCCTAGCTATCACTAGGGCCTACTTAGCCCAACAATTAGGGCTAGGGCCTAGCCAGGCCTAGGCTAGCTCAGCCTAAAGAATAGGGCCCATGTGATCTCGTTCATAATTATAATAATAAGTAGGCTAGGCCCTACGCCGTAGGGCAAATTGATATTACACAAAAGGAGGGCCTAGGCCTAGGCCTAAAATGCTAGGGATTATCCTGCGAAAGTAGGGTTAACGGTCAATGATTTTATTCACTCATAGGCCTAGCCCTAGCCTTGCTGCTTGTGTGACCAAGCTAACCTCCATGGCATGCAAAAATGTATAAAATAAGCCTAGGCCTAGCCCTACTATTTGTTACGTTTGTTTTACGTACCTACCTTTTTACTTCTTCAACGGTCAGTCGAGTTTCACATTCACATGGTTTGGTTTGGTAGCCAAACGAAAACCAAACTGTGTAGCCGTCAGTTCAGGTGTTGCATTAATTTTGGATAACTAAAAATCTATCATTCTACTTATAAAACTTGTGTTTAATAAATATGTCATTATTTTTGTAAAAATACAAAGTATATTCAATTGAAATCTAAAATAGGGAAGCTCATGAATTACAGTTGAATTTTTAAATGCGCCATTTGACTAGTGTATTTTATGTAATCCCATTGGATTAGAAGAAATTAAAGGGTAATTCAAATGAGTGTTTGAGAGTTGTGATTGAAAGATATACATTAGGCCTACATATTAGATTAAAATGTAGATAATTATATTATAATAATATGCCAATGGAATTGCTTTATTATAAAATAAACATTTATACTCTTTAAGGGCTGTGAGTATACAGTATGAGCTGTAACAAAGAACAAATAACATTGAAAGCCAAGAAAAAAAGGAAAAGGTAAAAAATAACGGAAAAAAAAACACCCAACTATTTTTTTATGGGTATACCCTAATCACATTGATAACAGTGGCTTTTCTGGCTTAGTGCTCTCATCTGAAAACACCATCAGTCTGGTACCAAACACTATTATTGGGCCCTTTATAAGTAATAAATAGGCCGGTGCCGGGCTGGTGCCGGCTAGGTGCCGGCCAACTTATACTTTTGAAGCCTAATAAATATGATAAAAAAAATTTTAGAATCGTATTATAGTTATACCAAACACAACTATTGGGCCGTATTTTTTGTTATTGGACCGGTGCCGGATTGGTGGCGGGCCGGTGCCGGCTTGAAGCCAAACAAATGAAACTTTTAATGCCTAATAAATACGACAACAACGTTATTATAGGATCATATCATTTACTCACACTATCACGAATTGTAGTAATACCAAAAAATCTTATTGGGCCGTATCTATTAATAGTTAATGAGCAAGTGCCGGGCCGGTGCCGGGCCGGTGCCGGGCCAGTGCCGGGCCGGTGCCAGCTTGGTTCCGGCCAATTTTTACTCTTCAAGTTTAATAAATACAAAAAAAAGGTCAATGGAATGATATAATTTACTAACACTATAACCACATGTGTTAATGTTGTGTAATAATTGGGCAGAAATCACATTTTCAATTTTTGAGAATTGGTACCAATTTGGTACCAAATTGATGCTGGCCAAAACCATCTTAATTGGCCGGCAGTGGCCGGCACCAATTTGGCACCAAGCCGGCACTGCTCGCCCGGTGGCCGGCAGTGGCCGGCAGTGCCGGCACCGGCCCGGCTGCCGGCCGCAACATGCATGTTTGCTGGGCTGCTTATGAATTATTTTCTGGGTATTCTTACGCTCAAAGGTAAATGATATACCCAACTGTTATGATGATATTATATAATATTTTACATTTCATTCCTATCCCATTCAGGAATATAGGAATATGAAGGTATCTCTCGGTTCAATTTTGGTTATAGTTGGCCTACCTACGCAATTACGCATACTTGTGGTTGTATAAGAGCATAAAAAAATGCAAACCGTAGATGAAAATATATATCTTATTTAATGCGTGTGCGAGAAAAGTAAATAAAAGTGAACAGATTAGAAGTATTCCCTGAATTGTCATAACCGGCGTGACTGACACACGTTAGCGCCATATTATACGCTCCTGTCCTGAATCACAATTAAACCAGCCATAATTTGACGTAGCGCGCCGCCAGTGCTGCGATCTACATGTCGTTCGGATGCCGAATAGTATCTAGGTGGAACAAAAAATTGGCGAATTAAAGCCGATTTAAGAAATTCCCCAAAACGCCAATTTTCGACAATTGCAGGATTAAAAAACTTTAATAATTCATAGCACGCATGTATTTGTATGTTTTTACATGACGTAGAGTACTCATGCACCTCTTATTAAACGAGGGAGCGGAGCGACCGAGTGTCTCCATTCAACTCGAACGGTTCTCATTCTGTGATTCTGTCTGTCTATCTGTCTGTCTGTCTGTCTGTACGTCGAAAATCAGCCGAACTGAAATTTTAAACAGACATCCGGTACAAGTTTACTGAGAACTGTTAACAAAATCAGCTAGATCCATTGCGATTTAAGCCTACAATAAATAAAAATGTGATTTTTTAAATTATCGATAGCATTTGTTTATTAGCAGCTAGCGGGAAGAGATCTGCGTGACTGACATGGCACAGTGGTAAGCATTTAGCCTACCGCACGGAGGGTCGGGTTTCGATACCCGTTAGTTCGAACTTTATTATATTTTTACATCCACATATTATTTTTGAGGGGTGTTAAATGGGAAATAAAAATTCGGTGATTTTGTTTCATCTTGGAAATTTGTTAATGTTTTACGCTAATACGTTTTGAAAACGATTCGCATTTTAAATTGTTCAATTTAAATAACTAGGGATGCTAAAGTCGTTGTTAAACGAGTGAGTGAGCCATGTGTTGAGTACCCGGTATCATTCCTCATACTGGGCTAGATCCTTAGGTATAGGGGAGGAAAGGGGATGTTACCGGGTACTCAACACTTGGCAACAACGACTTTGGCGTTTCCCTAGTATACTTGTATCAATACCTCCATATCTGGACCATGCAAAGGGCTTTTTAAACGAGGGAGCAGAGCGACCGAGTGTCTCCATTCAACTCGAACGGCTCTCATTCTGTGATTCTGTCTGTCTGTCTGTCTGTCTGTCTGTACGTCGAAAATCAGCCGAACCGCTGAACAGATTGGGCTGAAATTTTTAACAGACATCCAGTACGAGTTTACTGAGAACTGCTAACAAAATCAGCTAGATCCATTGCGATTTAATCCTACAATAAATAAAAATGTGATTTTTAAAATATCGATAGCCTTTGTATAGGCACCGTGCGTTCGTACAAGCAGCGCTCGCAGCGGCCACTCTTTGCAATTCTGAAATGCACCGGCTCGCGCGCACTAGCTGTCATCATACGGCGTATGCTGTAATGTTTGCTACTAGGGAAACGCCAAAGTCGTTGTCAAACGAGTGAGTGAGCCAAGTGTTAAGTACCCGGGAACATCCCCTTTCCTCCCCTATACCTAAGGCTGGATCGAGCCCAGCATGGGGATTGATACCAAGTACTCAACACATGGCTCACTCACTCGTTTAACAACGAATTTGGCGTTTCCCTAGTTATTTAAATTGAAACATTTAAAATGCGAATCGTGTTCAAAACGTATTAGCGTAAAACATTAACAAATTTCCAAGATGAAACAAAATCACCTAATTTTTATTTCCCATTTAACACCCCTCAAAAATAATATGTGGATGTAAAAATATAAAAAAAGTTCGAACTAACGGGAATCGAACCCCAACCCTCCGTGCGGTAGGCTTAATGCTTACCACTGTGCCATGTAAGCCACGCAAATTACGTTCCGCTAGCTGCTACTAAACAAATGCTATCGATAATTTAAAAAAATCACATTTTTATTTATTGTAGGCTTAAATCGCAATGGATCAAGCTGATTTTGTTAACAGTTCTCAGTATACTCGTACCGGATGTCTGTTTAAAATTTCAGCTTAATCTGTTCAGCGGTTCGGCTGATTTTCGACGTACAGACAGACAGACAGAATCACAATGAGAGCCGTTCGAGTTGAATGGAGAACACTCGGTCGCTCCGCTCCCTCGTTTAACAATTTGTCTAATATTGTAATGCTTATATGGACAACGGCAACGACAGTAGTAGTTGTATTGTTAGATGCATAACCTGTACAAGAATATCTCGAAATTTGTAATATTATCTCAGTTTTCCGAGCCGGCCGTGGGAGCGATTGATGGGGAGTGATTATCACTGCATCCCTATTAAATGAATGATTTTTCACTTTGACAATTGTGATTATATTGAATCAAGACATGTTAAATGCTTACATGATTTTTAAAATGCAATAACCAATGTGATTTTTGTACTTATTTGTCACAATGCAGTATTAAATAACTAGGAAAACGCTTAAGTCCCGCCGCGTTGTTGGATGAGCGTAATTGTTGCATTGAGCTGCCATGTGTTATGCGGATTTTCTGTTGTTTTGTGAAATATTCATTACTAAGTTGAAGATTTTTTTTTAATTAAATTAAATTAAATAAAAAATTAACTTAAATTTTTGTTTAATTAATCATAATTTTAAAAAAGGAAAAAATCGTAATATTGAAATTTTCATAAGAATTCGATTGCGCACAAATTTTACACGAATATATTAATTCATAAAATTAAGGTTCTGTGAAAAAATCATTACAATAGGATAAAGTATGTAGGTGTTATAAGTCAAAGAATTGTTTTAAAAAAGAAAAAACCCGTACAATTTCGATTTTTATAAAAATAATTTTTTGATTACGCTAAATTTCACACGAATATCTTAATTCATAAAATTAAGGTCTTGTGAAAAATCAATAAAATCGGATAAAGCATGTAGGTGTTATAAGTCGAAGAAATTTTTTAAAAATAAAAAAAAATCGTAAAATTGCGATTTTTACGAGAAAAAATTTTCCGATTGCGCTCAAAAACGTGGCAGTTCTAAGTTCAGAGATTTCGAAGGTCTCCAGAAAATTTTGTCGCAATTGGAGTATCGGTTTTTTAGCCGGAATCGTGTTAACAAACACACAAAAATACAAAAAAAAAGAAAGGAAGAAGAAAAAAAAAACATTCCGGATTTTTTTCTCCAGTGTAGTGAAATGGAATCTTCGCTACGCTCATCCAATAACCTGTGAACATCCAGCAAAGGTGAATTAGTAAATAATAATAGTTTTTGTTTTGTTTATCCGCAGCCGCCCGCAGCTGCAGACTAACTAACTTCCGGTCAAAAAAGGATATTTCAGTGCACATTTGACTTGGCCAACTACATTTACAAGAAACGCTGTTATTTCGATCACAAGACTTCTGATGCACCCGGTTATGGAACATATTCATGAAAAGTAATGTTAAGAGACACAGTGCCTATAGAAGGTGCGCCGAATGTCATGTTGATCTGCCAATGAACGGTGCTTGAAGTGTTCACACAGTGCCTATAGAAGGTGCGCTGAATGTCATGTTGATCTGCCAATGAACGGTGCTTGAAGTGTTCACACAGTGCCTATAGAAGGTGCGCTGAATGTCATGTTGATCTGCTAATGAACGGTGCTTAAGTGTTGCCACGACTTATTTTTAATTTTGATCAAGTGTTGTGAGATGATCTGAATTGTTTGACATTGTAGTCTCGTACGTAGGTTTAAGTTTATGAGTAGAGCATGCCCATCATTCATAATGACTACAAGTTAAACTAGATCTGTTCACCCAACTAAAACAACTCAACTAAAAAAATATTTATTTCATGTAGTCTTAATTAGTTATGATTTTACCGACTTAAAGAAAAAAAAGTATTTGCTACACCTTGACACATTAAAAATTGTCAATCTTAGTCGTTTTGTAGCAAAGTTGTATCTGCAAATTGCTCATTTTGGTTTAGTATTATGCTCAAGAATATGTACTAAAAACTTAAAGGATTGGTTTTAAAGAGCTCTTGAAAGCAACACTCTTTTATCAGAAGCACTGTATTTGTGACTTGCCATCCGTTTCAATCTCATGTAAAACCTACCGGTACCGGTAACTATTTTCATTTTCATTAGGGTAATGTAATGTTATTATTGTCCCACATTTGCAACCACCAGCATTGCCCTGTGCTGCATTACTGTATTTGCGATGCAGTAGAATTATTTGTTGATTCATGACTTAGGCATACCTACTTCAGTACTAGTACTCTACAAGGCAAAATAAATTTTTTTATAAGAATTATCACATCTACATTCAAAAGTACAAGCAATACAGAGGTCAATTGTTTCATGTGTAATCATGATTCGGACTTGCTTGATTTAGTGTATTTGTATAAAAAAATTATGATCATTGATGACAGTCGAGTTGTTTTCCTGTATGCGATGGTGTACGCCGTGATCTAGCCAGAGAGCAGACTAATTAATATTGAGCCAAATGCAGGCCAGTCAGCATGTAATGCTTTATTTTATTTTAATGTATTTTTCTCGCCTTCTTGCCGAGTGGTGAGAAAAATACACTAAAATAAAATAAAGCATTACATGCTGACCTGCATTTGGCTCAATATTAGTCTGCTCTCTGGCTAGATCACGGCGTATACTATCGCATACAGGAAAACAACACTCGAGCGAGTCATCAATGATATATTTTTCTATACACATACTAAATCAAGCAAGTCCAAATCATGATTGATTACACATGATACAATTGACCTCTGTCATTTGTGTGTTGCCATCTGTGTTGCCACCATTATTAATTGGTTCACACATTTGTGTAGACTTGTTTATCTTGCCAATAAAACAGTATTGAGATTGAGTGTAAGTCTTGTGTTGGTACAAACTAAAAGAAGTAAGAACTTTATCTTCTTGGTTTGTTTTTTTGTTAAAGCATACAATTTGATATTGTAACACCAAAGTTATAGGAAGTTAATTAGGTACTATATAGTATATATGGTTAAGTTTAGTTTCACTTTATTTATTAGCATATCAATATCACCCTGTTGAGGGCTAGTTTTTCCATTCCTATCTAGGGTTTAATTTTGTACTTGTAAGAATGGCTACAAATGTAGGCCTACTACCATTGTCGCAATAATTCAATGGTGTCTATTTTGAATAAAATTACTTATTGGAACTTTCTTGTTTAGAAATTAATTTTAATATAATCTGTAGCCTACTAAGAATAAGCATGTTTTGTATTTATCCCTCAACCTTCCCCAAGAAGTGTCTTCATAGGTAGTACTGCAACAAGATCTTGTACCTGTCACTACCTCCTTGTACTCTACTGTGTCGGGGCGGATTCAGGACCACTGTAAGGGGGTAGGTGCAAAACAATGCCGAGGGGTCTACCCCAGCTCAGCCTCCCAGGGATTTTTTTTAAAGAAAGCTTTGTCAAAGACAAATTAAATGATTTAGAGAGATTATTATTTCAATAAGTTTTATTAGATTTAACATACAGTTCGGTATGTTACCATCATGTTGCAGGATTATTATATTCATTATACAGTACAATAACATGTAACCCTTTAAGAAAAAAGGGGGGGGGGTCGCCCATTGTCCCATAGTACCCAGCCATTGCCCATCAACTACTAGGGCACTGTACCATACCTAATTAGTTATTGGTCATTGCTTATTATAATTAATTACTATAACTAAGTAAGTCCAATTTCTAAATACTTGGTCTTCTTGAAGTAAGACTTTCTGAGGGTGACAGAGCCATCCACAAGTTTCACTCTCTGAATGTGGCAAGCATTCTGTTGTGTCTAGCTCTAGAGGAGCAGAGGACCTTGGAATCCAGTAAAAAGACTGTTCAGTAAGCCATACACAATGACCAAGGTCAGAGAAAATCACAGCCAATTTGTTGCACACATTTTATCTGAAATAACTGATTTTTTTAAGGTTCTAACAAAGCTAGTTTGTGAAGCCAGTATTTTCTGTGAAATATTGACACAAACAAAACAATACTTGCATAACTCATTGGATTTGAATTATACATACAATTTTGGTGATTGTCAAATTAATTACGTAATATTGTTACAATGCTTTTTGGTTTTTAAGTTATTTTATTTATTATTAATTTAGATGTTTATATTTGTCTCATCTGACCATGATTACTGTAGAGCTAATTTAAAGTAACTTTAATCGACATCAAGTTTCGTTCTTGTATGCCTCTTCAGCGAAGAATGATTGTTACTGAAAATCAATTTGAGCTACACAAACAACTCGCTACTCGTGACCAAACCTGTAGTGTGAACTTCTACGTGTATGTTGTCATCAGTAATGTCACGGTTAAGTTAAGACATCACACGCATGTTCTAGCAAACTAATGGAACTTGACAGCACAAGCAGTTAGGGGCCTGGCTGGCTTCTCTCATAGTCCAGTGCTTGAGTAACAGAACATACCTGTCTGACCCTTGATTTAAATTAATTCTCTCGGCATCTAGAGAAGAGTTACCTTTGTAAAGATACAATAGAGAACTATCTTTCATCCAATACTTAAATATTTTACTAACAATAACTTCAAATATAAACCAGTTTTTTTGTGTCCAATTATTATAAACTTCAGAATTAAATGAGTAAAATTTGAACATGGCTTCCATCCAGAAAATGTCATTTGATGTCATCCAGAGGTAGGCCTAAGCTAGAAGTTAGCTTGTTAAGAGGGTATTGAACCGCTAAACTAAAAAAAATTATTTCATTCGGGCTAACTAGTAATGAATTTAGCAATTAACGGAAAAATTATTGGGGCCACCATGACCTCCCAAAAAATTGTCAAACATGACATTTTTCGAGCTAGGTCCCATCGGCAAAAATCTCCCACAAGAAATAACATGGAGACGATCTTTATGCCCCGTGACCTTGGAGGATTTTGATCCAAAAAAATATTGGCCATTATTGACGTACTCTACAGCCTTTTCTGTAAATTCTCTTTTTTTTGTTTTGTAATTTGGGCAAGTAGTTTGGTCAAAATATGCTGATTACCAAGATGGGGTGTGATTTTGGAATGCATATTTTTGCGTGTTTGAGGGTATATTTGGGCACAGTTTCAAGACACGATGTAAAAATTGGGCATTATAGATTGGTACTATGCTCTAGAATCTATGTGGACCAAAAAATGTATCATAATCTGTTCGCCCCATTAGTTTATGAGTCATTGTTTCCTAGCAATTTTGCGTTAGCACAATGTTAATTATAAAAATTTATACCTTTATTCTTTGAATATAAATTGGCATTAAACTAATTCACCTGATGTTTGTATTTGGGACAATATACGAATTTTAATAAAATATTTGGAGTGATTTTTTAGGCGCAATGTTTGAGCGTGACACGATCAATTTATTTATTTTAGATAGAAAATAGTCACCTATATCATTGATTATTCGCAAAGAAGGTTATCACTTGTGTGATGGAATAGCCTGTAAAGTTGCAATAATATTGGTTGGAAAGTAAAGGCGTATAATTTATTTGCGATAACTATACATTTCTTTTTACGAGTTCATCGCATAGCTTTTTCTACACACATCTGCTTCAAATGTGGAACTATATCACATGAAAACTTAAAACATACATCTAAAGAGGTCACTCAGGTGCACAAAAGAACATTATGTTTTGGATTTATTAAACCTGGTAATTGCCGTAGAAAGAATATGATACTTTTAAACGTGCGATTTCGGGCGAACACAATTTAACGAAAACCTTGAAAGTTTAAACGAAACACAAACATCACTTATGTATGTACACACGGGTTAACTGTAAAAAATATATACTAATCGCAAGTTTAATTCATGGGTGACCAAACAGTAGGCGTCAATTCAAGCAAGGCTTATATAACTTACTTTATAATCATGTTCTTATGACGTCTTATGTACGGTGGCTATGAACTACACAAGAGCATTGTGCCAAGTTGCAATTTAAATTAATTTGCGTCTTCAATGGTGGTTTAATGGACTACCACTGAGAGAACTGTGATGTTGATAAAACCAATAACTTTTGTTAAGCTTTTTTAACGCAATTACGTTTTCATTTAATCTGAATTACGTTTTCTAAACTACAGATTAATAAAGTTTGCGTTGTACGAATATTATTGATTTGTTGATGTCCGTTCTTATATGTTAACTTTTGTACCGATTTGTACCGCTAAACGAAAAAAATCGCAGGAAAGACAATTATTGTTAAAAAAATATTTTTTCTCTCAGTCAGCCTATAGAAAACCAGTTGAAAATTAATGTTACAAAAACACAACACCCTACGTTGAACGGTGTGCCTTGGCGAATTGAAGTTTGAAATTATTTTGAGGTGGCGATATTGGGCGTGTACCGGATCAGAAAAATTTGAAAAATAGATTTGTTTATCTAAAAGAGCCAGGTTTCAAAGCCATTCGCTATATTTTGACTTGGTAGCATATTTTGGAAAATAGAAAAACGCGGTCGAATAGCCTTAAGTCTGGTGGTGATTTAGCACTCAGTCACAATACAAATAAGCAATTGTTGTTGCTTTCACAATCTCTTACTCTTATGTATTGGGATTTTTCTAGAAATGTTTAATTAATTTTTAATAAGTTATTTTCACCAATTTTTTTTTATTTAGTACTGGAAAGCTAATGTTCATTGTCGGTTAAAATTCCAAGTTCATTACTAAGTAGCGAGCGTCTCCACTTGACTCTTATGGCTCGAATGTCTGTTTTTTTCTGTTACTGCTTCGGTACAGGTCGCGCCGTTTCTCTGATCGACCTAAAATTTTGCACACATGTACAGTCAGGGTCATATATAAATCAAGAGGTCTGAAAGATACCTCTTTCACCGACATCTCGTGGTCAACTCTTGGTGTCATTATTTATATCGCCCTGTGAACTGCATTGTCGACATAAATAAGAAACATGGCTGATAATGTCAAAGGAAAATTCTCTATTCACCAGAGAAACTATCAAGCCTAGAAGAAATATAACATGGAACGTAAAGAGAGCATTATATATCGATACCTTGGCCTAGGCATAGCATTAAGACTATGCCATAGTTCTTATATTTGCCTTAGTTTCTAGTTAATTTTGAATAATTCTATCTTAGCTGTCAAGTCTTATTTGCAAACCACCAAAGTTTGTTTTATGCTTTTGTTTTGATAGAATCGTATTTATCTTCTGACTGCCTTCTAGATATTGACTATTTTGTTGACCAAGAGTCTTTCAAAGCCCCCTAAATAATATTAATAACATCAAATAGTCTAGGGAACTTCCATCGATCGATAATGCAGTTCACAGGGCAATATAAATAATGGCACCAAGAGTTGACCACGAGATGTCGGTGAAAGAGGTATCTTTCAGACCTCTTGATTTATATATGACCCTGACTGTACATACCACCTATGCGGGTTGCTGTATAGTTTTTGAACAAAATCCGATCGTTGGTTATAAAAAATAAAAAATAAAATAAAAAATAACACACGCAACGCCATCGTTCAGTCGCAGGCAGCTCGGTTTCCGACCACGCGAGACGATTTTTGGAGGGATTTACATGACGGCAGGGAAACACCAGTTTCTCATCCGCTATTGGTGATACAGACGAGTTGTTAGGTGGAAATTAAAGCTGAGGGTTCCACACATGCGGTGAATATAAAATATTCTACATTTTCCTTTAATTTAATCTATGTACGATTGGCTGAACATAAGCGACTTTGATTCACGTTTTCAGCGGTACAGTAAAAAAAATCAAAATAAGTAAACTAAGAAAGATAACGTAATGAAACATATGTCAAATCACGTGTAAAAGAACTATAAAAACGTGGTTAAAATTGCATATCATTCTAACAAACCGATTTTGTTAAACAGGTGTTTCCGTTTTAATGTTTTAAATTTCCGGGACAGCCCGAAAAAATGGCAATAAAAATAAAATTTTACTTTTTTAACATCAAATACATCATAGTTAATCATTCTGTGAAAAATGAAAGAATTATAAAAATATCTCCAATATGTCTAGATTAGCCTTAAAGAATTATTGGTATGTAACCTTATGGGAATGTCGTACTCGGGTCGTGTTGCACGTACCGGTGCTCGCTCAACAACGCGACGGGACTTTAGCGTTTTCCTAGTATTATTGGATGAGCGTAGCGAGCGTAGCGAGCGAAGCGAAGATTCCATTCTACTACACTGGAGAAAAAAATCCGGAATGTTTTTTTTTCTTTCTTTCTTTCTTTCTTTCTTTTTTTGTATTTTTGTGTGTCTGTGAACACGATTCCGGCTAAACCGATACTCCGATTGCGATAAAATTTTATGGAGACCTTCGAAATCTCTGAACTTAGAACTGCAATGTAGGAAAAATCGATCAAAAAATTATTTCTCTTGAAAATCGCAATTTTACGATTTTTTTCGTTTTTCTTTTTTGTTTTTGTTTGTATTTTTGTGTGTTTGTTAACACGATTCCGGCTAAACCAATACTCCAATTGCAATGAAATTTTCTGGAGACCTTTGAAATCTTTGAACTTAGAACTGCCATCATTTTGAGCGATATCGAAAAATTATTTCTCATGAAAATCGCAATTTTACGAATTTTTTCGTTTTTCTTGTTTTTTCCGTTTGTATTTTTGTGTGTTTGTTAACACGATTCCGGCTAAACCGATACTCCAATTGCGATGATATTTTCTGGAGACCTTCGAAATCTTTAAACTTAGACCTGCCACGTTTTTGGGTACAATCGAAGAAATATTTCTCATGAATATCGTACTTTTACGATTTTTTCCGATTTTTAGTGCGATATTTTCGTGACATTTGGGCCGATTCTGACCAAACGGGTGGGGCTACAACGTTCATATTTCACATGGACATTAACGTAATGGTGATGTATTGCTTTTTGAAAGAAAAAGTTGAAAAAAATAGCCAGAATCCATAGAAATAAAGGTTTTAATATGTGTTTTTTCGAGGTTTATAATAACAATTAACAAGTAACAATAGAAACTTGACAACAATCACCATTTCTGTAAACGGCCGGAGGCCATTTACAGAGAAAAATCTTAATCCAGGGATGTATTTATCCTGTTTTTTTTCCTTTTTTTCCTGTTTTCTCACATGTTGTATGTTCCTTTAGGAGCCAAATGAAGGTTTCTCAATCGGCTATCGTCCCCCATTAGATAGTTGTGCACATACATAGTTGTGAGCGCTCAACGAAGGTGGTGGAGTTACAGTAAGAAACTTGGCGAAAAGTTGGCCCACATTTGAGATTTACACTATGAAAATATGCATAAAATCTATCTTATCATAACCTCTCGAGGCCAACGTAAAAGACATTAATTTTAGAACCATCTCACGTTAAAAAGCACATTTTGTGCTAATGTTTAAAAGTAAAAAAATGCCTGAAATTTTGTGAATAAACAGGTTGGATCTCAAGGAAGACAAGAAAATAAAATAATACATACACAAATTGAAGTTGTATGCCACAGTTTAGATCTATGAATGCAAAAAGTACTGGATCGCCGTCTCACGGTTAACGGATAGCACGTTTGCTGTTACTACGAATGTGGCTTTTTGAACCTATATCAATTTATGTTAAGTAGATAAGGGGCTTCATATGTTACAATTTGGATTTTGTGCCCAAACTTTTTTTTTTTTTTTGCAAAACGCTGATATTTAGCCCTATGACAAAAATAATCGTAGCCACTGACGGCGGACAGAAATCCTTTCAGCGGGTTTTACCTATAGTTCTTCCCCGTTCGACGCCAGAACGATTTCCCCCTGTTTTGAACGGCCATAGAAATTATGAGAGAGAAGTGACCACTGTATTTGCCGTCTTCCTGGAACGATCGGGCCAATTTAGAGAAAAGAATGTCAAACTTGCATGCACAATGAATGTCAAAACACAATAGCTATACCTGTATTTAATTACCGTCTTATTGCCAACTACATTTATAAAACAAATTGCGTAATAGTAAAATATAATCGAAAGTTTTGAAAAATTGTGAAAAAGCTCCGAATTTGATGAAAAACTTTTTTATTTTCTTATGTACGACGAAAAGATAGCAATTTACGAGTAATAAAAACTGTAAGGACTTATAATCAACAATGTAATATAGGCATTTAAGTGCATTGCATTGTTATGATTCGTTTGTTTTTTTAATGTGTTATACGATGTACCCAGACTGAACATAGATCCAGCAATTTAGTTTCTGACATCCGCCCGGCAAATGAAAAACATCCAAAACCACGTGATCTATAAATTAATTGAACTGAATTTATCCTTTTACTTTTAAATCTATGCATTTGCATTTCACTTGCACTTGCACTTGCACACACACATAAATAAATAAATAAATAAATAAATAAATAAATAAATAAAATTAAATAATAAATAAAATAAATAAATAAATAAATAAAAAGAAAGAAAGAAAGAAAGAAAGAAAGAAAGAAAGAAAGAAGTAAAATTAAATAAAGAAGTAAAAAGAAAGAAAGAAAGCAAGAAATAAAAACAAATACGCACACACACTTAGAAACTCAATTTACAACAATCGAGAAGAATGCTGTTTATTGTAGTGTTTATTGACTTCTTAACTGTTTATTAACTGCAAAAAAGCATTCTACATTTTATTGATACACAAAATCACGCACCAAATGCAAAATATGTTAAATGCAATACACATAACTATAATTTTTAATTAGTTTTTGTGTGTGGAGATAATATTATATGCTTGCTATGAAAGTATTATCATTGAGTATATAAGGTATTATGCAATTATTATAAAATGTAAAATAATTATTAACTGAGACTCGAAACCAGCTCCCGAATCTTCGCATTGGTGCATCTATAATCGTATACAACATTCAAACTATGCATGGACAAGAAGTGACAAGTGTGATTGGTGTTTAAACATAATTTTTTTAAAGTTAAATAAGTTAACTGTAAGGAAAAGAAATAATATTTTTAATAAGCATAATCAAAATGTAATTAAATCAACCTAACAATACCCGTCTACAATGGGTATAAAAAGCAGGTGTTTGAAACAATCGACAAATTCAAATCATTGCGTTTGTTGCTAGGAAACCGTAAGTAAACTAATGGCGTTTTCCATTGGCATGCACTCGGCGAGTGCAGAGAAGTCATTGTTGTCAACCTCCACTTGAATAACATTACAAAACTCAACAAATGAAAAGACAAGTGGCAATCCAGTGCGCACTAGGGCGCACTAGTGCGACCTGAGAGCGGCCAATGGAAAACGCCATTAGACTTCTTGTACAAGATGATTATTTTTTAACCATGCAGTGGAATCTAAAATTAAGAATGAGCCTTGGGGCCCAAAGTTACCGTCCGATTTTTTTACAATTAATGACGACAATTTTCATCTTTCCCAATCTCACTTTGCACCATTTTTTTTGTTACTAATTCTCAATATTCCACACTTTTCGAAAATATTTTTACGTTTTTGACAGTCCTGATCCAAAGTTACCGTCCGATTTCTTCAAATTTGTTGTTATTGTGAAAGAGTGGAATATTTCCAATTATTCATTATTTTCATTGTTTCTTCTGCTTATAGTTTCAAACTTTCGATGAGTAATTATTGCAATTGAGATATAATCAAATCCAAGTTGTTCTGAATCGGTATTGTTGATTCTGGCGTTGATCCGCGGGTGTTACACTGTCCATAACACTGATTGCTGTATTTCCTATTAAAAATATCAATCTTTGGTTGGTTATCGCTCACCGTCGATTGCGTCGGGGCCTACAGGGTTGGCTTGGTCGCTTTGGTTTACTGTCCCCCACTGAGAAAATCAGTTATAAGACTGAGTGGTTAGACTCTAAAACGAATTTATTTGTGTAACTAATTGTTAATTTAATTTATCTGTTGATCTATAAGCTACTAGAATTTCGTTTGGGGCCATCAAATTTTGGATTTATTGGCATTTTGTTAGTTAAGTGAGAAAATCTTAGGTCAATCGGTAAAGTTTTGGGTATAGTTACGTAATTATACATAAGTCAAGAGTGGTATGATTATTTAACAAAGTTGTTATTAACTGAAGAATTAAATTAGTTAAGCGTATTTTTCATTTATTATTTACTCCTAAAATATGCTTTCATTTCATACCCAAATCGACTATGTTGTGATCATTTTGCAGTTGCACATATAATTTGGATTTAAGTAATTGATTGTCATTAATGGAATAAACCTGATTAATAGGAAAGTTACAAGAACTCAGGTTTGGGCCACCATTTCTTTCTTTTCTTTGTGCTTGTATTGTTTTAATTTGATACATTAGTTGATTGTGGTTCGTGGAATTCCGATAATTAGTTGATATTAAAGTAATTATTAGCTTCATTAATCAATTAATCTCTAAGTTGTAGGAATTTCGTTCGGGGCCGTCAAAATTTTAATTTATTGGCATCATGTTAGAGAAGTGGATATATTTTATGACAATCGGTTGAGTTTAGGTATACATTATACATTCGTCAAAAGAGGTAAAAATTAACTAAAATATAATTAATAAGATAAATAATTTATTTATTTTAAATATTGTTTCGGTTATTTATTTCTTGTAAAATAAGCTTCTATTTGATACCAATGTCGACTATGTAGTTTCTTTGTTAAATGTACGTTTTGCTTAATTTATTTAATTTATTCAATTAACCAGTACGTTACAGGATCTCACCCTGGGGCAATCGATTTCTGGATTCCGTGGTATTATATTAGTGAAATCACCAATTTTCATGCTTTCTTCACGATTTGCACGATTGTTAGGATTAAAGCCCAATTAATGTATCGCTCTTTTTCTTTTTCTTTTTTTTCCTAAAACCAACATTAAATTCTCTGTACAATTACCTCTAGGAACTGCTCTCGTTCAAACTATGTTTTTGAGGGCAGCTCACTAGAATATATCTTTTACCTGTTGCAATTACCATGTAATGTACTACTGATAAATAAATAAATAAATAAATAAATAAATAAATAAATAAATAAATAAATAAATAAATTTTCGTAAAAAATATATTTTCCAATATAACTGTTACTTTAGGTCCCAGGGCTGTCAAAAGAGGGGGATTGGAAATCAAAGTTTAATATAAGTGAAATAAATATAAGTGTATATTACTAACAATTATTCTTTTTGTAAAAAAAAATCGTAGATTTACCGCCCTTTCATAAAAAAAACATACTTAAAACACGCAAGGTACTTTTGGGCCCCGGGGCTGTCAAAATGGAGTAACATTTTTGTTTGTTTTAAATAGCAAATTAGTAAATAATATTGTATAAAAATTAATTTGAAGTAATTTTTACTTCGTGTAACAAGTCGTCAATTTTCCGCACTTCCATAAAAAAAATATCTTACACAATCTTTACACATATTTCGTTCTGGCTATGTTTTCCATAGTAGGCCTATTGTATGCATTTCAAAATACGTTCTATAATTTTTAAATACAATCCAGAAATAAAAAATCTATTACGACCGTTGTTTTTGGGCCTAATTTCACAATCCCTTGTTTAATGTGTAACTATATGGAGCCCAGATTTGTGTAGGCCTGGAGCTCTAACTACGTGTGCACAAGCACAATTGCTCAAATATTGTTGTTAACAATATAATGTCTTATAACGAGACAGATTTTGGTGCATGGACAACAACAAATATTATTGTTAATAACAATTTCATAATCCCTTGTTTTATTGGAACTACAGGGAGACCAGATTTGTGTAGGCCTGGTGCTCTAACTACGTGTGCACAAACACAATTGCTCAAATATTGCTGTTAACAATATAATTTCAAATAACGAGACAAATTTTTGTGCATGGACAACAACAATTGTTATTGTTAGTAACAATTTCACAAATTCCTTGTTTTATGTGAAACTATAGAGTTCAGATTTGAGTACGCCTGGAGCTCTAACTGCATGTGCACAAGCACATTTGCTTAAATATTGTTGTTAACAATATAATATCTTATAACAAGACAAATTTTTGTGCATGGACAACAACAATTGTTATTGTTATTACCAATTTAAAAAAAAAAAAATTGTTTTATATGGAACTATAGGGAGCTCAGATTTGTGTAGGTCTGGAGCTCTGACTACTTGTGCACAAGCACAATTGCTCAAATATTGTTGTAAACAATATAATATCTTGTAACGAGACAAATTTTGGTGCATGGACAACAACAATTGCTATTGTTAAGCGAGCGAAGCGAGCGTTTCCATTTGACTCTGAAGGAAAAAATAGTCACTAGCTTTTTTTTTTTTTGTTTGTTTGTTTTTTGTTTGTTTGTATGTCTTGCCATAACGTTCGAACGGAGGCTCGGATCGATTTGAAATTTTGACCATCCGCATAGCTTTGTTCTTGATTGAATGTCATTAGTTTTGTGTCAAAATCGTTCAAAAAGTTAAAAAGTTACATTAAAGTTAATCGAAAGTTTTTTTTTAAAACTAAACGGCGACAAAATCTGAGGTGGCCAAATCATTAAGAATGTCCGTCCGGTCACGAATATGTTAATTTTATTTTGATCCGATAAGTATTGTAAATGGAAATTACATTATAACAAAAGTAACGTTGCCATGGCAACGAAAAGACGCGCGAAGTTTCTAATGCACTGCCACCTAGAAGTAATCAAAATACTTTCGAGGGAGCAGTGTATTATTTGTCACCAAAGAGTTTAAATAGTTTTCCCAAGGAGTCAAGGTCCTCTAGCTGGCGGTGGATTTTATCCACAAAGTAAAGGTTTACACTCGGGTTTTCTCAAATACCTTGGCAATAATAAATAATATTGGAAACATGGCCCTGTGGACAGCGAACGTCGCAAATTTTAAAATTTAAAAATGTGCAATGTGGGTCTAGCTATAGCACGTGCTCGCTTATCAACGCGTCCAACTGAGCGTTTCCTAGTTAGGAACAATTTCACAAATTCCTTGTTGGTTATGTGACACTATAGAGTTCAGATTTGTGTAGGCCTAGTGCTTTAACTTCGTGTTCACAAGCACAATTGCTCAATTATTGTTGTTTACAATATAATGTTAAATAACGAGACAAATTTTGGTGCATGGACAACAATAATTGTTATTGTTACTAACAATTTCATAAATTCCTTCTTTTATCTGGAACTATAGAGTTCAGATTTGTGTAGGCCTGGAGCTCTAACCACGTGTGTTCAAGCACAATTGCTCAAATATTGTTGTGCTCAACAAAATTAATTATTAATATTTAATACAATTACACCTGTGGGAGTGTTTCCCGACCATCCAAATCGGGAAAAATTAAAAATGTTATTGTTTATTGAGCGAGCGTAGCGAGCGTCTCCACTTGACTCTTATGGCTCGAATGTCTGTTTTTTTTTTTTTTTTTCTCTGTTACTGCTTCGATACAGGTCGCACCGTTTCTCTGATCGACCTGAAATTTTGCACACATGTACAGTCAGGGTCATATATAAATCAAGAGGTCTGAAAGATACCTCTTTCACCGACATCTCGTGGTCAACTCTTGGTGTCATTATTTATATCGCCCTGTGAACTGCATTATCGACATAAATAAGAAACATGGCTGATAATGTCAAAGGAAAATTCTCTATTCACCAGAGAAACTATCAAGCCTAGAAGAAATATAACATGAAACGTAAAGAGAGCATTATATATCGATACCTTGGCCTAGGCATAGCATTAAGACTATGCCTTTCTTCTTATATTTGCCTTAGTTTCTAGTTAATTTTGAATAATTCTATCTTAGCTGTCAAGTCTTATTTGCAAACCACCAAAGTTTGTTTTATGCTTTTGTTTTGATAAAATTGTATTTTTCTGCTGACTGCCTTCTAGATATTGACTATTTTGTTGACCAAGAGTCTTTCAAAGCCTCCTAAATAATATTAATAACATCAAATAGTCTAGGGAACTTCCATCGATCGATAATGCAGTTCACAGGTAGATATAAATAATGGCACCAAGAGTTGACCACGAGATGTCGGTGAAAGAGGTATCTTTCAGACCTCTTGATTTATATATGACCCTGACTGTACATACCACCTAGGCGGGTTGCTGTATAGTTTTGTGGCAAAATCGTTCAAAAAGTTAAAAAGTTACATTAAAGTTAATCGAAAGTTTTTTTTTCAAACTAAACGGCGACAAAATCTGAGGTGGCCAAATCATTTAGAATGTCCGTCCGATCACGAATATGTTATTTTTATTTTGATCCGATAAGTAGTGTAGATGGAAATTACATTATAACAAAGTCCCGTTACCATGGCAACGGAAAGTCGCACAGCTTTTTTGGCTCATGATAGCGGTCAAACGGAGGCTCGGATCGAGTTGAAATTTTGACCATCTGCAAGTTTCGTTCCCGATTGAATGCCATTAGTTTTGTGGCAAAATCGTTCAAAAAGTTATAAAGTTACATTAAAGTTAATCTAAAGTTTTTTTTAAAAACTAAACGGCGACAAAATCTGAGGTAGCCAAATCATTTAGAATGTCCGTCCGGTCACGAATATGTTAATTTTATTTTGATCCGATAATTGTAGTGTAGATAGCAATCACATTTTAACAAAAGTAACGTTATCATGGCAACGAAAAGTCGCACAAGAATTCTGGTCACTATGTACTGCCACCTAGAAGAAATCAAGAGTAAAATAGTTTTCCCAAAGAAATGATGTCAAGGTCCTCTAGATGGCTGTGGATTTTATCCATTCTCTCCTATTTTACAAATTTTCAGCTAAATCGATCAAGACCTAAAAGACTTATTGGTATGTAACATTATGGGAATGTCGTACTCGGGTCGTGTTGCACGTACCGGTGCTCGCTCAACAACGCGTCCAACTGAGCAGTTTCCTAGTTATATCCAATGAAGTCCATGTAGCTGCAATTTAGATCCATAATTTTATTTGGGCTTGTTGTTGATTTTGTACCATGTGTGTAGAAGTGATAAAACTTCCTTAAATTCCTTATTCAACAACAATGTTGTATACGCTATGACTTGTTAGTTGTTCCTTCTTAATTAATATAATAAATAATAATAATAATAAATGGTTTATTGTCATAGTATGGGTGAATGAATGAATCTTTATTGTACAATCTTGAGTGTATTACACTCTTTACAGATTTTGTAGTTACATTGTTGTTATTATGCAAATTTATTAATCATGGTTCTAATATAAGACTAAACTAAGATGAAGTTAGATTTTGTAATTGCATAGTTGGAATGTTTACTGGCGATCTATGTTTATAATATAGGCCTAAAACTAAAACTAACACTAAGAGTAATTATATAATCAAAAGTAACATAATGCTAAAACTAAAAGTAAAGAAAAGAAGATAATATAATCTGATTGTGACATGCAACAGTAGCATATTGAAGGTTAGACAAAAGAAGAAAAGAAGACAGAATGTGGTATAGAGCGAAAGCATCGTAACACGAGAAATCTCCATCTCGATTCCTTTAGAGTTATACATATTATAATTTTGTGGTTAGAGCTTGATAAGGAGTTGAATTATAATCAAAGCTGTATAAAATGAGGGGCGGGGAAGAGTTGGCGGTATTGGGTAGCTGATGTAGTTTATTTCAAAAGCAGTTCTTAATTTTCGTTAAAAGAAGTTTTTTCAGTGAGTTTTTAAAGAGTGCACTATTCATGTTAATCCTGTCATATAAGATCTTTTATTGATGTTTGGAGGAAAAAATTGCGATGTTGCTGAATTTTTGCAGAGACCTTCCTTATATAATACTAATCAACATACTAAAACTCCCCTACAATCGGACTGGAGCTTCGGCCGCCATATTGGAAAATGGCGGCCAAAACGTGTTTGTTTTAGTATATCTCCGAAATGGATGACCTTGGACAAAATGTTTAAATGACAAAAATATTAAACAATAAATTCCATACAAAAATGGTGTCTACCATATTTTTGGTAGGGTCAACGGTGACGTCACAAAATCGTGTTATATATGTTGCTTATTCAAGTACCAGTTGATTTCCTATTTTATACACCTAGCATAGAACAATTGCATTTAAAACGATTAAAAAATGGTTTAATAATAAATTAACCTTTTCTATTGTTTTAAGAAAGCTTTCAATATCAAGAAAAAAAATATGAGAAACGAAATTAGTTTGTGCATTTATGCGGAATTTTGGTTTTTCCATTGTTGGTATTTCCAAAAAAAAGGCCATTTTGACTATCCAAAATTAAGTACAATATTGCATTAGAGGAAAAATTCTTGCTACTCACATAATAGTGACTATGATAACGATCCAAATTCAACATTTTTTAAAATCCAATATGGCTGCCAATTCCTAATATAAACAATATTGACCATTTTTTAACACATTTTTTGGAAAATCAATAGTTAAGATGAAAATTTAAGTATATTTTTTAAATGATTTTGATTAAAGATTAATAATGCGACTTAAAGAATAATTTCGATATCCTAGAAATCCAATATGGCCGCCAGAAATCTATGAAACACATTTTGTTTCGAGAAGTAAATTTTTAGTCAAGTAGAAATTTTGTAATTATATTTCAGATGGTGACCTTTATACAGAGAAAAAAATCATATAAAATCGGAGCAGAATTATGACCACCATCTTGAAAAATGGCGGTCCAAAGTGGTTTTTCCCATTTATCTCTAAAATGGTTGGAGATAGACAAAAGGTTTAAATGTAAAAAATGTTCACCATCCAATTCTCTACAACAATGGTTTACCATATATTGTGTAGGGGTAACGATGACGTCACAAAAATGTGTTATATATGAATAGGAACGAAATCGATTAGTAGGCCTACTTTCACCAGGAATTTTGGTTTTTCCATTGTTCGTGTTTCCTAAAAAATATTTCACATGGCTATCCATAAAGCTCTGAATCGCCTTATAGAATAAGTATTTTCATTACATACCGTACTGGCAAAGATTGTGATCCAAATCAAACTAAATACATAATCTAAATATAAGTGGAATACAAAGATTTTGTATTGGCTATATACTGATTTGAGTTGAAAGCTTAAAGTTAGTATGGACGGTAAACAAGTTGAATCAATATTAAATCTATAGGAACTCAAACCTGCGATAAATGATTATATTAACAGGAACAGGGTTGGTATTGAACAGTTAAAAATATTTTCAAGGCATACCAAATCACGTTCTGAGACAACGTATTTCTTCTCACCATTTGGAGATAAAGTGATTATCTTGCCATCTTGGGTCCAGACGCTGCGTTTTCCTGCGATTTGTTGACAGCGGCGAAGAAGTTGCATTCTGATTTTGGTTAGGGATTCCGTGATTGCTACAGCGGAACCCTCCAGGGCTTTTTTACTTCTCCATACGTCATCCCTAACACCATAGCTAATGAATTTTATGATGACTTGGCCTACTGTTTTTGTGTCTGGGATTGTTAGAATGAAGGCGATGACAGCGGTCAATATCATTAGTACCATCTATTTTGTACCTAAGATTCAGCCGATCGTTGATTGTTGACACTATCAGTTTGGTGGTATCTGCTTTAGGTGATTCCGTAAGGCCATGGACAATCAAGCAATTTCTACGTGTGTAGGCCTATTGCTCTAGAGAGTCGATTTTTTCACGGAGGGGCTGTACCTCGCGCTCGATGAGTGCTTTGATTTCATCCAACTGGCTCTGCACAGCAGCTTTAATCATACCGATCTCTTTTACCCATTCCTCTCTTTTTTCCTCTCTCCTTCCTCTCCTTCCTCTCTTCCTCTCTCTCTTTTCTCTCCTTCTCTCTCTCTTCTTTCCTCCTTCCTTTCAAAGAACTTCACAATAGAATACACCCACACACAGGCTTCGGCTCTAGGTGGGTCTTCTTCTTGCACCTATAAAACCGGCTATATTTACTTGTGTTATGTATACTGTATACTGAAGAAGAAGAATAAAGTCTTATCTTATCTTATCTTATCTTATCCTCTCTTAAGCCAAGAATGGCATCGGAGGGTACTGTCTCGGGGGTTGATTGAATGTTTGAAAGTTTTGACTCGATGTTATCAGTTGCTGATTTGAGCATTACCTCAAATTTCCGCTCAAGATCAAGATACCGTTCATCCATCTGTTTTTGGTTTCTTGAGGGTGCCATGGTGAGTGCGCGTGTTAGCTTGTTTGTTGGGCAGGGTTGGCAGTACTGATGTGGTGCGCAGTAGGATGGGTGCGCAGTGCTCGGATGTGTCTATTTGCACGACTCGCCGTATAACGTCGATCGGTAGAATGTGCGTAGCCAGGTGATGTCTATGGCAGGCTGTGAGATGGGCGCGCAAGCGCGCTACGAAGTGAGGTTATGGTACGATGATGTTATGATTGAAGATTAGGCCTATACCTTATTCAAGGTAGTTATGAGCATGAGATAAGTTGTATAGTAGGACTAGTTGGTAATAAAGTGCGTTTTAAGTTTACCTCATTTGATATTGAGAGATGACCCCTGTTTCAGTTAATATTAAACGCGTATGATTGGTTGTTCGTCCATGCCAGCTGCCGGAAGTGACGTCTACATACTTAAATAGGCCCTACTAAATTACTAACTTGCATAAAATTCCGTGGATTAGGCTGCAATGTGAATTATATATTGTCAATTTTATTAATGGTTTGATAATACATACGTAATTATTCACTTTTTAAACTTAGCGTATTTTTATATGTTGGTAGCAGTGTATATTCCAAGAGCTGGGAGCCGAGAGTCGGCAGCTAACTTCCGCAGGTTCTTACAATGGCGGCCAAGATGGCTACCGCGCGAATCGGAAGCACTGTGACGTCAATTGAATACACTCCCCCCCCCCCCGCGACGTTCCCTAACCTATGCAACCTAAACAAGGACTTTCTTTTAAAATAGCTCTCCGTTTTATGTCTTGAAGTTTTTTTTGTTGTTTTTGAGCAAAAAAAAACGGTTTTAATCGGAATCCCCCTTAACCGAACAAGTTCCGCCAAGCGCGAATCACGCTAGATAGCGCCACTGTCGCCATGCTCAAACCGCCAAAACCGCGTTCTTCCTGTTGCCTTGCAGAATTTTCTTTGTCACAGCTCGCAGTAGCATCATCTCCCAAGTGAACTTGTGAAGAGTTAAATTGGAGGAAAAGAACATTGAAGCGGATTCGAGTATGCAAGAAGCACAAGAAGTTATTGAAAAAGCTTACCAAGTATGTTTTCCATATTAATATCATTATAGGGCCTAGGCCCTAGTCTCGCGGATTAGCGGAAGGTCTAGGCTAGGCCTAGGGCCTAGGGGCTAGGCTAGCCCTAGCCCTACATGAGGCCTCGGTGCAAACATTCAAGCTTCTACGCCTACCCTAGCCCTTGGCCTAGGCCTGGCATTTAATTTTGAATTTCCATGAGGAAGGTCTGCTGGCTTTTACTGGTTCTGCAAATCTAACTCAGCTAGGATAAAACTAGGGGCTAGGGCTGGGCTTAGGCTAGGCCCTACCTAGGCCTAGGTCCTTGACCCTATTTCACTAGCGCCTAGTTACCTAGAGGCCTAAGCCTAGCCTAGGCCTAGGCCCTAGGGCTAGACAATTCTATAGCCTAGGCTAGGCCTAGCTAGGCTAGGGCGTAGGTCACTGTTGGCCCTAAGTTATTTATTAGAAAATTAAATAAATAGTTATAGCTAGCAATAAGTTGCTTAAGCCTAGGGTGGGCCTAGGCTAGCTTATATCTACCACAAATCAAGACAAGTCTGACTTGATAACATGCCCTAGGCCTAGGACCTAGACTGGTCCTAATCACAAAGATACCTTAGATAAGTGATAGGCCTAGCCTAAGCCTAGCCTCAGGGCCGTATTAAGGGGGGGGCTTTAGGGGCTGCAGCCCCCGGCCTCGCTCTCGTGGCGGCCTCAGAATTTCACCTCCGCCTACAGTTTTTTTCCATGTATAACGTTTTTGTGAATGTAATTTTTGTAACTTGTAACAAATAATATCCCTAGTGGAATATTTTAGCGTTCCTATAATTTATAAGCGTAGGGTTAAAACTTAAAAGACATAGCATGTACGGTAGATACGTTTGCAACCCGGCCTAAATCGCGAGGAACATTATACATTGTTGGCGCTTTGTTTGTTGAACTTTGTAAAATTGAATCAGCTCTTATGGCAGTCATGTGACATAGGCCTACAATTCTTGAACGCACTGACAAAGTCAGTGAAACATGACAAAAACCTGGGCTTGATTTGACAGTCGCTGTTAATCTCCTAAAATCATTGTATGAGTACGTGTCACAGTTGAGAAATTCCTATTCTGATTTTGAAACTCGGGCAACGAAGTTGAGCACAAGTGTAAACCCAACATATGCTGATGAAGATAAAAGAGTACGTGTGCCAAAATATCCAGATGGAAAAACTGATCTTCAGTTACAAGGAAAGGATAAATTCAAAATAGAAACCTTCAACACAATTGTTGACCTTTACGGTAATGAGATTACTAAACAAATTGAAGTTTATTCAGAACTGTGTTAAAAATTTGGGTTATTATCACGAATGACCAATCAACAACTGTCCTACGATGATCAGATTGCTGCCGAAAATTTAGTAATTTTCTACCCAAATGATCTCGACGCTGCATTATGTTTTGCTGTTACATTAAACATGCAGATCTAAATAATAATAACGCTCAAGCAATTCTCAAACACATCGTACAAAACGATCTTGAAAATAGGCCTACATTTCCGTATGTATATATTGCCTTACGTTTGTATCTAACAATACCAGTGGTTAATTGTGAAGCTGAACGTTCATTTTCTAAATCAAGTTTTATCAAAAACCGCTTGCGCACAACAATGGGTGAAAAGAGACACAATTTACTAGTCCTAACGTACATCGAAAATGACGTTCTTCGGCGACTGTCGTTTGAAAAGACGGTAGAAGAATTTGCATCAACAAAATGTCTCGGTCGGAGGGGGGGGGGGGGTAGTCAACAGATTAAGTTAAAAAAAACGGCCTCACAAAAAAATTAGCCCCCGGCCTCCAAATCTCTTAATACGGCCCTGCCCAGCCTCACTAATTTCAGCTTTCTAAACCCAAACCCTAGGGCTAGGTAGGCCTAGGCCCTTAGGCCTTTGTCTGTGAAAAGATCAAAAAGTCCCAAATGGGGTTTGAACTTGAAGGCAAATGCCTTGCAAACGCGTCGTCATCTTCCACAACTTAGCACAGGAACGCCAAAATAATTAATTAAATCATTGAAAAATCGCAAAGGCAACGAACACTCGTCAAAACAATCATAATGAAGTCGTTCAATACAAGGTTATAAAGGTTTTGATACCGTTTACACCCCAATTTTTTTTTGATTTGACGCTAGCGCGATCTGTCGGCGAGAACGTAAACTTCTTGCACTTTAAATCAAAAGTTGAGCTCTTGCGGCAAAAATTTAAACTCCTTGCACTTTTAGCAGGCTCTTTAATTTAAAATTACGCGAGTTGAAGAATCGGCAATATTTTCATTGATAGCCGATTATTGCCGATTCTGCGAATAATCAGCTGAATCGGCATCGGCCCATCTCTATTTTTGTCTCTCATATGGCACTCTGCACCAATATTGTTCATCCAGTCTCGTCATCTTTTCATGCAGACACACTGCAGCCACATTTCCTCCAGACTCAAGTGGTGGGATGTTTGTTCTGGCCTGCAGAGCTGTAATTGGAGTGGACTTCACACTGTTCCCGTGGAGTTTCTCATAGCTTGGTTTTGCATCATGTCTAGCTTCTCTGCAATTTACTTTTAGGTGCTGTGACAAGCAACGCACTTGTGCATTGTAGTAGTGGTCTGATGATGCTGATGCTGACCATTCTAAAATAGATAGGCCTAGTAATTAGTATTCTAATTACCTAGGCCTACATGTGCCGTACTATACCAGTGTTTTCCCCAGAAAAAAAATTTCACTGGGTATTCCATAAACTTTGCCGGGTAGGGCCAAAACATAGTGGGGGTCCGGGGGCAAAAATTTGAGATCCTAGATTCGATTTGGTGAGTTTTAGAGGTTTTTGAAGCCCTTTTAAGTAGCTTGCTTTAGTTGGTTTAGTAGTATGAACATTGCAAATTTGATTGAAATTATAGTCTAAGCCTATTTTCTCCCTTGTAATTTAGGCTATGTGAATTACTGTAGGTAGTCCTACTCCTATTGCAACAATGAGTACAATAGGCCCTTAAAGATGATGATGTTATTCTTTCTAAGTGTTTATTATCTAAGATTTGTAGGTTTACAATTACTACAACTTGATACATTGTTGTATTTGCTGACTTTATTTTTATTACTTTAAAATTCGTCCTGTAGCAATCAATAAAATGAAAAATTGGAAATTGGAAAATTGCTAAAATTGTTCACTTGTGTGTGCTCCTTGGGTGCAATGAATGTTCACGATCATAGCGATGATTGCCATTTTGCCAACTTATGTGTTTCGTTTAAATGCATTCCTTGTCGGGTTCTAAATCAGCGAGATTAGTCTCCACGATTTCGTTCACAATCTGCGCTGCAGTCTAGAGATGGGACGTTTAAACGTTTAGTGGACGGTTAGAGTTTATTAAATTTGCAAATCAATAAGTAAAAAAAATCATTTTTTTTCAATTTTTTTTTGCCGGGTGGCAGGGAATTATCCTGGCCTGGGGAGAACACTGCGTATAACAGCTGTGAATTACACTCAAGAATTATTGGCAAAAGGGTTTAAAAGAGTTAAAACTTAAAAGTGTTGTAATTGCCATCCCGAAGCTTTTATGCTCATCTTGAGACTGCGTGCAAATCTGACGGGCTCATTAGTACCGCTCTAAGCCGCTGCCAAACTGCGCTCGGCTTGGCTGGTTTGAAAAGTTGGGAAAATCTTTTTACCATTTTTCACTCATTCCATCATTATTGTTTGTCTTAGCTATTTGTAACGGGTCAATTGTCATTACCCGGGATTAGGCCTACACGTGCTGCTCGTTTGTCCAAGGTGGAATTTTTCCATTATCAATAGGCCTACAGGTGCTGAAGTGTGAGCCACCTTTTAAGTTAAATAGTTTAATTATGCTACCTACCGTACGTAAACATTTAAACTCCGATAATAAACGAGTTTCCAAAGACGATATTTTTATGACAATTCAAAATTAAGAATTTATTTTCACTCTTAACTAAGGATGCACACTATAATCAATATTTTCGATTATAATCAATATTAGATAAAATCTCGATACCTAATCAAAAGTCATTATCGATAGTAATCAAAATATCGTTCATTGGTTGAAAACGGCCCGAAACATGTCAATTAGTATTTTCCGCTTGAGCAGACAGAGATGGTAGGAGGTCACAAGGTGTTACTCGAGATTTATGTTTGGGAGCAAACTTAGCCGATAGCGGGAGGCAAATAAACAAAGACAACACAGACAGGACGGGGCAGCGAGTGGCATGAGATTGTATTGTTTTGAATTTCATTTAGGCCTAGGCCTACCTTATTTGGTCTTGAATTTTTAATTTTTAATATCGATTTGATATTACATTACCATTTTGATAATCGGAAATGAATAGAGTATCGATGTGCATCCCTCCTCTTAAAGTGACTCCAGTGAGTGTACCAGCGGACTCAATATTATTATTCACCTACAACTTATAAAATAGGTCCAACTTGGTATTTTTATGTCAGATAATTACAACTGTAGTTTATTTTACTACACTCAAAGTATTTATTTATTTTTTATTGTTACATTTTAGGAAAACATATTTATTTGCATCTCTTATTGGTACAGTCGCTAACTGACTAGTTCAGTATTTGCCAACCTCAGAAATCGAAACGTCTCATCAAAAGAACACGTAAATCACTAAAGTAGCCTAGGCTAATGGGCCTATGGACAAAGTAATATTGTGTTCGTTAAACATTAAACGAACAATATGATTGTCTCTCATGTAATTTGTATCAATAAATATACGATATGTAATAGTTGGAAACTTCTTCTTGAGAGTTTGGCCAACCTGGTATTTGGCTTGGCAACACGGCACCAGCAGCCTTCTGCCTCTGCTTCTGATCGAGTGGATAGAAACGCGCCGAGAGAATCTGCCACCTCGAAAGTGTTTCATACCAAAATAAACTGTAGTTGCGTATATATGCTATTTCCAGACGTAAATTACATTCAATAAATATTGGCAGAAGGCTTTAAAAGTATTAAAAGTGTTCTAATTGACATCACAAAACTTTTACGCTCGTTTTGAGTCGGCGTGCACATCTGCTGGGTTGAAGGAAGCGTACGCATCGCTCTGGACCGCCCGAGCTCTGTGGTCGCTAATGGCCCAACGGCTAGCGCGCTCGTTTTGTATGCGAAAGGTAGCCGGTTCGAGTTCCGACTGGGTAAACTTTTTAAATTTTTTTGGCTCATTCCATCTTTATTGTTCATGATTTTTATAACTTTTCAATTGGAAATTACTCAAATACAAGGACATTTTTCCCTCAACATTTGCTATTTACGTCAGTAAGCCTACACCTCTCAAAATGGAGTTTATGTTATGTTTATGTATGTATTTATGTGAGTTGTTTATGCATACTTTTTATTTGATTTTTTACATCTATCACATTCTTAGAACAATCTTTTCGCATAGACAGACTGTAGAATGTAAATTATTGTCCATTAATTATTAGGCCTACTCTAACAATGTTACACAACATGTGTTTCACTTATTTCGTAGTTAGGCCTACTGACGCGGTATCTAATATGGCTAAAACTGATTTTATATGTATTTCTTACTGGGCCTAATTTTTTTACCAGGCCCTAAAACCAAACGAGCTCGGTGAGTGTGGTGAAATTTGCCGTGGACGGCCGCACAAAATCGTCTTTGGGCCTACTACAGAGATTCTATGAATCAAGTGCATCAAGATTCAATCAAGCAATGAAAGCATTAAAAATATTTTCAGCTCTTGGTGTTCAGTTCAGCGTAACAGTTTTGCATATATACAAATTCATAAATTTTTCCATAAAATACAGCAATCAGAGTATTTTGCAAGAGGTTATTTGTTTCCTTCATAAGGTTATCAAATGAATTTGTTTTGACCGTGAAATATTCGGGGGTAAAATACTTCAATTCAATATTGTGTGTGTTGTCAGTACTGTAAACTGTTACCACGCGATAATAAGCCAAAGTAAACATGATGTAACATGTTGTTACACTGAGAGACAGCCAGACCACAGTTTGATACTGTCGCCAAACCCACGTTTAAAAACTCGCTCCCATTATTGCCTTGGTCAATTGCGCGTGGCTGTGGCCTGACGTCACGCAGCGTTGCCGCGCTTCCACTGACGCTCTCGTCCCCTAAGATTATTTTTGGACTTTCGGCATTCATATTTAAAAAAGTAGTTCGATAACAACCATTCTGTAAACGCGATTTATTTTCAGTATTTAATTACCTTCAATTTGATATATAATTTATTCATATGTCATTTAAAGTCAGTCTTCTGTAGTGAGTTTAATGTCGAAAAGTGTAGATTTTTGTGTACCTGCAATGTTAAAAGAAGCAAATTTCGTGATTTTTAAATCGAAATTTCTAAAAAAGTAAGTCGGTAACCCCCGTTCTGCGAGTTGTATTATCAAAAAGCACACTTTGAAGAGTCTATATTACCCTATGAATTCCAGCAAAATGCCATATCATGCATGTTTCACTGGATCGACTTTAACACTGTAGGCCTAGTAATACTGCATTTACTTAAGACCTAGGCTACATACAAGGACCTATTCATTAAAAAGTCAATGGACAACATAAAATACAGGCCTAGGGCCTTAATAGGTAAACAGAAATCTAATCATTTCCAATTTCAACCAAATCTTCCTTAAAAAGAAGATACCTAGGCCTATAAGAACTGGGTATTCTAAGATATCAGGTAGGATGCCTAGTCACTTATTTCTTCTGTGCTTATTAAATTTAAATACCCTAGGGCCTACACCCCAAGATCACATTTAACCCATGTCCTCTAAAGCTCCTCTCATCACCTAGGTAGCCTACTGGTGCACAACTATGTCTAGGCCAGGTGTGGGCAAACATTTTGAGGCAAGGGTCGGGCCTGACCACTATGAAAAATTACAACTCCCCTCCCCCCCCTAGCTAGACAACTTACAGATGTTGTTTTTTCAGTGTGACATGTGTAGGCCTAGCTGATTCATATTTTTCACCAAAGTGCAAATTCTGGTGTAAACGTGGACGTCAATATACATAGCACAGAGGACAGGTGTAGATCAGTTAATCTGGATCGGTGTTGGGACTCGTTGATTTTCATTAGTGAAAATGTCTGTTCACACACGTACGTGGAGCCAAACAAAACTAACACTTTTTTAGCCATGTCCCTTATTTCATGGAATTTTGTTTCATTTAACGCAGAGAAGAATTTGTCCGGTGCCACAGAGTTGTATGTATGTATGTTTTATTTGTTGGCTCTTTTAGCCATTCATTACATTCCATTTACATTAGTATTGAGCATTTTCAAAATTGTTCACATTAAATTATAATTTCACACAGTATTTCTTCTACAACTAAAAACTATTATTGCCTATGATTAAAGTATTTTATCTTATTCAAGTTCTCTGCTGTTTATCCAGTTTGTACATTTGGATTTGAACACACCCAGACTTTTTATTTCCTTTATTACACGTGGCAACTTGTCAAATTCCTTGAGCCCAGATATAAATATTGAATTTTGCCATTGTTTACTACTACATGTATTTCTGAAAGAGTTACCTTCCACCGCTCCTCTTGTATTAATATTATGCACTCCTCTTATGTCTGTAATCTTTTCTACAAGATAATTAGGCATCATATTATTTCTAATCTTAAATATAAATACTAATTTCTTTTCTAATTTATTATATATATATTTATTTATATTTCATTTCATTTCTTTTTGTACATGTCTTTTAACACATTGTCACTTTGTAAATCGATTAGCTCCAGCTGTAATTTAGCTGGGGCTTCTTCAAAGTCAAACGTGAAGGGAGACGATACAAGTTTCAGTTCCGTTTCAATTTTTTTGAAATCCGCAAACCGACGCATAAATTCCTCATGTAATTCACGTAACTTCCCGCTGTACATTTCAGCCTCTTCAACAGACACAGTATCGCGCCGTTGTTCAAGCGTAGGAAAGTGAGGAAATACATTTTGCTGTAAATTCCTTGAAAACAATAGCAACTTCATTTTAAATGCCTTCACATTTGTGTACATTTCCGGTACAAAAATACCCTTGCCTTGCAGTTTTACATTTAAATCATTTAAATGTGTCATCACATCAAGTGTAAATGCAAGGTCATTCAACCATTTGACATTTTTCAGTTCTGGGAACTCGGTGTCTTTATCTTTCATTTCAAGAAAAAGAA
This sequence comes from Sweltsa coloradensis, assembly GCA_024449915.1. Taxonomy (NCBI): domain Eukaryota; kingdom Metazoa; phylum Arthropoda; class Insecta; order Plecoptera; family Chloroperlidae; genus Sweltsa; species Sweltsa coloradensis. Next base: position 487,195 of record JAMZAV010000702.1, read on the forward strand.
TAATCTCATTTTTGAGTTCCCACACCCTTTTCAACACTTTCCCCAAACTCAACCAACGTACAGTCGTGTGATACAAAACGTCTGTGTGCTCAGCATCAATGTCTTCTAATAATGAAATGAACTCTCGGTGATTGAGACCCCTGGCTCTAATAAAATTCATAATTCGGGTAACAGGGTTCACAACATGTTGCATGTTCAGTACACGTTTACACAACACCTCTTGATGGATGATGCAATGTAGGAATATAATTTCATGATTACAATCAATCTCTTTGACTTTATCGTCATTTTTTTTTTAATAATCCAACATTTTTTCCTGTTAGGTTTGGGGAGCCGTCGGTCGTAACGTTAACAAGCTTTATCCAGGGTAGCATAAGCTTATCAATGCAATTGCCAACTTCGTTAAATAGGTCGACTCCTGTCGTAGTGTCTTTCATAGGTTGCATAGAGGCCAACTCTTCTGTGATTTCAAACTTGATTTCAAACTTATCATTTATGCCTCTCACAAATATTAAAAGTTGAGCCGTGTCCTTCACATCCGTGCTTTCATCCAACGCCAATGAGTAATATGTAAAACCTTTTACTTTGCACTTCAGTTGGCCAATCAAGTTAGTATCGATATCTTCAATTCGGCGAGTGATGGTCCTGCAAGACATACTAATGTTTTCGAACTGCTTCTTTTTTTCTGGACAAACCAAATTAGAGACTTCTACGAAACACTCTTTTAAAAACTCTCCTTCAGAAAATGACTATATTTTGCAATTTTATGAGTAATTACAAAACTTGCCTTTGTTGCTGACTCTTGATCTGAACTTTGTTTTGAAAACACGTTATGTTGTTTTTTCAATTGACTTACCAGTTCGTTGACTTTTATAAGTTTTTGATCTTCTGATAAGTTTCTGAATTTGTCGGCATGTTTCAAATTAAAATGCCTGCTTAAGTTATACTCTTTATTTAAAAACTGAAACACTTTCCTTACAAACTAAACAAATCGCTTGGGTTCCGACGTCTGTGAAAAAGTATTTCACTGTCCAGTCGTTATTAAAAACTCGACACTCACGATCCACTTTTCTAACTTTTGGTGCACTCATCTTATACTAAAATACGAGTCACAATCGAAAACTTCTAAGTAACACTTCACAATCAATCACTATCGCACATACTAGACTGGACACTTCAACCACCTGCACGCTCTCAGTGGCTGCAACCCTGAACACTGACGGTTAGTTTGGGACGGAAGGAGGCCAGGCCAATGAACTGCAAATGCCAAGTTGCCAACAGAAGGAATGGAAACATGTGATTTTGTATTTGTTAGAGTGGTAAGGGTTTGTAGCTGACCTTCAGCTCACAATGGCACCGACTATTTGACCGGCAAGGGGTGTGGGCAGGGGCAGACTGACAGGAACGGAAGGGAACTACGGAATTACTTAGGCGGGAGGGCCGTATTTCACAGTAAAACATAAACTGATGGTGGGCCGTTTGAAAAAGCTTCGCGGGCCGTAGTTTGCCCATCCCTGGTCTAGGCCCTAGACAGGACTACCGGTAATGCGATACAATAAATACCAAAGGCCTATGTTCTAAGCTAGGGTAATTGGATGAGCAAAGCAAAGACTTCAATTTCACTGACCCCCCTCTCCCAAAAATTAGCTTGCGTTTTTTTTTGTTTTTGTTTGTTTTTTTGTCTGTTTGTTTGCGCTCTACCGGGCGAACGGCATATGCGATCTTGATGAAAATTGGAGAGGACATTTGAAATCTCTGAACTTAGACCTGCCACGTTTTTGGGTCTAGGCCTACAATCGAAGAAATATTTCTCATGAATATCACACTTTTTTTATTTTTTCCGATTTTTAATGTGATCTTTTCGTGACATTTGAGCCGATTCTGACCACACGGGTGGTGCTACAACGTTCATATTTTACTCGGACATTAAGGTAATGGTGATAGAGTAGGCCTACCTTCTGAAAGAAAAAGTTGAAAAAGTTAGCTTGAATCCATAGAAATAAAGGTTTTAAAGTTTTTTGAGGTGTATAATAACTAACAAGGAGGCCTAACTATTGAAACTTGACAACAATCACCTACAATGCGTACAAAAAGCAAGTCTTCGGGCCTCCAGATATTTTACATTAGCTATTAATTGGTCCTAACCGTAGCAATAGGGAATGCTCCTCAACTCTATTCTGTATTGTATTTGTATTGTAATTAACATAAATATAATAAGAAATATTCACAAATATAAATTTATTTTAAAAACTAACGATTTTTGGCGTACTTATGAAGGTTTTAAATTTGCTAGTGGCAAGGCGGGACAAAAACACTCTGGATTCCATAACGTTGTAATAGTTGAAACGATCTCTGCGCGCGTGCTGCACTACACGCTCACCGCTAGCACAGTCAATAAGTAAGTTTAACGGGGAAACTTCTTAACTCTGCTCGCTGCTAAGAAATTCAGTGGACGAGTGACATCCAGGAGGCCGTCGTTGAAGGCTATGCCTAGGCCCTAGGCCTACGCAAAGCCTAGGCTTACTAGTCGGAAACCTCAATTTCAATTTTTTGGTCTGCTAGGCATAGAGCCTAGGCCTACATTGGTAGGCCCCTAGTTAACATAGCCTATAGGCGGCCTTGGCCGTAGATAATATATTTATCTATTGAAAAAACTTAGGGCTAGACCTAGGGCCTAGAGGACTAATTGAAGTGATCTTCACAGCACCACATACATTGATGTGTTTTGACACTAGGCTTACTTTTTATGTCCCTTCTCGATGCCCTGAACCACTTATTTTGTCGGTCTTTCGGCACTGTTATTATTGAGGTATTTGGGCACATCGGGACCAAACACTAACGGTATGTAGGCCGATTAGACATACCTTTAACCGGTCTTAGAAATGTAGGGTTACCATAAGTGTCTCAGCAAAAAAGAGGACATTTCGTTCACAGACATTCGCGGACTACAAGGGGTCTGGGGCGGAGCCCCAGCCGCCGGAGGCAAAATTTTTTTCGACATTTTTACTGTCAGGATACTAGCGTTTAGAGCGATCTGAACAAGGGTCAAGGAAGGACAGTGGTGCCGACGCCTTTTAAATTGTGGGGTTATTTTTTAAATGAACACTACATTTTATGACAAAACTTAAGACAAGTCGCCTAGGCCTACAAACACTTCCTTACGTACGCCGTACGACGTGGACACAAGGCACGAAACGTACGGAAATGGTAACTAAATCACGTGATAGTACACTGCTTTCTGGACAGCCTGGCGTGTTGTGACACGCTCGGACATGATCGGCTGCTCGTATTCGGCGATTTACGGTCAGTGGATGGTAAGTGAGGGGGCGGAAGGGTGCGCATGCGCCTCTGCATGGAATTGGGTGAAATAACCGGACATTTTGCATTATTTTGAAAAAACCGCCCGGACGCCCGGACAGTCATAAAAAAGAGGACATGTCCGGCTTTAACCGGACGTATGGTAACCCTATAGAAATGCGTGTGACAGGGCAGACTGACTGTCACTGACAGCAAAACAAACATCAGCTGGCTCGAGCTAAGCGGTTGAGGGTGCGACTGTTAGGCCGAATTGGCTAAACTTTCCGTGGCTAAATGCTCAAGCACAGTGCGGTGTGACAGGGTGTTACAGCCCGAGTGCAAGTTAGCGGCTGAGCACTGCTGCTGCTACCTACCAGCAGACGGACGAAACGAGAAATAGTTGTAGGCCCTACTTCACTGCCAGCGAGGCCTGTTTACATGCGTAATTTAAACACGAATATTCACACCCTCATAAAACCAAGTAAAAAACATTTTTCAACGTACTTTTTCTGGGAATCGTTTTTTTTTAGTAACTACTTTACGAATATACTAAAAATAAATTTTAGGAGTATTCCCTATTGTAATGCCGCTCCACGACTCGTAGCTCGTAGATGTTAGATGAGTTCGAGGGCGGATTGGACTTCAAAGGACGTGGTTTTTGGCTGCAACCTGGACTACGGCAGCCGGCACCGAAGGATGGTTGTAGTTTGTTGTGAGGAGCCAGAACCTGCCTTGCCGGAGATGTTAGGGGTGGTTTGGGGGAAACAGATGGTAGGGGAAGCTTTCTCTTTCCAATGACTAGCCTGGTTACTTTTGTGAATCTGGTGGTTTATTGTATAGAGTACTTTCTTGATATTTAGGTGATAGTTAAACAGAGTTACAGAATTATAAATGTGAATTTGAACTGTCCATGAAAGCACACCAGACCCTACCCTAATTCCAATGCCAAAACCCAGACTGCCACCTGTCCTGGTCTCTAGTCAAGTCACTTCTTCCCTAATTACCTCACCTTCAGTGCGATTCTGTAAGATCGTTATAGATAACGTGAATGATCGCTATCGTTTAAATAAAAGCATTTGTTGTGCTATTTACCATTATTGTAAATTCTGGCTTAGCCAATCAAAACAAAAGTCGTAACGAGATCAAGTATGCAGTGATAGTTGGCATGAATATCATATAGGCCTATAGGCTACTTTTATGTTGTTTGCGGTTGATCTTAATGATTGAAAACGAGGATTCAAAAGGTATTGATATAAATGCTTATTAAATTATCGGTTCACGTTCATGTGGATGTAAAAAAAATATTACTGCATACTTGATTTCGTTGCGACATTTGTTTTGATTGGCTAAGTCAGAATTTACAATAATGGTAAATGAGCACAACAAATGATTTTGTTTTAACGATAGCGATCATTCACATTATCCATAACGATCTTATAGCATCGCACTGCAGGAGAATGTTCTCAGCATCCAGCCACACTTTACACAAAACTGCTGACTGATGACATTCCGTAACAGTGAAGCAACTATTTCAGGGAAGTGACCTTGCTACACTTGGCACCTTGCACAATCAACCTAACTTGCTATTTTATAATTAATAGGCTACATGAAATTACAATTACCAAATACAAAATTACAAAATACAATTACATAATATAATCACTACACAATGGCATGTTACATGTTCTGCAACAAAGAATGTAAAATAGCCTTAACAATAAACTAAACTAAACCAAATAATATATAGCATAACCCAGCTTCACTACATTGCATCACCCTTTCAAACAGAACCATCTCTCTTGAGGTGTGGTTCCTGTTTCCAACATCACTTCACAATCAGTTCAAGTCCAAATCACAGAGATGAACCAGCCCATAGTAGACTAACTGGCCCCGGACGATGATCGCTCCCCCAGCTTGCAGAAGGCACGAAGACACAAACAGTCAGCTAGGCTGTAGGCTGAATCTAGGCCTAAGTCCAGAAGCGATTCCCGTCGGGTGCAGTCAAGTCAACATTGAGTAGGCTCAGCATCTGCAACCATAAAACTACGAACAGTATCCAAACTCCAGTCCTGACACGAGACATCACAATTATTTATAGGCCTAGCTAGGCCTACTTGCATTAATTTTAACACATTATTGTAGCCAGCAGAAATAACCTACTGTCAGTGTTGGGGAAGGAACTTTTAAAAAGAACGCGTTCTCGTGAACACGTTCTTTTTTTGTGAACTTTTCAGTGAACTTACTCTTTTTTTAAATGAATGAACTTGAACTTTTAAAAGTTCTTTTTGAGAACGAACTTTTCTGTATTAGAAAGTTCCTTTGAAAGTTCTTTCCGTGCGTCGAGCAGCCGTTGACTCGCCGCCTTCGACGCTTAAAAACAATAACAAATCGTTGTTCCATCGTAGGCCTACGTTGACGCACGTTCAGCTGTTTATGACAAGGTCACGTACGATTCACGAAGTTAAAACGATGCACGCCAACTAATTCGGAAAAAAATCTTGGAAGCCTAAAATGCCAAGTAGGGGTATCTGCCATAATTTTACAAGCTGGTCGACTAGAATGTAGTACAAATCATCAACACGACCAAAGACAGCTCAACACTTTCGTAAGACTTAAACTCGCGAGTAGTTTGGTACTCGAACATCCCTTATGTTTTTCCTCGTGTTTTTCTTCATTTTACACCAGCCTTTAATAAAATAGAGTTTTTTTTTTACAAAATAACTTTTAAAAGAACTAGTTCAGGTAATTATGAACAATTCCGTATTATTGTCAAATTTGAAAAATAACTTTCAAAAAGGCTTTACTAAGCATCACTAGTCGACATATTAACGTTTCAAAACGGCGCTTACCTTAGGAATGTGTAAAAAGTAGGAAAAACATTAGTGTCACCTGCAAGGCTGTATGCCCAAGTGGTGTACTAACCTCGCCACGGCGCTTCGCGCAAACCCCCTAACCTACTTTTCCCAGCAAAAATCCACAGGTAATTAAACAAATTACCTCAATTATAGTTGAAACTTTACAATGCCAACCCTTGTAGGCGGGAATATTGAAAAATGAACACAGATTGAACACGTAAACACTCGGGACATTTCACTGTTGTTGGTTCCCCATGTTGGACATAAACATCTTGCTTTTACTTAGTACCAACCTTTTGCACTAAAATACTCAACCTACAAAACCTTTAACGTCGCTATTTTCAATATAAAGGACTTTCAACGAAAAATGACTTTCGTTTAAAATAGTGACATTAGAGGCGGGTTTGAAGGTTTTTTGTTACTATAGGTAACACCAAAAACGTGATGATTCTATTTTGGATTTTTAAATTATGTTATTGTAAGGTACTTGCAGTGAGTACAACATCTCAGCACGGAAGGCCTAGGCTGCGTAACTCCTCGCCACTTATAGTTCATGTTTTTCAACTTTTTACACATTTCCAAGGTAGGGTGAGTTAGGGTAAAGATGAGACACCAAAATAAGTGGGGCAAATATAAGACAGATTAATATATATTTCAATTGTTACACTAAGCATCTCACATTTCACTTAAAACATAGCTTAATGTTTAATCTAAAGGTAAATAAATCAAGGAAATATTCAGTTGCATACTTTTGGTTATAAAAAATTAAAACCAACGCGATGCAATTTTTCCCCGAAAATCTTTCGTTTTGAGGTTCAGAACTTTCGCTAAAATATCCACATTTGAAGTCCGATTACACTGATCTTTACATTTCTAGAAAGGTGAAATTCTATATTTTGTAATGCAACAAAATAAATGCATCCCAAGCTGATAGATAATGCATAATTTCTGCTCAAAGTCAGGGGGCAATAATTGGTTTGTTTGGTTTACCTAGTGTAGTGTAGACTTGTGTAGTGTAAGTGTAGGCCTTGAAATCAAATTACACTACACTTTACCCAGGATAACCAAACGTTTTTTAAGCTACACTTTACACTAGATTCGCTCACATCGAACTGTCAAACTAAAAAACATAATAAAACAACAAACAGTACTGAATTGAAGGCACTAAGTGAGTCAAAATGATAGAAAATGTGTACTATCTGAACGATGAAAAGCTATTTGGATATAAACTTCAATAGTGCTTATCCTAATTGAGGTTAGAGTACCCTACGCATTTGCCCTCATCCCAAAACATAGTGCCACATAAATAAAATACTCCGAATCAATTTATAATACGTAATTATAGACTATTAATTGATTTTAGGAGTTTTATCGGAAAGTCAATGAAAGAATGTGTCATTCATCATGTTTTAAGCTGTTTCTCTTCAAATGTTGCGCCTAAATTTCTACACCTACACTCTACACGACCTCCTAGAGCTCGTGTAGAAATGCTACACTTTACACTACACGAAGTCAAACCAAACGGCTACACTTTACACTACACTTAATACGAAAATGCTTTTTAGACATTTTGAGCCTACACTAGTGTAAAGTGTAAGTTCGTGTAGCAAACCAAACAAACCTACTGAGACACCATTTGGGGCAAATGTGAGACAGTTGGCAATGACAGTTGGTAGGCACGGCTTTTCTTATTCTTTGCATTTTTAATACTGACAAAACACTACCCGTTAGTGATCCACCAGAAAAAAAGCTTTGTTGAATCCTCTGTGGATGAGTCGGGGCCATAGTACGTCAAGGGCTGCGCCTATTTCAGGACGGCGAAAATCATTTGAAGAATTGCTTCTTTAAAAAATTAAGCAAAACTGAGGCAAAACAAACAAAGCAGATTGACTGAGGGGCTAAAGTAATTAACAAAAAGTGGGTCGACCAAAAAAGCAAGGCCTACCATCAAAGGAGGAACCTGGAACGATGAGAAGAAAAAACATAGCTCAAGGCCTAGGCCTATTGAATCAAAATGATTCAGATTCCGATGAGGAATGGGTGCAGGCCAGTGGCGACACGGGTGATGAATTTGATGATGAAATGGAAGATATTGAAGATACAAATCATGATGAGCCCAAGCAAAATTTGCCTGCACACAAGGAAACAATGATCAATGAAGGAGACTATGTGCTTGTGGCTTTTCCAGGCAAAAGACCCAAAGTATTTTTTCAGTTTGCTTGCATTGTACAGTCAATTGAAGATGATGACGATTTATTTACTGTTCCATACAAAGTACAAACTATACAATAATGTATTCATTTAATTATCTGTGTAAAAACCTATTTACAACTATTGAGGATGACATTAGCCCAATTAACTTTAGTCAAATGGTTCAAGCAGAGATTGTAACTTCTGGCGATCGTTTCAAGTACAAGTTTCCAGGTCCTGTTGACATTGGAGTAAAGTACCCTTCTTAGACTTATGTGCGCGATCACATTCGGAAAATCGTAAAAAATAGTCCTATTGATCATATATTTTTTCCCCTTCTGTTCCTATTAAAATACATTTTCAACAAATTTTGGCAAGTATTCTGATATTTTTATGAAGATGTTTCATGACTTTACCTACTCTATGAAAAGAACCTTTTTCTCGTCGTTAAAATATATCGAACTTGTCATGTTTGTATATTCTAAACTAATCAAGCGATTCAAATAATTTTTTTTTGCATTGTGTAGAAAATGCCCCTCACTGTCTTAATTTTACCCCACCACAATCCTCTTCCACATCCTCTAAGAGCTAGCCACCTGTCTCAGTTTTGCCCCAGGGGTGTCTCATATTTGCCCCCAAGGTGTGGGTAAAAATGAGACACAGTTTTTATTTTTTAAATATACTAATCTATAAGCTTGATTTATTATAACATATTGCACTTTGATCACCTTGAAACACACTTTCAGCACATATTTATTGTTTTTGAATATCTCTTCAACTTTTTGTTTTCTAATTATTATTATTATTATTATTATTATTATTTATTTTCAATATGTCTGGATTACAAAATACGTACATATTGCTGCTGGCAAGAGTAGAGCAATGCCCCATAACACAATGTGCCTTACCACCAGTTAATATCTAAATGTTAAATTTAACAGCAACTTTATACACAGTAACAATATATACAAGCAATATACTACAGTTAACCTACTAGGCCTATAACAAATGGGTACCTATAAGAAATATACATATTATATAATTATATATCAGTGATGGATTTGCTGAGAATGAGTGAGGCAATTAATATACATTTTGTGAGTTTGTAAGTGGGTGCATCTGTGTTTCATTCGTTTATGTTCAGTGACTGTATGTGTGAGAGGGTGCGTGTGCGAGTGCGAGTGTGAGTGTGAGTGTGAGCGTGAGCGTGAATGTGAGTGTGAGTGTGAGTGATGCTTAGTAAAGCCTTTTTGAGAGTTATTTTTCAAATTTGACAATAATACGGAATTGTGCATAATTACCCTAGTTCATATTTTCGACGAACTTGAACTTTTAAAAATTTTAGGTTTTAAAATAACTTGAACTTTTTAAAAGTTCATTATTTGAGCTGTGAACTGAACTTTTAAAAAGATAATTTAAAAAAAGAACTGACCCAACACTGCCTACTTTCCACATTACAAATCACATCCAGCATAATTATCAAGATTGCACAACATGGTCACAAACCTAGATTTTATTCATTGATTCCCCCACTAAAACCCTTGTTTGTTTTATTAGCCTGTTGATAGGTACATCGTACTTTTCTACTTACAATAAATATACAAATATATTCCCTTCTCTGGATTCCAAAAACAAGTCTAGGCCCTAGTCATTGATTAAAGAAGGCTAGTTCCTGTCAGAATCACCTGTCATTTACAAACAGTGTTGCCAACACAACACACCACTGCCTTGTGAACAGCAACAAGCCGGCAGTGAATTTAGTACTTTCCACTTTTATATGGTTGGTAGCTCCTTACAGCATGGCAAAGTCAGAACAGAATTCAGTTGTTTACAAAAGTGTTAAATTGACTTAAAAAATTGCTGACTCACAAAAGTGGGCATCATTATGAGAAAATACATAAGCCTACACATTATTATGGACTATTCACAAATTATACACATAAAAATACAAAATACAGTCAATTACATCAATAGGCCTAGACCTAAAAGTCAAGTTGAGCACAGGTGGGTAACATACACAACAATGTGAAAGATGTGGTAACTTTAAGCATAATCTAGGTAGCCTAGTTCCTAATGCCACACCCTTGACCACGCTGGCACAGGCTCATTTCTTCAAAACTGTGGATCAGATCTCAAACCCCCCTGGCCTGTGACTTGCATAGAGGCTTTCTGCATGTTATCAGGCTCTTCAGCATTGCCTTGAGAAGTTGGACCCAGTCTTGATAGAGGCACAGGGTGTGCGGCCCAGCTTCACTACACTATTAGTACTAGACTTATACCTTGTCCACATTTACGTTCACTTTAAGTCCTTCCCTCTTTAAATGAGTCATATAAAGTTATCGTGCGTCTACACTGGAACAATAATCACCGCCCGTGATTTAACGTCATTTATGTGTTTAGATGGCAATGACCAATCAGCTGTATTTGTTATTATTTTTCAGCTATTTTTCAATGTCAATTAAACAATGAATTTCGTCACTAGAGAAATTTTGTCTTTTCTTCTTAGCTTCTTTAGAATTTTGAGACGTGATTACAGTTACAGAGTGGGCTATGTCGGGCTAAAGTAATGTCACAAACTCTGAACATAACCTTAAAATACTAGTCGTCCCGCCATTTCAGAATCGAGATACGGTAAATCGATTGTTTTAAAGGGGTATTTAACCGCTAAACTCAAAAAATATATTTCATTCAGGCTAACTAGTAATGAATTTAGCAATTAACAGAAAAATTATTGGGGCCACCATGACCTCCCAAAAAATTGTCAAACATGACATTTTTCGAGCTAGGTCCCATCGGCAAAAATCTCCCATAAGAAATAACATGGGGACGATCTTTATGCCCCGTGACCTTGGAGGATTTTGATCCCAAAAAATATTGGTCATTATTGACGTACTCGACAGCCTTTTCTGTAAATTCTCTATATTTTGTTTTGTAATTTGGGCAAGTAGTTCGGTCAAAATATGCTGATTACCAAGATGGGGTGTGATTTTGGAATGCATATTTTTGCGTGTTTGAGGGTATATTTGGGCACAGTTTCAAGACACGATGTTATAAAGGGGCATTTTAGATTGGTACTATGCTCTAGTATCTATGTGGACCAAAAAAGAAGCAGGTTGAAGTCGATTTAGGAAATTTTTCAAAACACCAATTTTCGCCAATTTCTGGATCAAAAAAATTAAAAAATTTCGTGTTAAATCACAGTTACAAGATATAATTTTTTAAACGGTCATTTAAGTGTAGTATTGTGCTATAGATCACGTGGTAAAAAATAACTTTTTGGGTTTTTAGCCCCTTTAAGTAGCTCCTCACTTTAAATGGGGTCCTGAGATGATTTAAAATGAGGGGGACTTCAAGTTGCTTTTCGAGCATCTACACCTAGACTTAAAGTGCCCCTCACTTTAAAGCTCACTTTAAAGTGCTAGTGTGGACAAGGCATATAGCCTTTACTTAATAAAAATGATTCTGATTTATCAAAAATGATTTTGCAATGGAACTTGACGAAGGGTGATAAACACTACAATTAATTACAAGTACTAACACACCTCTACCTGCAATGGCATACATTTCCTTTGATTTGTTCTTGTATTTAATCATTTATTGACCATGATTTGAACTCTTCTCCTAGCTGTTATACCCAAGGCACCGTACCTAGGCTATTTCAGCATTCAGTTTATCCATCACCTGTTATCTGTTAAACTTAGCATTTCAATAGGCCTATATGTATCATATTGTGAATTGGAACTTATATATTAATTAGGCCTACTAATTGCCAATTGGTCATCATTAGGGCTAGGATTTTCAGGACATTTCCTTCCTTTTTTTAATTTGTAAATACACGCCTGGAAAATAGTTTTAAGTATGTTTCAAGTGTTACGGATGCCAAAAATATGCATTTTATTTTGCCTTAAAATGCCTATTTACATCATTTCATGAGTAAAGGTCCTTTTTGAGTCTTTTTAAGGGACTATTGTCCTATTTTGATGTAATTTGCTAAAACGGATGCAAAACGTGCGAGTGCAGTGTCGAGCTTGCCACATTATCGGGCCAAGCATATGCAATGATTTGTTTGTTGTTCAATACTGTAACGATGAGTCAGAGATGAGCCAGCCGATGTCTGCAGCGACGCATCTACAAGAGAAACGAGTTTACAACCGCAATTTTTCATCTAGTGTTTGATACATCGACAAAACTACCCCCCCCCCCCTCCACGAAAATATATTGGTGTTGGCCCTAACTGTAATAATTTAATAAAACATTTTCGTCTCTATTAGCCAAGTTGCATAAATATGAGACGTTAAGCAATATCCAATCAATCAATCAATAAAACATTACTGAAAGTAATGAAAACAATAGAATTCGATTAAATTCAATAGGTCCTTTTTTGCTGTTTTGAAGGTACTATTTGCCTGCTTTTTTCTCACTTTGAAAGGTCCTGAACATCCTAGCCCTAGTCATCATTATACCAGCCCAGAATGATGAAGAATAATATAAATTACAACTTCAAGACATTCAAGCAATTTATTTGTTCATCAAGCTTTCAAGCATCAGTTGATTGAATATGTTATGTCTGCAAGCCTAAACTGAACATACACAGTTTAAATTGTTATGCTTACTTGGGGCCTGCCCCCCGCCTCTTTCTGCCTTTCATTTAACCAATTAGGCCTAGTTGAACTTGAGATCATTAGTTCACATCTTGGGATAGCCTTTCATTTACCTTGGTCAACGTAGCATGAAACCAACTTTCACCTGAGCTGTAAAACAATAGCCTTGATTTCATGTTTTCACTTCACTTCAACATTCTTTGTCTGCGGTCAGGATTTAGTTTTTGCGAACTGTTTTTTATAGTCTGCTATCTTCCTTCTTTTTTCTTTAATTGTTTCTTGATGAACATTTTCTTCTAGTTAGTATAGTATATTGATCAGCATAGGCGTGCGCAGAGATTTTACAATGGGGGGGGGGCCACAGCCAGGCATGAGCGCCCGCTGGAATTTTTACAGGGCGAGCACAGGGGGTTTGAGGGCCTCTCCCCCCAACAACAGCGCCGAAAGCCGAGTGTCTTATATGCAATAATGGTACTTTCGTCCCTCCCTTCGTCTCGATTAGCCAAGTTGCATAAATATGAGACGTTAAGCAATATTCAATCAATCTCTATTGCAAACAAAGGAAGTCTAGATTTAGAAGCTCACATAAAAACAACAAATCATGATAATTGTGTTCAGAGTCCATGCTGTGGCATATTTATTTGTAATGTCCTCTTTTTTGCTCCAGCACTTATGGCAACCCTAAGTAAGGAAAAGCCTAGCCTAGGTTAGCCTAGAATATAGAAGATAATAGGTGTCTAAACATGTTTTATAAGCTCTTATCTAAACCAAGACTTTGAAATTTGGTAGCCTTGCCTAGGCTAGGGCTAGGCCTATGCCTAAATTTAGGATGCTGTGCCAAAAGGGCTAAGCTAGTCAATCCTGTCGATGAAGGTCGATGAAATAGATCTTGATAGTAGGGAGATATAGCCTTAGCCTAGACATTAAAGTATGCCCAATTGAAATTCCTACCTCCCTGTTTTTGGTTTTAAGCAGATTTTTTGAAGTTCGGTTCGAGTTCGAAGTTCGAAACTTTTTTTTACAGAAGTTCAAGTTCGGTTCGAAACTTAAAAAACCAAGGTTCGCCCATCCCTTCCGAATAGGGATGCCACTCGTCCCGCTTTCGGCGGGACAGTCCCGATTTCCAATTTTAAGTCCCGCGTCCTGCCAATGCACCCAGCTGTCCCGCTTTGTAGAAAAATTGTCAAAGTCCAATTTACAATATCAGATATATGCAGTCCAAAACGTGCAAAGCTATCAACAGCAACCTATATGGGCCACGGGCGGGGTGTGCGTCGCCAAAGTACTTGGCTTGGCTCCACAGTCATCACTTTTGTTAGTGTTGATGATAGGTGCTAAGGGGGTGGAGGTGTACCGAGTACATCGCGAAACCTTAGTCCGACTCATTTCCGCACTACAATGCATTTTTGTTGGTTTTCTGTTTTTTGCACTACAAAAACTACAATATTTCATTATTGCATTCAGTCCAACAGCATTTTTATCTAAAATGCTCAAAATGCACTCTTAAAACATAGTTTTAAAAATTTTGCCTGCGGCGCTATAGTTGGGGGGAGCCCCCCCAACCCCCCCGTGCTATTTTCCCTGAAAAGATTTGTCCCGCCGCCTTCAGTTTAAATTACGGCAACCCTATGTCCAAACCACTTTAATCTTCTCTCTCCAATTTGCTCCATTAAATTCCTCACGCCGTAGTAAACATTTTAAAACAAAACAAAAGCAAAGTATGCTGACTAGGCTCATCTTACTTTTGTAAATCTAGGTGCCCGTTAGGGCGCCGCAGCCAAGCCGTGGTGCGCTACACACTCAAGCACCTTATACAGCAAGCAGAGTTGGGGTGATTTCGAGGTGTTACCCAGCTGTCATGTAACGTGATGTGGACTTGAAACTATCAAAGTTGAGAGGATTTAGGTAGGCTACCTTACTACACATGCCAAATTTTATTGGGGTAGGCCTACGACAATTCCTTCTTGGTGAAAAAAATGGCTTGAAACATGCTCAAAATCACTTTAAGGATGTTAGCTACTGCTACTACTGCTACTGCTACTAACATCTAATTCTTCAGTTTCAATCGGCCCGCGATTCTGACCAGACGGGTGGGGCTACAATGTTCATATTTTTCATGGACATTAAGGTTATAGTAATATAGTCTCTTTTGAAAGAAAAAGTTGAAAAAGTTTGATGGAAGGCTTCCAAATAAAGGTTTTAAAATAAGCCTTATACACTAGGCATACAATCAACAAGTAACTATAGTTACTTGACACTTGTTGACGGTATAAGCAGATTTAGGCGGGAAAGTGCGATACATAAACAAACGGCGGACATTTTAAATTTTGCTTCTATGTGTGAAACGAGAAAAGTTGTCATTATACTCTCATAAAACAAATCAGAAACCATCCCTGGCCTAGGCCCAGATGTAGAAAATTATTTATAATACAACAGTGTAGGTCTAAAGTTCCATTAGGCTAACAGGACTAGATAAAATTAATACTTACATTACATGTTTGACAAGCCTAGCCAACCCTAGGCCAGCACAAACTTGTTCTGACACACTTCCCGCACAAATAACTAGTTTTGATTTCTAAAAGCCTAATGCAGATAAACAATAGTATGATTGTCCACCTAGGCTATACAAAAATGTACGGAAATAATACACCTATTCTTTTCTTTCAATGATCTCACGCAAAACTCCTGTCACTTTATAAAAACAAAAACAAAAACTGTGCAAATTTTCAATGTTCTTTTGATAATCTGTTGATTTACATGGCTGTGGATGCAGTGAAAGGTCTTAGACCATCTATACCCTTCGGGTAGACGGATAGCGCGGCAATATTCGTGAAGCCGACCTGCGGCCAGTTCCAAGAACGAGGTGGTGGCAAAACATCGCGCGCGCTGCATTTGACTGTACGTAAATATACGATAAAGAGCTGTAAAACAATGTGGATTTTCATTCCACGTGTAAATATTTTACTGAAATTATTTTTCGTAATGTAGGACACTATTTTACTTTCGATAATTATTATGGTTATTTTACATTAGAGTCTTTTCAAGTCAACATAGACCTGAAAAAGCACGTGGACTGTCATGAACATAATATGCCTTATACTTCTGGTATATAATGTCTCTTGAAGGCGATTTGGTATTATTATATAAATAAAATACAGTATAATGTATAAAGTGATTGTTGTGTTATCATTTGTATAGCTCACTATTATAGTGCAAAATATAATTTTGTATTCATATGCATATTATGTTTTGAACTGTTTTTCACAAAAATTGTTATATTTGGATGAAAACATAGGCCTAATCCCTTTAAAAAAGTGCAGACCAATGATCTTTACAAAGCTATTATTATTATTATTATTTTGTAGGCCCTCGGACAGTCTGAGCGGTTTTACTAGTATCTATGGTCTGAGCGGTCCCCTCTGCACTACTGCCAAACAATAACGGAGAGATTTTGAGAATGGTGACTTCTTAACCCTATTTGCAAAGGGTTCCATGTCATCTTGGGTTTTTGATAGATTTTTAAATTTTTTAATAGAGCATAATCGGCTACTTAACTAAAGTGAGAGTTTACAAATTATATATTTTACCTATGACTAAATACGATTTTTTTAAAAAGCTTTTTATTATGTTTTGTTTCCCATAGATACTATTACTATAGCCAGTGGCGTCGGAACAGGGGGGGGCAAGGGGGGCATTGCCCCCCCCTAATTTTCATGGCATGGGGGCATAGGGGGGCAGATTTTAGAGTTAAAAAATCAAGACTTCTACTCTACTTTTTGGGAAAGCAACCGTCTATCCGACTATTTTTATAACCAACCACCTGTCTTGTATTGTGTGTTGGTCATTCACTTCAGTAAGAGTGGTTACGTGAATCAGACTCACGTCTAATCCAAACATCCCTTTGAATGATTTGCTAGAGTTATTGGCAGACGCAAGTTGGGATTTGGTTCGCTCGTGTCGCATCGTTATGCGTTCATTGTTCAGTCATCTTTGGAGTGGTGTAGTGACTGTGATTATAGCGAAGTGGCAAGTGGTAAGATTATTCCTCTTAGAGTGTAAGTAGTGTAGTGTGAAGTGTAAAGTAAAGTGTAAGTGTGTATGTAGTGTGTCGTGTTTAATGGTGTTAAAGATTAAATTGATTTCGTAATTTCAAATATGAAACGTAATAAACAGCCTTTAGTTACTATTTTTTTTAAAGAAGAGGGTAAAACAAAAATATGTTTGCCTGTATGCTTTGTGATTACATAAAACAATATTATGTTGTAGGCCTAATTTATTAAAAGGGGCCACTTCACGTTTGTTTTTTGAGTTCTTAGATCGCAGATAGTTGATGTAGGCTAAAACATCGTTTACAGAGTCCGAGTGCAGTTAAAACATGACGAAATAACTGTAGTATAGTGAAATTTTTTTCACCTTCGGCGAAAAGGGACCTCCGGCGGCTGGGGCTTCGCCCCAGACCCCAACTATACCCTACAAGATCTACTAATGGATTTGCCCCCACCCCAACTTTCAAAACGTTCCGACGCGCCTGACTATAGCACATATCAATCTAAAATGGGCATTTAGAAACTTGTACGAATAATTTATATACAACACGCAAATATGCGTTCCGAAATTACACCTCTAGGTAATAAGCATATTTTGACCAAACCGCATGCCTAAATCACGTAGATGATTTACAGAAAACGTAGCCAATGACGGCCAATTTTATAGCAAAGTCCTCTAGGATCGTCCCCATGGGCCATGTGAGATTTACCGCACGTCTAGCTAGATAAAAAATTAACAAGTTTGGAAAATTTTCTGGTAACGGTGGACCAACATTAAATTGTTCTGTTACTTATAACTAGTTGGTCAAAATGAAATATCATTTTTGAGTTTGGTGGCTGAAGGATGAATACCCCTTTAGAAAAAAACATTTCCTTCCCGTAAATAAAAATATATAACTTAGTAGATATGATGATGAGATGTTGAAATCTGGCATATTTCCGCCAAACACATAGAAATAAATTTCTATCGGAATATGGTTAAAATAAATTAAAAACTTCTTCGATGTGTTGTCCCAAGGAATAAATATGCATAATACATTTTAAGAAACCATCACATTGTCGAAAGTAACGAGAGATTCACTACTTTTAGTACGCGAAATTACTGTACGTTTCAATGGTACTACGCGCTTCTTGCCACCACCGACTTCCGAGAATCTCTCCCTCTCTCTCACTCTCTTTGTTCCCAGCTCGGCTTCAACCGCTGCAACGGCAGGTATAGGCGCGCGCTCTGTCCACCCGATATATGGTCTAAGTGAAAGGTGTAAAAAAAAAAATAACATTAGTTGTGCGCTTGTTGTAGCATGGGAAAGTTTTAATTGGATGTGAGTTGCCTAGACTTAACCAGTCCTTATATACCGTCGTTATACCATGGTTATACCACCTATACCCAGGATGTACATGAATCCGGGTCTAAATCCTATTGTTATTGCTAATTTTATAGAAATTAAATCAACTTTGATAAAATTATTATATTTTAACAAATAATTTTGCAATGGAACTTGAAAAAGTAATGAGATCACACACATAACAAAAACTTGTAGAAATACAGCCAAACCTTACACACTCAAAAGAAATGAGATCTAAAAGAAGGGCCAAGCTCATCTACCCTTCCACAATTGCGCATTCTTAATTCATAAACGTACAGTGTCCCATAACAGCATCCTCAAAAAGCTTGGCAAAATAAAATTTGCATGTTATTACATTTAAATTAATTAGAAAAAAGAACTTGGATGAACTATTACGTTTAAATTAATAATCGCAAATTCTATTTTGCCAAGCTTTTCGAGGATGCTGTTATGGGACACTGTACGTTTATGAATTAAGAATGCGCAAATGTGGAAGGGTAGATGAGCTTGGCCCTTTTTTAAGATCTAATTTCTTTTGAGTGTGTAAGGTTTGGCTGTATTTCTACAAGTTTTTGTTATGTGTTTAAAACTAGGCCCAGATGCCTTGCATTGTTGGTAATTTTGAAATAAGTTCTATAGGCTAAAGTAGACAAATATCAACAACATAAAGTAAATGTTTGTGGCAAGTTAAGGAGTGTAAATTAATTGTAAATTTCATGATTCAATTTCATTAATCTGGCAAGTGGCAACCAACCTTTCTCAGGCTAGCCCATACCTATGCGTAGTGATGGAAATTTTCATGAAAAAACTAATCTGGAAATTTTTCAAGGTTTGTTAATCTGTTATTTGAACTGTATTTTACCATAAAAATAGAATAATTTATTTTTATCAAGGATGTACAGTGGTACTCAGGCCGAGGTGAAATAAGTCTAATATGCAATATCTTGCTGATTAGGCCAGTTTATTCTTGCAATTTGCAAATAGGCCCTACATTATAAAATAATTGTTGAGACAAAAATGTTGAGTATTGAATTGGGATAGTATCCAACATGAATGATGGAAACAAAAGCAACATAAAACATATATCAAAATGTAAAAAAAAATACACCCAACGTTTCAGGTGGTTAAGGGAAGGCCTAGATTACTTACTAGTACATCAATACGGTACCTACAGACTAATCGTGTAATCGGAGGTGAAGACCTCACTAGGGTTGCCAACCGTCCGGAATTTCTCCGGACAGTCCTGATTTTGATGCCTTTGTCCGGAAAGAGGAATTGCCTCATTCCGGACGGCACTTTGTCCGGAATTTGTGAAAAAGTCATATTTGTACTACATTTTATTGAATTTTAGAGTATTGCAGTGAATTAGTGTTTTTTTTTCTCTCTAAAGTTGGTACATCAGTTGGTTTGGTAATTTGGAATAAAAGTTAGTTTCTTTCATGTAGCCGCCTTTTCGTAGTCCTACTCCTAGCTAGTCGTGCTCGTGACCTCTATGCTCGTGACTGCCCTGTCCCACTACCCCTCCCTAACCCCTTTGTATTGTATGCGCACTTGGCGAGGCGCAGGCGCTACAACATGAGATTTCAGTTTAGTATTAGTCCGTTTGTTTAGCGACCGTGGCCAGACGTGTCGGCACTGAACGTACAGTGAGCGATTTTCCTGTGCTTTCTGTCGGATTGTTGCATCGTAAAATGGAACTGGTAGGCAATTCGCCTCCCAAAAAGAAGAATTAAAACTTGGATATATCCAAGTCATTGAATCTTTAAATTACGTATCCGGCTGTTTTGAAGGTTAAAAGAGTCCAAAAAAATTTTCGCCCCAGACCCCTTGTGTGCCCACTAAAATTCGAGATTTGTCCGGAATTCTAGTTGACCCAAGTTGGTAACCCTAGACCTCACTCCAGAGTAATGTTTGTCCCGGTCTTTCCATTTCACTACCCTTACTTGGCATTTAAGTTCCGCATAACTATCTAGCATTTGTGCTAATTAATGATGGATTTTATCTGGTTAGGGCCCAACCGGCCTATTGCCTATACAACCTACGAAAAGTTATAAGTTACTAGCTAGACCTTCATTTGCAGGCTTTGTATTTGCAATGTAATCTTGCAAATGTTTGGGACTAACTAATTTCCCTACAAGGACCTCTAGCTCCTACTCCCACATTGACAAACTTCTAGGCCTAGGTCAATGCCTCTGTTCTAGGCTAGGCCCTAGCATGCATTAGGCCTATTGCTGTGCAAGAGGCTAGCCAAATCCAAAATCCCAAATCCCAACTACATAATAAAACATAATAAAAATAAAAACTTAACAATTTTCAATGCATAGCCCTTGAAAAAAATTTGAAGTCGCAACACTACATATGGGTGTATTTACAGCATATGCCTAAGCAGGCCCGTATTAACCATTAGGCTAACTAGGCTGGGGGCAAGCTTGCGCCCTCTGAGAGCTCGGCGCAACAAAGTTGCATTGTCTCCTAAATGTTATTGTTACATCGGCCTAAATGAATTTTAAAAAGGAGTTGGTATTCCTATGCGAGAACTTTAGAACTTTATGGTGTTTGTTTTCTTTGAAACCGATGACTAAATAGGAATTTGGGTCTTCGACAAAGCATATTTTGTATAGAATTAGTCACTCTCAATAAATTTATGATAGGAAAAAACCTCACCCATCGGCGCCCCCCCCCCCCTCATGATCAGCACACTGACCTGCAGCATTCATCCCTTCTTTCAAACCACCAAGCCTTGTTCACATGTTTTAAGTTTGAGTAAAAATAATTATTACAACAGTTAAAATAAATGTCGTTCAGGAGTACTTTTTAACTCAAAGTGTAAAGTAGTCAAATAACTAGTTGATTTTGGGGGGGGGGGGGGGGGAAGAGGACATAGCTCAAGCTCAAGCTCAAAGGCCAAGCCAAGACATCACCCAGTTTCGGCCAAACAGTCGTGTCAGTTCTGTGCGCGGCTATCACATTTATTAAATATTAAAATGGTGATTCGTAAACAGAGCAAGTGCTAAGCTCTTTTTTACACTTTCGGGTTAACGCTCTGCACACAAATTAATTTGTTCTAATATATTAATTGTATTATTGTGTTTAAACCTTTACAGTACCGTACTAATTAAAGTGATTAAGTGTTTATTATGATTTTATGTTTGAACTTTGAATATTATAATTCTTATTCGCAAACGGAGTGAGTGATAACAGTGAAACAACATGGAACATATAAAAAAGTTAAGTGGTGCTCAAAAAAATAGAAAACTTCAAAACAAAAAGGCAGTGCGCGAAGCAAGATTATTAGAATCCATTTCTAAAATTAGCAGCTTCAGTTAATTTGCTACCCAAAAATCCCCCACAAATACAGTAAGTGTAGAAAATACAATTGTAACTAATTAATATTAGCCGTCACCAATGCGGTAAATTCTAAAATATTAAGCGTTTTTATTTTTTTTATGAAAAAGGGGAGAGGTGGGTCACCACAAATTACTGTTATATAAAGGTATATACGTAGGGCCAATAAAGGGGGTGCTTAAAATATTATAGCCTAGGGGCGCCAAATGTTTTAATCCGGCCATGTGCCTAAGCTTGGTTTGTTTAAGAATCTGAATCATTCAAAAATCAGTATTGCACACGATAATAATAATTGTAGAATCAAAATCGGTCCATCTCTAGTTTTTTTTTTGTTTTTTTTTTCCTATGCCTATTCCTATAAAGCTTGATTTTTCAATAATTTTTCTTCCTGGCTATCCAGTAAATCTCTAGTTTATTTATCTTTTTTTTATGTTTCTTCATGCCAAATTTTCTGTTAGTTTCAACACATTTTGTTATGTGCATAGCCCAGAGCTTTCAAATCATATCATCCCGACCTTTAAATATTCTCCTTATGGTCCCCTAGCGGCTAGCCTGTATTAATACGGGCCTCGGCCTTCATGCACGTTCCAGATATTTATTTCTATTGTCTTGTTAACCTAAAATTATTAACTGAGAAGTGGGCATTATATTTTGCTTACCGTACCTTATACAACCTACATACATTTGCAATACTAGTAGGTAGGCCTACAGTGGTGTAGTGGTGCGTATACGGGCGTATACGCCGTATACGTGCTGCTCGCGCTAAAAAATGTTTGTATACTCACTGCTTTTGCTTGTGATACAAATGATACGGTCGTAACCATGTTTTTTTAGATCTAATTAGTATTCGCGTAGGCGAACTATCTATTATCATGTCATTCTTTATCTCATCACCTTTCTTCGATTAGTCGGACCGTCTGACGCCGAAAGTAACACAACATGTCAAGGAATGACTGAAAATTGACAAATCCATTTTCCAAAAATACAAACGTATTTGGGCTCAGGGTACCTAATTGGCTTTATTTATTCCTCCGCCTACTTTCAGGGGAACTGGGAAGGGATGCGTTTTCTGCAGACTGTTAGTTTCTTAGTGGTTTTCATCGAGTGCAAGTGTGTGTTATAGGCCTATTGTGATTCGTTTCGTAAAATAATTAAACTTGTTTTGCAAAACAAAAGATTATTGAATTTAGATAGATGGGTTTAGCCACTTTTACGCGCCCAAGAGATCATCTTTCTGTAAAACATCGTTTACATGAGTCCGAGGGCAGGAAATAGTTTTAGTTTTTGAGCTATTACTTTATTTCAAAACTGTCTCTAATATTCTGCGTAACATACTTTTGTACAGATGATGGTTTAGTTGTGGGCAATCAAATTGAAGTTTTACTCCTAAAATTAACTAAGTGTATATCCATGATAAACAAAACGGTAATCCCTTGAGTTGCCATTTTTCAGTTAAAACATGACGAAATAACTATAGAATGTTAAATTTGTTTTCGCCTTCGGCAAAAAAGCCTCCGGCGGCTGGGGCTTCGCCTTAGACCCCAGCTACCCGCCAAATGAGAGGAAGCGTATACGTACAGGTAAATTTGGCACTACACCACTGTAGGCCTATTGTACACTGGTTGAGTTTGCCTTGATGACAGAAACCAGAACCATTGCTTGTGAGGCTTGTGCGTTATTAAATGATTACAAACTCAATCCAATGTGCACCGACAGTCCCACAGAGCTGCTGACACAGCATTGTTGTAGAGCAGTGCAATACTTTTCAACAAAGTGTTTTTGATTTAAATCAAAATAAATGAAGCTCCCCGTTTTTACAGAATTATTTTTCTTTTTACTTAAAGAGTAGGCTACTTACTTAATTTGGATCTACAAGCACATTAGGCAAGATGTGACTTAATGTAGGCCTAAAGGTTTTCTTAAAATCATGATCTTAACTCTTAAGTGCTTGTAGCCTTGTGGATGGATGGGAATGTAAAACAGAGGCCTTTTGAAATGCCCATTTAACGCTTGATCGTCAAATCCATCTAATTTAACATACAGTCTGGGCCGCTTTTTGACTTGCCCTTCAATATTCATCCCAAAATCTGCATTTTTGGGAGGCTGTTCACAAAGGATGAGCGTGTGTCTCTATCAAAGCCGATTTGGAAATTTCAAATAATGTCTTACACAAAATTGGGAAAATTACTACAAATTACCTGTTTGGTGACATATTTACGATCAGTTAATAAGAAAGGTGAGCAGTATTTGGAAAATGTGCCTTGATACCATCTATTCCAAATTCTTACTTAACATTTTGGTGCAAACCACAACCTGATAGGACAAATGATAGAGCTTACAAGTGATCCAGACTTTACCTCTGCGTTCTGCGTCAAAGCCAGGTTTTCTCGAGCTTAGCCAACAGTCTTAAATGCTTGTGGATAGATGCAAAGTATTTGAATTGCATGACAATTGACAACTTGAGAGCACTCTTTCCCCCACTACTAACCATCCCTTAATCAACTACCTAACAGTGTTACCCTGTTTAATTCTACCTACCAACTTAAATTTCCTTTAGTCCTATCTAGCCTATTTGTCTTTAAATCCACCTTCATTCATAAGTGAAACTTTGATTTTATAGTAGGCAACTAGGCCCTATGATGCTATTATTATTATTATTATTATTATTATTATTATTATTATTATTATTATTATTATTATTATTATTATTATTATTATTATTTATTAATTATTTTATTAATTATTATGTATAATTCACAGTTTACACAGAAATTAAAAAAGTGCCTCCACTGGTGATTGAACCTGGGACATGCATAATATACATTCAAGGTGCATTCATATCTTCCATTTGAATAATCAGTAAATCACCAATTGGTTTGCCATGACATTTTTTGTTACCATATTTTGCCATTTTAAAGTTGTTAGGTTATTTTTTCAAACACTCATATTGTTGATTTAAATCGAAAAAATAAAAAAATCTGATTTAAATCAGAAAGTAGATTTAAAAAAAATCCGATTTAAATCAAAAAAATCACACACCCTGCTTTTCAAGAATCCCTACTGCTACTTTCTTGACTAGCATGCTGTTTTGGTTATTCTTAAGATCCAAAAATACCTGGTAAGCCTGTTGTTTAGGCTACCTATGCTTGATTTTAGTGCACTGTTGCTCCTTTGATAGGCTTATGCCCACAGCATTGTAGTTAGGGTCAATGGGGGTAAGTGTGGCATGAAAAAAAAAGTTTGACTTTGATGGTTAGTTTTCCTTGGTTAATGTTGACCTAATACTTTCAAATTTGAAATCTAAGAACTTTGTAATGTTTTCAACTAAAGTGTTGAATATAACAAAGGCACTTTGTAAAACAAAGGGAAAATAAAAAAAAGCCCCGCAGTTTGGGGCAAGTGTGGCGGCTTATGAGGCAAGTGTGGCATCACTTTGTTCTATGAAGTAAATCATGCAGGATTTTGCTGGGGTAAATGTGGCATACAGGTTATACCTAGAGCTACTAAAAATAAAAATAAAACTAGACTTGTATGATGGTTTTACTGGTTATTATAAACAAATACAGTCTTAATTACAACTAAGCACATGTCAATTAAAGGTTTTTACCAACATAAAAAGTGTTATAATATAAGTTACACATGAGTAGGGCCTATGACATAAGCTAACTAGAACAATGCATTTTTAGTATTATTTAACATGAAATTATGCATTGTGCTTTTTTTTTCTCTTACATTGGCTCATTTGTATCCACTGGGCCATGGAAAGAGTAGCGTACTCTTGAACCTACACAAGTGATATCTGGTGCGGGTAAAATGCCCAACACCTGGGCAAGATTGATATGATAAATCCTTCTCTACTGGTGCAAAAGTTATTTTGGTGTGGTCTGTAGCACGTAGACCCATTACTTTAACCTCATCTTCATTATCAAGTCCCGATTGTACAATGCATACATACCGATATTTTGATTCTTTTCGCTTGCCTCCCAGGTATTCGACTAGCACAAATGCCCCATTCACTAACAAATTTGGAACTGGGGAAATAAGAACAACCGGATCACCTAGACCTATATCGAAACAACTGTTGTCCGATGAAATACTCATTGGAGTGTCTTCATCGTCACTTTCTGATACCTGGACTAGGCATGTCCTACGTCCTATGTCTTTCCTACGCTCAGTTTGTTTACCTGCGGGCTTACTTTTATTCTTGCTTTTGGAAGCCTTAGGCTTATCTTTGCCCTTCTTCATGACAAGTTCTTTTTTTTATTTTCAGATTAGCTAAATAGTCATCTTTTGTAATAACGTCTGCTAAGTCAATGCAACATTTACACTTTTTATCAAATTATTTTTTTTTTTTTGCTTTTTTTGCTTTTTTTTGCTTGCAAGCATGGGATGAGTTGACACCACTCTTCTTATTCTTCTGTGGCCATCAAGTAATGTCAATACAGCCAACTAATGTGCAGCTATGTCCACCGCCATCTAAATACAATGTTGCCACACTTGCCCCGGTATGTAAAAATACTGAGGTAAGTGTGGCACCTAAATTTGCACCAAGCAAATTTGAAATTTATGGATTTTTTTCCCCCCCATTATTACATAGGCACATTAACCAATAAGCACAACATGTGGACATAAATTTAAAAAAAAAATTTGCAGAATATAACTAAATATTGCAAGGTCTGCGTAGAATTGCACTTAGTTAATCCAGCGAAGGTGCTTTTTCCTTAAAATTTAAAATTTAGGATTAGTTCTTGTGGGAGGCCCCCAATTTTTTTTTAGTATAAAAAAGTCTAGTTACTACTTTAATAAAATAAAAATTTACCAAAACTGCAACCCTGAACACTTATAAGCAGATGCCACACTTACCCCCAAACCACACTTACCCCCATTGACCCTACTGACATTTTGTTCTTTTGACTTTTGCTCTTTCTTGTTTCTTGGGCTCTGGAAAGAAGTGGTAATCTATGGGTGGATCTCCGTTCTTTGGGATGTTGTGCCACTCGTCACGTCTGATATCGGTCGTTCCGTCGGTTTTTGAGAAGTTTGCTTGCTATCTTCGACCTTATTCTGACATTGGTCGTCCACAGGCTAGGACACTTCTTATACTTATCAGTGTGCTGTTTGAATTTGTACTCTTTTCAAGAGGTTTGACACATAAATGAATGTACTAGGTCCTAGAGCTTGGTAGGTAAAACTGTTTGGTACCTCCATATTGTACGCTGGTTGGAGTACTCTGTCTTCACCTCATTATATGTCTATGTTGCAGCTGTCGGTAGAGGCAGGTGAATATCTTACTAAGTATGAGAATATCGCCCTACCAGATTTCTCCTTGCCATCTACCGAGACCGTGACACTCAAGACAGCAAAAGGAACACGTGACTATGATTCCAAACAAATGACTCTTCGAACGAGTGTCATTGAAAAGATAGTTAAAGTTTTCAAACGCCATGGCGCATCAAACATGGATACACCGGTGTTTGAACTAAAGGTAGACTGTTGTCACTTATTAATTACGTTAATGTTTCTCCTAAAAAATGCAGTCTTGGGGAGAAGCGCGCTACAAGTAGCGCGCTACATGTAGCATGCTACTTTTACGTGTAGCGGAGCCAGTAGCGCGCTACTTTATTAAGGGGGCATATTGTAGCGGTAGCGTGATAGCGCGATATTTGCGCTACTTTTTATGTTCCGGGGCCAGCAGTCCCAGGTACCACGTAAAGTCAAAAGTCGGCACTGCAAACTAACTTGTAACGCCCGCCGCGCCACGTCATGTGCCCGCTGTGTAGACCGGCCCGTAATCTCGTCTCACTTCCACACCATCTCCGGTCTCCCTCGCTCTCTCCCAGTGAGTCTCTGTCTCGCTCTCTCTCTCTCGGCGGCGTCCGAAGGATGCGAGCGATCGCCGATCTGTCACATCGTGTGAGCTGACTTTACCAAAATATTGCAGTGATTAGATTGCGTGGTGCATCTTGAGTGCTATTTCAGGGTCGTAAACAAAGATAAGATGTATCCACTATCCACGATAATTAGAAGTCGTATTATTGATTTAGACTAGAGCATAAGCCGCTCGATAATTACGCCAATCGTCTGAATTGCATATTAAAATGAAGTGATTAGTGTCATATAGCCTATCTCTCCTCCCTTGGGACATTCCAGGCTATATCGCTATTGTACGGCACCAGTAGGCCTATTCCGAACCTTGTTTGTTGCATTCTTCTGCAGTGATTCCGTGAAAATAAGAAATGCAATATGAATGTTGATCATTAGGCCTAGACTAGGGCCTAGCCTAGCCTAAACGTTAAAAGAACGCCTTCTATCACAATGGAAACCGAAACTAAGTGCTTTTGATGATAGATCACGATCGAGTTGATGTGAATGGAGTTAAAAATCATTGCGGCACGACGTCAAAAGGATTTAAAAACGGGATAATTTGGGATCTCGACGACCCCCGATTAAACGGGAACATGTAGCGGAAAAGTAGCGCGCTATATTTCTTGAGTAGCGTGAATGTAGCGTCGCTACATCTGAAAAAAAGTAGCGAAAAAGTAGCGAAGCTACTTTTTCGGGGCATGTAGCGTTAGCGATAGCATGCTACTTTTAAAAAGTAGCGACCCCAAGACTGAAAAAATGTGACATCAATAAGTTAGTCTAAATATAATAGTTAGGGGCCTACTGTGTGTTTATAATATTAATTGAAAATTATTTTCAAGCAGTAGTGCCTACTCAACTCGTACTTACAGAAACATTTAGTGTATCGGGTACTTGCACGCTATGGAGGCCTACTAATTATGTATTATAATATGATTAAAATTCAGTTCCGATCTTTGAACATATGACCGTTCTTTGCTTTAGCATGTATCTTGCCACTCATAATTACCTTCAATGTGTAGTGTAATTCCCCAGTAGGCCTACTAGTAGTGGAAGGCAGAGTATAAAAGTTAGTCTCAAAATTATTTTAGGCGGTCTGATGTAGGCCTACCTAGTGTACTTGTCATTGTGTTGACAGAACTTGTCTATAAATTATACTTGCATTTTGCCATGCATTTGATTTTAATCTTGTTCGTGTTTTCACTTATGGTAGGCCTCTAATGCCAGTACCGGTACTTGGTTACAAATAATTATGCACAATATGATCGGCTTTGTTGTTGGCAATAATGGGCTTGTTTGCACATTTTGTTATTACTAGGAAAACGCTTAAGTCCCGCCGCGTTGTTGGATGAGCGTATATGGTGCATTGAGATGCCATGTGTTACGCGGATTTTCTGTTGTTCTGTGAAAAAATCATTACTTAATCGAAGATTTTTTTAGATTAAATTAAATTAAATAAAAAATTAACTTAATTTTTATAATTAAATAAAATAAAATAAAAAAATTAACTTAATTTTTTTTAATTAATCGTAATTTTTTAAAAAGAAAAAAATCGTAAAATTGCAATTTGTATAAGAAATAATTATTCGATTGCGCTCAAATTTAACACGAATATATTAATGCACGAAATTAAGGTTCTGTGAAAAAAATCATTACAATAAGATAAAGCATGAAGGTGTTATAAGTCAAAGAAATTTTTTAAAAATCGAAAAAAATCGTAAAATTGCGTTTTTTATGAGAAAAAATTTCCCAATTGCGCTCAAAAACGTGGCAGTTCTAAGTTCAGAGATTTCGAAGGTCTCCATAAAATTTCATCGCAATCGGAGTATCGGTTTAGCCGGAATCGTGTTAACAAACACACAAAAATACAGAAAAAAAAAAAAAAAAAAAAAAAAAAAAAAAAAAAAACATTTCGGATTTTTTTCTCCAGTGTAGTGAAATGGAATCTTCGCTTCGCTCGCTACGCTCGCTACGCTCATCCAAAAATGAAGTAGCTGTTGATCAACTCACCAATAGAGTTGATTATCATTGGAAGCAATGAATTACACAGTGTCCTACATCGTTTGACATTTGCATGTACTATATGTAGACAAAGTTACAACTTATGATTATTGACTGTGTATAGGCCTAATAACTACTCATCAGCCTATTTCAATGTGTCATACGTGGCACCTCTATCAGACTATTGTTGCAAGTGGTGGCTTATATAGTTGGGACGCAGGTCCAAGCTGTATATGTGTGCTGGTACCTCAAGAGTGGAAATCTATGATTCTTTCATCTTGAACCTCATAAGAACCTGAGCTTAATGAACTGGACCGGCTTGATCGGTACTGAAACTCGACAGCACCTTAGATGTGTAGGTATTGCTTTAGCTTTGCCAAAATATGTGTTTTCAGTTGATGGATCTGTTACAGGAAATTCTGTATGGCAAATACGGAGAGGATACTAAGCTCATCTACAATCTTAGAGACCAAGGTGGAGAGTTACTTTCGCTGAGATATGATCTTACGGTTCCCTTTGCTCGATATCTGGCAATGAACAAGATCACTAACTTCAAGCGCTATCAGATTGCAAAAGTCTATCGAAAAGACAATCCTGACATGACTCATGGTCGATACAGGGAGTTCTATCAGTGTGTGAGTCAAAACTTTACTCTTGGTAAACCAGCTAGTAATAAATTAATTGCATCCAATTTTATATTTAGGTAACTATGCATTATAACCGCCTCGTGAAGGCGAAACTTCTTTTATTTAAAATAGAAACGTTAATGTTTTGTAGTTTTTTGTTGTTAATAAAACAGCAAAAACCTTTAGCGGTTCTATTTTTCACAAAACTTC
This sequence comes from Sweltsa coloradensis, assembly GCA_024449915.1. Lineage (NCBI taxonomy): Eukaryota > Metazoa > Arthropoda > Insecta > Plecoptera > Chloroperlidae > Sweltsa > Sweltsa coloradensis. The sequence goes on from JAMZAV010000702.1 coordinate 517,574, forward strand.
TTTTGTTTTAAAAGTTTTTTTCTCAAGACCTAGGCCCACACTGGGACAATTGAAATGACATCAAAATGGTAAATACTCATCTTTTTGGATCTGCGGTTGTTGGAAACAGCTGTTGTAGGTGGATTAAGGTAATTAATAATAATAATAATAATAATAATAATAATAATAATAATAATAATAATAATAATAAAAATATATATATATTTTTTTAATAATAATTCAATTCATTTTATTTCACAAAACACATATTACATTGTTTTATCTCAATGAAACCCACAAAGCCCATTATGCGGGCTCATCTGTGGAATAACAACATCAAATAAACTAAAACAAAAACAACCGTAGAGGAAGGAATCATTATGAAAAAACATTAACAAATCACAATCATTAAATAAACAAATCGAAGTAGAATGACCGTTACTTAAAATAAAATGAAACACAACACAACGCCAAGGTTTTTAAGTTTCATAGGCATTTCAGAAACCTGACAGAAATATAGCTAAAAGATGATTACGAAAACAAGGTATGAGCAAAACAGATTTAGGTAAGAGCACTCAATTGAGACAATAAATGTCTTTTTATTTGTTGCTTGACCTCGGAAATTTTTGTTAAGTTTAATAATTGATCAGGTAATTTATTAAAAGACTCTGGGACTAAACACTCTAGGCGCCTTTGACCATATTTATTATTACTTCTAGGAACTACAAATTTTTGTTTTTCCTGACTACGTGTCCATTTGTATTTCTGCACAAGAATTCTATAATCATTTTTAAAGTAATATTTTATTAACAGTTGGTACGTGAAAAGGCCGTCAACTGGCAGAAGGTTGCAAAAGAGGTATGTCTCCCGAGTCGACAGAGTTAAATAATAATAATAATAATAATAATACCAACCTACACCACTACCACCACCTCCACAACCACCTCAACCACCACCACCACCACAACAACAACAACAAATAGAGCCGTCCACCGCCATCCTGGCAGTTCCAAGAAGAAGTGAACGTTTGCAACAGAGGCAAACAAACGAAAGAACAGCAGTCCCTTGAAAATGTCATCCACAGTGATGACGCTACGTCGGGAAGTAAGGAATAATGTAAATTATTCACCACCACGACGCGACGAAACATCCCGTCAATTTTATAATTTGAATTTCTCTTCAATTATATCGGGTCGCGAAAGTATAACTTGTGAACTAATAATAATAATAATAATAATAATAATAATAATATATATATCCTGCATCCCCTGCATATATATATATTTTTTTAAATTCATTAATTACATATGTGTACATTTTTTATATGCTTCGGTCCACAAAGCCTTAAAGTAAGGCTTGTCTGTGGTTTAAACCACAACAATGTGTACATTTCATACAACTACGGTGTTGTGCGAAGTTATTACAACAATAACAAAGAAAAATAGAACAAACTCAGTGGAACACCGTCCTGTATAACAAAACAAGCTAAAAAAAAAAAAAACTTGGAATATTGAATATAAAAATATTATACTTGAGGTAACACAAAAACAACACAGTATTAGATGAATAAATTTACATACTTGCACCAAGTATCTAAATATTTAAAGACTCCTCCAAAAAAACAAACAGACCTGTCATTCGTAATCAAATCTTAAAGCACGTGGGTGTAATTGTTTTTATTTTCTACAATTCAGAAATTAAAAAAGTCCGCCCCAACCGGGAATCGAACCACGGATCTCCCACATTCCAGGTGGACGTCTTAACCACTAGACCATCAGGACGGGTACATTTTAATCTCTGAATTGTAGTTTAAATCGTTTAATTTAGTGTTAACGAAGTCTGAGAATTTTACAAGCAAGTCACTAGTGCATTTACCTTTTTGGCAATTAATCAATGATATTAAATTTTTCCAGATAGGCAGACAAATTGTCGGCTACACAGCGCTCCAAGATTTTCTCTATAACAGAGAGGAGTGCTATTGGTCTATAATTGGAATATAACATATGATCACCCTTCTTATAGATAGGACGAACTACTGATATCTTTAAGTTTGAGGGGACGGTTCCTGACTCAATCGATAAATTTACTAGTTTGGCTAAAACTGGGCTAATCTCATATTTCAAAAAATTTAAATCCTGAACTCTGATACCATCCCAGCCTGCAAAGCATAAACTTGTTGTTTGCTTATTTTATAATTTATCCGTATGTCTAGCGTTTAAAGAAATCGGTAAGGAGAGCTTGTTTTTTCTTCCCTTGACGGTTTATCCCTAGTAATGACAGTTCGATTAATCCCAACGCTTGGACTACTTTATGGTCGATCTGTTGTGCGCATAGAAATGCTTTAGCATCTTCAAAGCCATTTACTGCGACGATGTTGTAAGTGTTTTATCGGGCATTAAATTGAAGTACAAGCCGGTCTCATCTGCATTAAAAATATCCCGATCCTCATAGTCACTTAGCACTCTAGTAGCTTACCACTTCTCCAAGCCTCGGGGATTGCGGGGTCGACCCCTGCGCTTTCCCCCGAGACCGTTTTATAGGATAGATCGTGTCTAATTTTGAATCGATCCATCCATCCGTTGGATGCAGTGAAGCTATTTATATCCAGTTTGTGGGCGATTTGAAGAGCCACCAGCTCTTTGATTATTGTCCCGTCGTATATATTTAAAGCAATAAACCTGACACTCGGGCAATAAACATCTCACTCTCGCTTACGCTGTGTCGACTGACGAGTGCCAACTTCATTTGACATCGCGCTCGCTGCCGGGCCGAGTTCATTGCCCTCTCTTCTCTCGTAATTTTTCGCGTCTGTTCGGCGATCTTCATTCTTTGTACTTAAAGCGGGAAACATGTTTTACATGTTTCGGGCTGCATTTAACAGATTAATGAAATTTCGATAATCGATAATGATTAATGATATTTGATTATCGATAATCAAATTTTTTCCATTATTGATTATCGATCGATAATATCGATTATCGTATGCATCCCTTACTTCAATATAGTAATTTAGTTATATCTTTTAAGGATCTACTAATAAGCAGCTATCGCTAATCCAGTTGGTCATTACCTTTTATCCGAATTTTGATGCTCACTTATTTTGCATTTTAACTACTGTATCACATAATTTGCAAGGTTGGGAAAGCATAGAGAACATAAAGCCCAGCATGAAGGGCGGGGGGCGACAAAACGTTTCACCTGCTGATGATGTTTTTTGTCGCCCCAGCAATTCAGGCTGGGCTTTATGCTCTATGCTTTCCCAAACTGTCAACCCTTCTCCAATCTATACTAAACTATCTCGTGAGTAGTCTCTGATAGCCTGCTGTGACGTCAGGATGCATTGGATTACTTCACTCGGTATAATATTTAAAAATTGGGAATGTTCGATTTTGTTTTTGGATGATATTTACCAGCTAACATAATATGCTACAACGTGACATTCCTGGCTAAACTAGAATGTATGTTTAACTACTAGGAAGCTTCACAAACGTTTTTTCAGGCGCGTTGTTGGATGAGCGTAATTGTTTAAAAACAAATATAGCGTAAAATTGCGATTTTCACAAGAAATGATTATTCGATTACGCTCATATTTCACACGAATATATTAATTTATAAAATTAAGGTTCTGTGAAAAAATTATCACAATCGGATAAAGCATGTTGGTGTTATAAGTCGAAGAAATTTTAAAAATAAAAAAATATCGTAAAATCGCAATTATCATGAGAAATAATTTTTTGATTGCGCTCAAATTTCACACGAATATATTAATTTATAAAATTAAAGTTCTGCAAAAAAGTCATAACTCATTACAAATTACAATCGGATAAAGCATGTAGGTGTTACAAGTCGAAGAAATGTTAGAAATCGATAAAAATCGTACAATTGCGATTTTTCATAAGAAATAATTTTTCGATTACGCTCAAATTTCACACGAATATATTAATTCATAAAATTAAGGTTCTGTGAAAAAATCATTACAATCAAATAAAGCATGTAGGTGTTATAAGTCGAAGAAAGTTTTTAAAAATAAAAATAAATCGTAAAATTGCGATTTTCATAAGAAATAATATTTTTGATTGCGCTCAAAAACGTGGCGGTTCTAAGTTCAGAGATTTCGAAAGCCTCCACAAAATTTCATCGCAATTGGAGTATTGGTTTAGCCGGAATCGTGTTAACAAACAGACAAAAATACAGAAAGAAAAAAAAACATACCGGATTTTTTTCTCCATAGTGAAATGGAATCTTTGCTACGCTCATCCAATTAGATATAAAAATGAATAGGTACATAATTTTTTAACATATCCACCAATAAATTGAATACATTCTAATCAATACATTACAAATTATTACAATACTATTTAAATAGCTCCGAAAAGGCTCTTGTAATGCTCGTCACGATGAAATGTAAAGCTTACTTAGGGCCGGTTACAATCAACAAATAAGAAAGTTATTTGTAACAAATAAGCTAACTGTAGCAAATAGCGTTATTTCGGTCTTACAATCGACAAATAGCACTATTCTTAAGAATAGGAGCAGCTTATTTGTCGGATTCTTATTGGGAGATTCAACTGGCCGATAGCGTGCTATTCGATGAACAAGGGTGTAAAAAATTGATAAAAACTGATTTAAAAATAAAAATAAGATAAAATGAATAAACAAAATAATTTTAACAACTATTTTTATTTTTTATTGATTATCTATCACAGTAATTAAAAAATAAATAAATAATGAACAATTATTTATTCATTATTATTTTTTCAAATTCATTTTTATTAGGCCAATTGTTCATCTTATATTCAGCCTAATAATCGGTTTTGGTTTATTTGGATTAAGGACGCGTCAACTGTGTGGTCATAATGCACCACTCTACCCTAGGGGATATGGGGAGGAGAGCCCCATGCTGGTCAGAACCAGCCACGGTTAAGGGGAGGAAGGGGGGTTTCTGACGTCGCAGTCGTCATCGTCTTTGTCATCGTCGTCGGGGAGATCGTCAAGGAAGGGGAGGTGTCCCCGACGACGATTGCCAGAGCTCGCCTCTAGTTTCAGGGAGTAATATACTGCCCTCTTACTTGCTGATGTTTGCGAGGTAGACTCTTTCTCTTGAATCGCCTTGTACGATTTGCAGAGCCATGCTCTGGGCCAATTCTACCCCGAGCCCATAGACGGTCATGAATTAATTAATAATTCGTTCTTTTTGACAGTATACATTGTTGAATTGATTTTATTATGCATATTTTACCTCGTATATACTAGATTAAAGAGTAAGCTTTGTGGACTTATTTTAAATAAAGTCTATCACACCAAAGCCAAATATTTTGGAATGTGCTAGATGTAAAAAAATAACCAAACAATTAAATTTTAGTAGAAATAAGAACCAACGCTCGTGGTAAACATATTATGTAATCAACGATCTGTAAATATGAGCTTCAATTTGAGGGTCGCCTTGGGTGTAGGCTTAGTGGCTTACAGACGTAAAGAGCAAAATGTTGAGCGGCAAGTCTTTTTTTGAGTAAATTACACGGAACAGTTATAAAAATTGACATTCGTCATCGATAATAAGTGAACACAATAATGATGGGATGAGTAAAAAAAAGTAAAAAAGTTTTCCCAGACGGGACTCGAACCCGTGACCTCTCGCGTGCAAAACTAGGGGGCTAACCACTCGGCTAGCAGCGTCTGCAGTGTGCGTCTGGTCTAGAGCGATACTCATCCAGCCCGGTAGATATGCACGCTGTCTAGAGTTGAGTGTAAAAGCTTCACGATGACAATTAGGACATAGGACACTTTCAATGCTTTTAAAACTTCTGCCAATATTTCTTGAATGTAATTCACAGCTGTATACAGCATATGTTTGCAATTACTGCTTATTTTTGGTATTAAACACTTTCGAGGTGGCAGTTTTTGCGACGCGTGGACTATCCACTCAATCAGAATGTTCCAAATAAGCTATTGGGAGGATTAACTTCCTTTGTAATACGCGAACTAGGTAGTTATTGGACGGATAGCTTATCCGACAGATAACTATTTGTTACAGTTAACGTTTATTATTTGTTGATTGTAATACCGGCCCTTAGTTGCTTGAATGTAACCCTTATCATTTATATTCATGTTATGTAGTAAAGATGCCATGTTATTGGATGAGCGCAGCAAAGACTTCAATTTCACTTACCCGGAGAAAAATAGCTTGGGTATTTTTTGTTTTCCTTCCGCTCTCTACCGGGCAAACGGCATATGCGATCTTGATGAAATTTTCAGGAGACCTTCGATGTCTCTGAACTCAGATCTGCCAAGTTATTGGGTACAATCGGAAGAAACATTTCTCATGAATATCCTACTTTTACGATAATTTTTATTTTTAATGTTATATTTTCATTGGCCCGCGACCAGGCAAACGGCTTCTACTCCGATCTTGATCAAACTTTATGAAAACGTTCAAAATCACTAAACTTAGATGTATGTTACGATTTTGGGGACAATCGAAGAAATTTTTGTCATAAAAATTGTGCTTTTAGGGCAACAAATGGTCATTATGACCTCGCCGCCCCACACCTTTTTGCAGCTGGCAAAACGAGGCACGTGCCTCTCGGTCTCTTTTAGACTTGCAGTCAGTTGCCTCGCATTGTTGAAGGCAGACATGGTTCACTCTTGCAACAATGATGCCACAAAACAGTATTCATTGGACAAAAATAATCAATCATAAATGCTCATCCATCAACGCAACTGAAAAAATGGTTCGTGAAGCGGACTAGTTGTACTTTGCTTGCAAATTGCACATCTCGATCCACGTCATCCCTTCAAGAGCTAACGACGGACTACCTTGGTATTGAATCTGAACACTTAGGCTACTATTTAAAATTAATTTTGGAACACTTAGCTGAGTCAGATTACTATTCAGATGACTCTGGAATGCAACTATAGGCTTATGTTATGTTTACAGGATTTTGACATCGCTGGAGTATACGAACCGCTGGTCACTGATGTAGAGTGTGTCCGCGTATTGAGTGAGATATTTCAAGCTCTAGATATGACAATAAAAATTAAGGTGAACCATCGTGCAATACTTGATGGCATGTTTCTGGCCTGCGGTATTGACCCAATTCATTTCAAGTCTATTTACTTGTCGATTGACAAGTTGGACAAGGTAAGACTTGCCTTGTATTGTGTGTGTTGTCTGTTTGTGCAGTTTGAAGCATTTCCTTATAATATATATATCTATATCTATTGCAGAGTACATGGGAAACAGTTTACACGGAGTTGGTGACCGATAAAGGTATCTCGGAAGCAGCTGCATCATTAATTGGAAATTATGTATTCATGAAAGGCAGCGTACAGCTGGTTGAGGAGATGCTAAAACTCGGAAATCCGCAAGGACTTGACCTTGGTGAAAAGAATTCAACGGCAAAGATTGGTCTTGAACAGCTGTTACTTTTCTTCCAATATTGCGATATCTATAAGATGAGCCATCTGGTCTCGTTTGACATGAGCCTTGCGCGAGGCCTGGACTATTATACGGGAATGATTTTTGAAGCAGTGCTAGTAGACAGACTAGGTAAGTTAAAGTTTGTCATGGAAGTAATTGGGTGAATTAAATTCTGTTGTGCATGTGATTATGTTTTGCTTTTGTTTGCTTGATCGTTACCCTACACCTACCTTATTTATGCAATAGTTACATCTTGTAAATTGTTACGGATTGTTCTGAACATAGTACGGTAGTACTACTTGCTTGATCGTTACCCTACACCTACCTTATTTATGCAATAGTTACATCTTGTAAATTATTACGGATTGTTCTGTACATAGTACGGTAGTACTACTTTGGTTGTAAAAAACATGACAACATGAATCCCGGTACTTGCCTGCTGGGGTTCGGACTTGGACAACGATGACGAAGCAAAAATTAACTTTCGATCTGACATCGATTTGCCACCTTAACATAATATTTGTTTGACATCAAAACTTTTGTGCAACATTTAATTTTTTAATATTGCTCACTGCCATGTAAGAATTTAATGTTTAACAAGCTTATTCCATTATCTATTTAGTATTTTTTTAATTTTTTAGGTTAGAAACAAAAACAAAAATTAATTTTTCACGCATTTCCACACAGATAAAAACTTAGATATAGATATCATACATATGATGTTGAAATTTTGGGTTTAAAATCAATTACGAATTAATAATCGAATCCAAACCCTACTGCCTACTATTATTTATTTGTGTAAGCACATGAGTGCTAGACAGATAAATGACAAATAAATATCCATTGTATTTCACCGCGATAATCGTGAATACCGGTAGTCTATTTGCATGAATTTTAGATTTAAGGTACAAACATATAAAACGTCCTGAATCCAAATATTGTGTTAATTTTACATTAAAAATTTTAGACCATTAGGTGCTCAGGAAGCGACCCTCCCCCCCCCCACCCCCCCTCGAACTAATTTTCACTATAGCAGTTTTGTTCAGAAAAAAATCATGATTAATAATCCACCTGTTTGCCACTTGGCAGCTGGGGCGTTTGACCTCCAGGGGTGTCCACAAAGTCGAAAGTTGCGAAACTTTGACCTGCTATAACCGTCAAAGTTTTTGATAAAATTCCAAAATTCTTTTTAATTATCATTTAACACATTATTTTTGATTTTTTAAAACAAAATCGATTTCACTTTTTGTAAAGGGGTGCCCAAAATTAATAATAATCAATTTTACTGTTTTATACACTTTAAACATTAAAGATTGGACATATAATCCACATTAAAGCTTTATTTTATACATAAAATGAAAGAACCACTGAATTTAAAAAATAAATTATGCAAAAACAATTCAAGGGCTGTCCTAAATGCTGGGTTTTATAGTATAGCTAATATACAACATTTTTTTTAAGTGCTAAAAATGTGTTCATGTTACTAAAATCAGTAAACCTGTCTATGAATACATATTGTATGTAGGCCTAGCAAAGAATTATAATTTTTATCAGGGTTGTCCAAAATTTTGAATTCAAATTACAGCAATTTGAGAGAAATAACAATAGAAATAGGGCAAAATCAATGTATTAGTTGGCCCAGTCATCACCGAATTTATATTCTAACCTAAACAATATAATGATGTGCTGTTTTAATACAGGGTTGTCCAAATAGTGTGTTGTGTTCTTGTAAAGAATTGTTTGAATAAGGTCAAACTCGATCATAATATACCGTCAGGTGCAAAGGAAGCGACCCTCCGGGGCCCCCCGAACTAATTTTCACTATAGCAGTTTTGTTCAGAAAAAAATCACGATTAATAATCCACCTATTTGCCATTTGGCAGCTGGGGCGTTTGACCTGCAGAGGTATTCAAAGTCGCTTCATGTTGTTTTTAATATTGCCGTAGTTCTCTTCGCTCTTGTAAAATTTTCAAATATCTTTCAAAATACAATCACTAATATTATTCCCACATTTCTTCCCTGCCCCGAACCTGTATCTACAAAAAATTGTTTCCTCATATGGTCCTTCAGAAGTGCTTATACCGACTTTATTGAATTACACATGTACATACAGACATCTAGGTGCCCGTTAGGGCGCCGCAGCCAAGCCGTGGCGCGCTACACACTCAAGCACCTTATACAGCAAGCAGAGTTGGGGTGATTTCGAGGTGTTACCCAGCCGTCATGTAACGTGATGTGAACTTGAAAACTATCACAATCGAGGGGATTTAGGTACCTGACAACATATGCCAAATTTTATTGGGGTACGACCATTCCTTCTTGGTGAAAAAATGGCTTGAAACATGCTCAAAATCACTTTAAGGATGTTAGCTACTGCTACTGCTACTAGCATCTTATTCTTCAGTTTCAATCGGCCCGCGATTCTGACCAGACGGGTGGGGCTACAATGTTCATATTTTACATATATAGTATAGTATAGTAATATAGTATATTATTATTATTATTATTTTATTATTATTATTATTATATGTATTATTATAATATAGTATTATAGTAATATAGTCTCTTTTGAAAAAAAAAGTTGAAAAAGTTTGCTGGAAGGCTTCCAAATAAAGGTTTTAAAATAAGCCTTATACACTAGGCATACAATCAACAAGTAACTATAGTTACTTGACACTTGTTGACGGTACAAGCAGAGTTAGGCGGGAAAGTGCGATACGTAAACAAATAGCGGACATTTTAAATTTTTCTTCTTTGTGTGGAACGAGAAAAGGTGTCATTATACTCTCATAAAACAAATCAGAAACCGTCCCTGGCCTAGGCCCAGATGTAGAAAATTATTTATAATACAACAGTGTAGGTCTAAAGTTCCATTAGGCTATAGGACTAGATAAATAAATACTTACATTACATGTTTGACAAGCCTAGCCAACCCTAGGCCAGCACAACCTTGTTCTGACACACTTCCCGCACAAATAACTAGTTTTGATTACTAAAAGCCTAATTCAGATAAACAATAGTATGATTGTCCACCAAGGCTATACAAAAATGTACGGAAATAATACACCTATTCTTTTCTTGCAATGATCTCACTATATAAAAACAAAAACAAAAACTGTGCAAATTTTCGATGTTCTTTTGATAATCATTTGATTTACATGGCTGTGGATGCAGTAAAAGGTATAAAATAACATTAGTTGTGCACTTGTTGTAGCATGGGAAAGTTTCAATTGGATGTGAGTTGCCTAGACTTAACCAGTCCTTATACCGTCGTTATACCATGGTTATACCACCTATACCCAGGATGTACATGAATCCGGGTCTAGATATTTTACATCCTATTGTTATTGCTAATTTTATAGAAATTAAATCAACTTTGATAAAATTATTATATTTTAACAAATAATTTTGCAATGAAACTTGAAAAAGTAATGAAATCACACACATAACAAAAACTTGTAGAAATACAGCCAAACCTTACACACTCAAAAGAAATGAGATCTAAAAGAAGGGCCAAGCTCATCTATCCTTCCACATTTGCGCATTCTTATTCATAAACGTACAGTGTCCCATAACAGCATCCTCGAAAAGCTTGGCAAAATAAAATTTGCATGTTATTACATTTAAATTAATTGGAAAAAAGAACTTGGATGAACTATTACGTTTAAATTAATAATTGCAAATTCTATTTTGCCAAGCTTTTCGAGGATGCTGTGCTGTTATGGGACACTGTACGTTTATGAATTAAGAATGCGCAAATGTGGAAGGGTAGATGAGCTTGGCCCTTTTTTTAGATCTCATTTCTTTTGAGTGTGTAAGGTTTGGCTGTATTTCTACAAGTTTTTGTTATGTGTGTACATACATACATACAGATATGTACAGTTATTACGGACTCACTGTATAGTGTATAGTAATAATAATTAGCCACCCAATGTTCGTGATATTCAACTATAATCTTTAATTTAGAACAGCTAATCTCTTTCTCATCTCATCAACATACATCAAAACATAATACACCCTACAGACTTGGCAGGATATTAGTATCACCCTTCACAGCTACCAACCCCCACCAACCCCAGGAGTTTGTGATGAAGGTGAAGCCATAAATACTGATTAGAGCTGCACGTAAGCCTATAGCTAGATGCTATTATCTTAATTTTTACTGTTTGTATTTTGTTGTACAAATTTGAAAGAAATAATTTTAGGTATAGAGAAAGTTTTTCCATTGGCCGAGTTGTGATAATAATCATCTATACACAATGCACAATAGGGCTTATAGGCAGCATATACAGCAGTCATAGCCAAGCTGTGTGCATTATCTGGAACAAAAATGACTAGGTAGAACTCTATTCGTATCTACAATTTGACACCGCTAGTGCGTTTTGTATATCTAAATTATGGCAATGAGGGGACTTCTCGGTGATTAATCAAGATGTTCAATCTTGTTCGTTATTACGAGAATTGTATTGGCATCTCCTAATGACAATGATGCATATCAGCGACCATAAGTAAATCAGGGTGTCTAGTTGTATTGACTACACCCATCCTTAATATAAACCATTACAAACTCTCCGAATATGGTTCTTTCTGCCGTACAGTAGGCCTACAGACTTTCTGCATCCCATCTATTTTGACTAGTTTCCCTGTGCATACTATAAACAGGGTTGAATGTGAAATAAATGTATATAATTCTAAAACAATTTATGCGTCCCTATTAGCTATAAAAGTATACTCAAATGTACATCTGGAAAGAAAGCCACAAGCTGCATATTCTTACTGGAGATTTTGGACAACCTCGTGAATACTAACAGAAAATAGTAAAATACACAATGAAATGATAGAAAAACATTTTCACCGTGCAACGGCGTGCATGCGGTTTGGAGTTCAAATTTTTTAAATAAGTATGAATAATTATTGTTGATCAACTTGCAACACACGAAATATTCAATCATTTAGTATAATTGTAACTTCCTACACGATACTCCTAAAATATAAACGTCCCAGTTACCAAATGACAAATATGCATTCGCGGAAAAAGCATATAGTTTCAGCTATAAGAGCATAGCCCTTTTTTTGGTTTGAGGGGATGATTTACATACAGATGTAAGAAGGCTGCTATATGTTGCATAACATCATATATCTTTTTGGACAACCCTGTATATACCATAAACAAATCCGTAATTGTTGTTTTAGGGTTGTACATCGTGCACAATGTTAGGTTGTGCAAACAAATTATGAAATGCAGATAAACTTTACCTAGGAAAAATATATGAACATATGTTTGCTTATGAGACATTGGACACCCCTACCGTCTAAACGCCTCAGATGTTAACTGACAAACATGCATGCATGAGTAGAACATAGTTTCAACTGTGAGAAAACACACACTGTTATAAGTTCGAGGGGGTTATATAGGTACAGATGAAAGAATGGCCGCCACAAGTTTCATACTATTTTGTGACTTTTTGGACAACCCTGTGTGTACATATAGCAAATCAGTAGGTGTATTATGTTTTGACATCATGTATGATGTAAGGTCTTGCAATCAAATTATAAAATGAAGATTAATTTGCATTAGAAAAAATATTTTAACATATATTTGCATATGTGACTTTGGACACCCCTACCGTCTAAACGCCCCAGCTGCCAATTGGCTAACAGGCAGAAATGGAAAGAACAATTAATTTCCTTTAAGAAAACATATGGTAGCATTAGTTCGAGGGGGGGGGAGGGGGGTTAAGAGCCACCTAACGGTCTATTTGTTTTGATATAAAAGGCATGCATAAGAATCAAGAAAAGTTAAGACTTCGTGGAAAAGTATTAGAAGAAAAGGAAGAATTTAAGTACCTAGGAAGTATCTTGACAAAAGATGCTAAAGTAAATAGAGAAGTAACAGCTAGGGTACAAAAAGCCGAAGGATTTTATCAACTGGTGCGAAAGCTGCTTTGGAACGAGCTGTTTCCACAGAGATGCAAAGTTCTTTTCTATAAAGCATACTTCATACCTATACTTACTTACGGTGCAGTAACTTTGACAATTGGATCAAAGGAAGAGAGTCAGTTGGAAGCAGCAGAGATGAAGTTTTTAAGAAGCATCAAGGGAGTTACAAAACTGGACAGGATTAGAAGCGACGTTATAAGAAAGGAATTAGGTCTGGAGAAATTGAGGTTTAAATTAGGAAGGGAACGTTTAAGATGGTTTGGTCATATGAAGAGGATGGATATGGATAGGATCCCAAGACGAGACTTCGAAGCAGGAGAGGAAGGTAAAAGAAAAGTAGGAAGACCGAGAGAAAGATGGGGAAGATTGATCGAAGGAGACGTTGAAGAGAGAGGTGAATCGTGGAACCAGGTGACGGAATTGAAGCTGTGGGAGGACAGGAAAGAGTGGAGAAGCAGATGATGCAGGATGAAGATGACGATGAAGATGATGATGAAGAAACGCTGAGCCTGGCAATCTCGGCAAAAAATAGTTTTGTGCCCTAGATATCGGTGTGAAGAACACCACTCAACCTGACATTGTTGGAAATGAGTTTTGATGATTATTATTATTATACAGTAGATAGTATCTTGAAGCGTCCTATTTTTGAACAAATTGTGCAAACAGCAAAGTGCTGTCATTGGTCATTCCATTAACTTATGACGCAATCAGGCCCTACACGGACATAAGTTTCGATCTAGACCAGTGGTTCCCAAACTTTTCAGACAGAGTACCCCCTGAGCAGTTTGGATCCTACCACGTACCCCCACCTTCTAAAAACTAGAAACAGTAGAAATGACATACCTTTATTTTTATGTTGCTCCTCACTAATGGGAAGGATGTGCCTGTTTACGAGAACAAAAGGTTTTAAAGTCCGGCGTTATGGGTGACAATTTTAGTCGTAGATCTCTCTCAGCATTTAGTCGATTTCTGTATTTAGTTTTAAGCATTGTTAATGTTGAAAATGCCGTTTCACAAAGGTACGTAGTGCAAAAAGGCATTTTCAAAAGGCAGACTGTTATTGGAAAGAATTTCAGAACAAATCACGCACTGAGGTTTAGGTTGATCTTTGTCACCAATCCACGTAAATCCAAGTTCAATATATTTTTCATCATATTTACGTCTTTTAGATTTATGTTCCTCTGTTTCTGTACCACCCACTGTATGCACTATATTGGGGGGGTTCACTCACCGTTTGTGATGTACTGCTACATGCTATTACAGAAGGTACCTCTTCTTCACTCTCAAGAACTGTCACATTTTTCCTTTCCACACACTGCCTGTTTTAAGCCATTGATCCATTTTACGCCACCAACTTGTAAACTCACTATAAATACACCAAAAACGTGCCTTCACCCGTCACTTGTGACGGCCTATTCACTTACTACTTGCTTGCGGACAGGTTGCTAGTTAACGTTGCACTGATATGTGCAGTGTGCACAGCGCGCCCCATCTATGATAAGATAAGCTCCCCCCGACCCCTTAGCAGGTGTCGATACGTCACTGCTGGGGCTTGTAGTCCAGTCAAGTGAGTGAGTCATTGTGATGTTACGTGGAATCCAGTTGTGGAACTCAGAAGAATGTAATTATGCTTTTGTCCAGTGTAAATATTCTTCACAAATTAGTAGCTTTTAACAAATAAGCAAGGTTTATTATGAAGCAGTAAATGGCAATTTTTGGTTATCCTGGAATTTGTCCCGTACCCCTTGGAAACTCCCCGCGTACCCGGGAACCACTGATCTAGACCGATCGCCCACTGTTTACGCTGTTAGCCCAATGGGTAGCACGCTCGGCTAGCACGTGAGGGGTCGCCAGATTTGGAAAACTTTTTAATTTTTTACTCATCCTATCATTATTGTT
This sequence comes from Sweltsa coloradensis, assembly GCA_024449915.1. Classification (NCBI taxonomy): domain Eukaryota; kingdom Metazoa; phylum Arthropoda; class Insecta; order Plecoptera; family Chloroperlidae; genus Sweltsa; species Sweltsa coloradensis. Next base: position 532,812 of record JAMZAV010000702.1, read on the forward strand.
CCCTTATTATAGCCTGTATGACGGGTACGATTTTAATAACTTTTCAGTGTAAATTACTATAATAACGAAGGCTTTCTTCCCTCATCATTTGCTCTTTGTCTGTATGCATACATTTCTCAAAATGGAGCTCATATTAACACATTGTTGCTATATTGTCCACAGGGGTTGGTTCTTATTACAAGTAAAAATAGTTTGTTCAATGTTTGTTAACATCTAGCACATTCTGAAATATGTTTCTTTTGTATTATATAGACATAGTCCATCCTAGATTGTAGAAAATGGGCATAAAAAACTTACTCTAACTAATCTATTTACGCAAAATAAGCAAAATGAAATCAATTCAACAATGTATCTAGCAAAAAAAACTACTAATTAATGAATGATTATTAGTAGGGCTAGGATGTTCAGGACATCTCCTTTTTTTCTATTGGTAAAGACACGCCTGGAAAATAGTTTTAAGTATGTTTCAAGTGTTAGGGATGCCAAAAATATGCATTTTATTTTGCCTAAAAATGCCTATTTACATCATTTCATGAGTAAAGGTCCTTTTTGGGCATTTTTAAGGGACTATTGTCCTATTTTGATATAATTTGCTAAAACGAATGCAAAACGACACGACAAACACAACACAATGCAATAATTTATAATATGTACGTTTTTCATAAATGTGAAACAAAAATTAAAATATTAAAATTATGTTTTTAATTTTTCATCGTGTGTTTGATACATCGGAAAAACTATTCCCCCCCCCCCCCCCCTCTCCACGAAAATATATTGGTAGAACTGTAATAGTAATTTAATAAAATATTACTGAAAGTAATGAAAACAATAGAATTTGATAAAATTCAATAGGTCCTTTTTTGCTGTTTTAAAGGTACTATTTGCCTGCCTTTTTCTCACTTTGAAAGGTCCTGAACATCCTAGCCCTAATTATTAGGCTTGATGTAAGAAGAACAATGATCATCCTAATAATTTGACCTCAAAACAAATTTTGAAAAAATAATAATTAATTGTGATAGGCCTAGATCATCAATTAATAAAATTGTTAAAATTATTTTGTGTATTTTTATTAACTACGTATCTTATTTTTATTTGTAAATCGGTTTTTATGACTTTTATGCCCTTATTTGTTGAATAGTGCGCTATCTGCCAGTTAAACCTCCCAATCAGAATCCGACAAAAAAATAATAAGCCTCTACAATTCTGTAGAATAGTGCTATTTGTCAGTTGTAATACCAATATAACGTTATTTGCTAGGGCCTACAGATAACTTTCTAATTTTATTGTTGATTGTAATACGTATTAGTAGTATTATATTATAGGTAGTGTTACTAATACCGGCCCTTAGTCACACTGATTTTCACTGAGGGACACTAATTTTAAAGCCGACCAAGCCAACCCTGCAGGCGCTGAGCCATCGACGAGCAAACAATGATCAACTAGAGACCGACATATTCAAGTAGGAAACACCGATCAATCAAGTTGGACACAATTCCACATGTGGACAGCGCCAGAATCAACAAGGCTGATTTTGAACAACCTTAGAATTTATTATGTGCCTCGTTGCAAAAACGGCTCCAAAGTCATCGTTCATCGCTCACTCGTCGATTGCGTCGGGGCCTACAGGGTTGGCTTGGTCGCTTTGATTTACTGTCCCCCACTGAAAATTAGTTATATAACTGAGTGGGTAGACTCTAAATACAATTTATTTATTTATTTATTTATTTATTTATTTATTTATTTATTTACACATCACTAAGCCAACATCTGATGGACTGAAGTTCATATCAGAAGTTAAAATACTTCTGCCTAAAGCAGTAATCGAACCCTAGACCTTCTGCATTGGAAGCAGAGCCTCTAACCACAAGACTAACAAGCCACACATATTATTTACACGTTATACTGCTCAGCGTCATGAAGACCTTTGCTTATATAGGGTCTTGTTATGTCACAATTTTGGCACGGAATTTGAACATCGTTGTTGAAACTAGATTTTTCATATTTTTTTGTAAAATACATTGAGGGCTTCAAATTTTATTTTGAAACTGTTTATAAATATAGAATACAGCCTAATTCAAACTAGCCAATGACATGTAGCCACAGGTCCATGTAGTGACAATTAAGAAATGTGTTGCCAGTCAGGTTGGCTCTCTCTTATCTAAGCCATCTTTGAGATAGGAAGTGTTTCCAGGATAGGGAATGAATTTCATAGTTAAAACCATAACCTTGTGTAAGTGAAAAGTCTGGCTTTATTAAATGTAGTTCTATTTGCACAGCTTACATGATTTTATGGTAAGAACTAAGAACACCGACAATCTCCCAAATCACTGATCCTTCAAGTTAAGTAGTCTGAAAGTGTACCAATACTTATTGATCAGCAACCAATTAACATATTGATTATTGGTTGATAAATATTGCGGGCACTACATTTGGTAGTGCCCTAGGATCATACAAACAACTTGAAAAAATATTTTAAAAATTCATGCAAATAGTCGATTCTTAACACAAGAACATAAATAGGCTTTACTGTAAGCTGAATGTAGGCCTACTGTTGGTCTAAACCATGGGAAAGAATTTGTTGAGAAGTGGCCTGGTGACAGAAGCATTTTTCAGATGTCTGATAAATTTAAATACATTTTTATTTTTTATTCTTATGTGTTTGATTATCGGCGGTTGATGGTTGGTTGAGAAGTTGATAAAACTTTTAACATAATTCTGATATTTCATAAATCAAGTTGTTCACTCACACTTAGGATTGACATAAATAATCAAGTAGGGCCTATATACCTTTTTTGTTTAGTGTTAAAAATTAAAATACTATATTTTATATACCGGTAATATACAATCTAGGCCGGAATACTAACCAGTAACCACCATCTGATGTTGCAGGTAGGGACTGTGGCAGTATCGCGGGCGGCGGCCGATACGACAACCTAATAGAAACGTTAGATCCCAAGCAGAAAATGATGCCGTGTGTTGGCATCTCCATTGGAATGGATCGAGTGTTTTCCGTTGTCGAGGCTTATATGGCTTGTGAGAACAAGAAGATACGCTCAACAGACGTGCAAGTCTACATTGCGTCTGCTAAAAAGGATTTCCTTGAGCAACGTATGATTCTGTGCAGAGAAATCTGGGATGCAGATATTAAGGTAGGATGGGCAACGATCTGCTCGATGTAAATTTCTAGTGCATTTTGATTTTCAGTCTTAATTTTAAAATAATAGGGGTACAGTATTCCCTCTTTAATTCAAATTTCTGTTAACCCCATTGATAATATAAGCGTACTGGTACGCTCCGCGCCGCCTGGGCTAGATCACCATAAGCGGATTTATACGCGCTAGCGCTGAGCTGATATGTGTTACGCTTAAAATCTACGCCTTTTGCTCTAGAAGTTCAAATTTTCGCGCACTTTGCGATTTAAGTTCCACTAACTCACGCTAGATGGTAGCACCAGATGGGAGCTTCTGTTATCGGCAATTCTTGACCGATCGTTCCTTGGAAACGCCGTGTTTTATTTGTTGAAGTTTTAATGACGGCCTGTCAGTTTCGTACATAAATAAAAGCCAACTAAAATTTTACATACATTTACATTTACGGCTGTACAGTTGAACTAAAGTAGCTCGAGAGACCGACAGTGCAACACGCGCCGCGGAAGAGAGCCGAAAACTTCAATAAATAATAACATATTTTAGGTTTCGATTTACATCGTATCATGGGTCATTTTCGATTGATATTGTGCTATAGAATACTACATAAAAAATAAATTTAGCGGGTGAAAGCCCCTTTAATTAAGGCGCGAGTGTTATATGAGTTTGTTGTCGTGCCCCTATACTCGCTAGCTGTGTTGCAACATTTGAAGCTGAGCTGATCTCGACCTTGGAGACCCCGACCTTTCCCTAGGATGCTAGGATGCAGTTCAGTCGCCATGCAAGTGCTCTCGTCAATGTGAGTGCATGCTCGAGACCCCGCCTACGCATTTCTGGTGAATTGGATATTGCTTATAACGTCTCATATTTATGCAACTTGGCTAATCGAGACGAAGGGAGGGACGTAAGGGGTGACGCGGGGGGACAAGGGGTGGACAGGCCTGTGCTGGTCAGAACCAGCCACAAGCGTATGGGGAGGGCAGAGGTTCCCCCACGCCGTGGTCGTCTCCGTCTGTGTCATCATCCGTCCGTGTTGTCATTGTCGTCGCCGTCGGGGAGGTATTCAAAGGGAAGGGTTCCCCGACGACGACCGTTGACTGTTGTGTTTACGCAGGATACCCATTGCACTGTAAGGTTCACGCGGAAGGGCCCCTCGGTTTTTTTAAATATTTTTTTTACGTTTTCCGGACAAATATGTTCAAAGCGAGAGCCTACTAGGCGGGTTTGACTATAATTATAATGTAGAAATAGATTGATGGATATTTAAAATTTATTATTCGGTGATCAATCGGCAATCAGTATTTTGAAGTCCTTGGCATTAGCATACACCCTTGCAATCCATTCACTGATTTTCCTGTTATTGAATAAATAAGCATCTTAGCCCTCTAGTCATCAATTGGACAAGGCCTAGGCTTCTAGGACGAAAGCGGAATCCACGATGCAAAGATGGTCCAGATAGCGCTTTTTGTGTTTGTATATAGTAGCCGATCGATTCGCAAGCAGCACTGTAGATATTCATAGCCACAAAGATCGTAAAGGCAAGCTACATCATACATCATCTTGTGAAACTTAATCTCATTTAAATTCTAAACATCGTTTCAATATTCTACTTTAAGTGAGAGTTGAAGAAAAAAATGGTGATTAACGTAATGTGAATGATATTTCTTAAATACTTCTCGTTCAAAAGATTCAAGCATTTTAAAAATGGCCCAATGCTATTCTTATGGGGACATTCTCTTCCAATGCACCAAACTTTCTTCCCGCGATAGACTTGTGGTTCCCTATTGTGAAGTCGAGTTTCTACTCCCACACCACACGCTTCCTCTTCGGCTTCGTTCGAAATAATTGTGTTTTCCTGGCCTCCCGAAACTCAGATGGAGTGATGTAGTACGGGTAGTTGTAATTGTCTAATGAATTACACATGTTATCACTAAATTTTTACATTTGTTTTTTTTATTTACTGTTCACAAATCTTTTGCACATTATTTGTTGGCCAAAATCGTTGTTTACAGTTGTTTCTCATCTAAGAAAGAAACCTCTTGATTAGGACCAGAAGCACATGAGTTGCTAAGGTTTATTCAACCCAAGGATTACCTACTAACTAGCTAGCACAATCTAATAAGTTATTTTTCTTGGTTGTTGCAGGCTGACTTCTCGTATAAGCGCGATTCGAAGCTTGTTGCAGAGCTTCAACATTGTGAAGAAGAGGGCATTCCATTTGCTCTTATCATTGGAGAGGCTGAACAGCTAAAGAATGGAGTTGTGATTCTGCGAGAGGTGAAGACTGGTATAGAGAAACTCCTCAGTAGGCCCAATATTGGTGAACTCTTGCGAATGGAGATCAAGCGTCTGGAAGATAAGGTACCTAATCCTAATTTATAAGTGAGAGATTATTCAAAATTTTTGAAAATATTTCATCATTCGTATTCGATTCGAATAGTCGTTTGCGGTGGCTAATACGAGTAGGGTGCTGGTCTGAAGCGTATGTCTCTTAAGACGTGGGTTTGAATCACGCATAAGTAGGGACATGATATTTTCGCTACGCGTGTTTTCACGAAATACTACAATTATTGAAACAATGCATTTTTTCCAATACAGGAGGCCAAGTCTTGAAACCACTCGTTTCGAGTCGTGAAGTGAGTCAAGTCACCTCTTCGAAGTTTGGCAATATCGAATAGGCTAGTCTTGAAACCCACCATGCGTTTGAAAACGACAAGCGAGTCAAAATATTCCGAGTTGACTGGCTTTTCGCGACTTGTAGCTCCGCCCCCACAGCTCATAGAGCGACCAATCACAAACAGTGTTACATAAAAATTTTGATTTAAATAATCGATGTTGTGAAGTACATCGATGCTATTATCGATTCGCACTTTCAATCAACTATTAATACACATTAGGCGTACTGTACTAGGCTAGGCATACATATTTATTTCACTTAGTTTATTGTTATTATCAAATTGCCTCAAGGCAGACATACTCTCTATTTAACCCTCCGTCACTCGCGCGGAATTTCTTAACACCATCCCTCGCGTGGGGTTTCTCAAACCCCAAATTATTTTTGGCTGTAGTTAGTGCATTAGGATGTTTTGGGTATTTCTTTCTGTGATCATATGATTTGTGGAACTACTATGTAGGTGGTTGTTACTGGTAGGACAGTGAAATAAAATGCCAATGAACCTTTTTGTATGAAATATTTTTTTATTGTATTTTTTAGATTAAAAAATGGACATTTTAAAAATATTCAAAAAAGGTGTCAAAATAATGCAATTTCAAGTTTTGTTTCACTTTTAAAAAATAAACATGAACCAGTTAGTAAATTGCAAGAAGAATTTTTCCAAAATTCCAAAATTTCTAAATTTAAGCCAAAATAGCATTGAGTTTCCCTATGCAGTTACTGTAACGTGATCACTCGCGCGGGGTTTCAGCAACCCCAGCCACGTTCAGACCGGCAATATAACGACACTAAAAGACCTAATGATTAGAGGGTTACAAATTTCGCTAACAAATAGAGTGACTTGAAGGTACTGAGAATCTAGAGTCGGTAAAACAGTCCGATGCAGAGAAACAGTCGAATGTAGACCCTGGGGTTTGTAGAACCCCACGCGAGTGACGGAGGGTTAATCATATTTTTATTTTGTTTGTTTTGTTATATTTGCGTAAGTTTTCTAGGGCTAGGCCTAGCCTACCTAAAATGCCGAAACAAATTGCAATAAAGGTGTATAAAAAAAGTTAATTTGCACTGAAAAGTTATAAAAATTGTTCCTGTCACAGATAACAAGTGAACAATAATTATGGGATGAGTAAAAAAAAGTAAAAAAGTTTTCCCGTACGGGACCCGAACCGGCGACCTCTCGCGTGCAAACCAAGCGCTCTAACCATTCGACCACGGTGAGCGACCGGTCTAGAGCGATACTTATGCAGATGAACGCTAACTTGCGACGAGCATAAAACATTTGTCATGACAATTAGGACACTTGAAATACTTTTAAACTTTAAAGCCTTCTGCCAATATTTCTCGAGTGTAATTTACGTCTCTATACACAAGATGTACATTATATCTATTTATTTAGTCCTTAAAAACTTTCGATGTGGCAGTCAAGTCGCATGAAATCATCCAACGCGCCACCAAATACCTCGTGGTTTGAAACGTGACAAAATATTCTTTCTAAGTCACCGTGCGACTCGTGGACTTGTCCCCAAGACTACCGGTTTTGCTATTTTGATCGACTTGGGGAACGAAAACGTGACTTGGAACAAAAGCGAGTTGACTCAAGACTTGGCCTCCAGGGTGTTAAAGGCCACCACCTCTGGTCGATAATTTGAAAGTCGAAGAAACGTGACTGAAAAGTTTTCTGAATGAAAGAGGGCCTTAGTAAAAACAGAAAAAAAATATTGGGTGGTACATAACCTCACTATTGGCTATTATACGTATTTTTTTTTACAATAATGTAGCCAGTACAGCTAGTGCAAAATTTAATGTTGAGAATCGGTTTTCTGGATATGGTTTCTAGTAGGGATGGGAAAAAGCGTTTAATTTCGTAAACGTTTAACCTCTTGAACTAATCGCGTTTAAACGTTTAAACGTGATAAGCCCTATTTTCTCAAAAAAAAAAAAAAAAAATGAAAAATATAAATTTAGGTAGGCAGAGGCCTAGGTTTTACAACAAAAATCGTAATTTTGTACTTATGACCGGCCGACGAATAATTAATTTATTCTCACTCTTGCATTCAATGACCCGGCACTTCCACCATGTGTAACAGACAAGATGTCTCAATACAGCCTGGGACCCGGCACCTCCACAAAAATTAAGCACTTTTAGAAAATTATCGGCTTAATCTGTTAGCCCGTGTTTGTGTAGGCTCCAAAAGAACCTGTAATTAACAAAATTAAAAAAAATTTTTTTTTTTTTTTTGCAAATTTAATAACTTCGAACCGTTCACTAAACGTTAAAACGTCCCATCCCTAGTTTCTAAATACCGTATTGTTCCGAATATAGCGCGATGTTTTTTTCCGAAAATACAATCTCAAAAACAGCACTCGCGTTATTTCCGCGCGCTTGCATTTGAAATAGCGCCTGAACATAGGCCACGCCTCTATACAACTCCCGCGCATAGTCTGCTGCGCTTCGCCCCGCCCACCCACTCGAAGCCACTGAACTCGGCCGAACCTTGGGCGAAACTGTCTGCTAGTCGTCAGAATCCTTGGCCGTGATCACATCGTGACCTAGCTTGACCTACATAGATTTTGTTCGTCGGGGTTGTCTATCTACGTTGCTAAGAGTCTACGTAACGTAATAATGAGTGATGAAGGAGAAGATGAAATGGCTCAAGATGAACAAATGAAGACTGCTGATCGCGTGGAAAAGAAAGGTTCCTCTGCCTTACAAATCAGCAAGGGATTGCGAAGGAGCTAGGCCTAGGCCTACGACCATAGATACTAGGGCCTAGTATAACCCCCCCCCACCCACCCCACGACGTAAACATTGAAGACCAGGAATCAGACTGGTGAACTGTGGTTGACATGTGAGCTTGTGCTTGGCCCTACCCTGTAAAAAACCATAGGCCTAGGCCCTAACATTGTTCAAAATGTTTTGTTGTAAGTAGGGATGTGCGGGTACCCGAAAAACGGGTAATTTTCGGGTAGGTAAAATTACCCGACCTCGGGTCGGGCCGTCAATTCCTACCCGAAAAAGTCGGGTCGGGTAGAAGTAATAAAGAAACACGCCAATCTGCTCCTTTTAAACCTCCCGCTCACACGCCAAACGAACAGCTGACGTCGGAGCGGACCAATCGCTACGACGTGGGCGCGGCTATGCTATGATGCTGTGTCCTTGGCTCTTCCCGTCTTCCGGCGCTGTCCCCGCTGGAGTAATAGGCCCTAGGCCCCTACTGACCGTCATTACTCGTCTTCTGGTTATTCAACGCTAATAACGGCATAAAGCAAGTTGAATATTACGTACGTAGGCGAATGGTGAAAAAGAAACAACGCTAATAAACATCGTCTAATGCCTAGGCGGCAGGCCTAGAAGTCCGATCTAGTGCGCATCGTTGCGCGCAGCAGAGCGTTGGGCGGAGTCAGACCGAAAGGCTGGTGCAAACGCGCGATTTCGTCAGATGCATGGCTGGTACAAACGCATGATTTCGTCGGCCGGAAGAGAAAAATACGCGATCGCATCGGTTTTTCTTGGGGTTGGGTCGGAAATATTAGGAAACGATCGTTACGATATTATTTCCGAGAATAACGAACGATTGATGCAGGAAAACGATAATAGCGGGGTTTCACTGTACTAGGCCTAGGCCTAGGTCTAGGCCTAGGCCTAGGTCTAGGCCTACTCAAGCAAAAGTTCATAAGACGCCGATTTGGAAGTACTTCGTGTCAACACAGCCCAGAGTGGCTACCTGCAACCAATGCAAAACTGTTTTCTAGGATTTAAAAAAAAAAAAATGAATTCACAAATAAAAAAAAATTCACTACCCGAGCCCGACCCGAGCCTACTTCAATTACCCGAGCCCGAGGGTACTTTCAATTACCCGACCCGAGCCCGACCCGAGTTCAAAAACCACTACCCGCACATCCCTAGTTGTAAGTGTTTCATGTACATTTCAATTTTCTTTGATTTTTTTCTTTTTTCTTGAAATGATTCTGAAAAATTGGGGGGAGTGTTATATTCGAGGTCGTGGTATATTCGGAACAATATGGTACCTTAAGCTTCAGCTATAATGGCAAATAGATTTCTGAAAATACAGTTGGTGTTTACTGTTTTTGTCTAACGGAACAAATACGAGTTTATTCGAGTTTAGTATCGTCTGGCAAAAAAGTCATACACTAACCTGTTATTTCAGAAATGTATTTGTCCTTATAGCTGAAGTTGAAGTTAAAGGGGTTAAGAAACTATATCCAGAAAACCGATTCACAAAATTTAATTTTGCACTAGATGTGCTGGCTACACTATTGTCAACAAACGACATATAATGGCCGATAGTGTGGCTACACTATTGTCAACAAACAACATATAATGGCCGATAGTGTGGCTACACTATTGTCAACAAACGACATAAAATGGCCGATAGTGAGGAAATGTCTGACCAAAATTTTTTCGATTTTTGGTGTGTAAATCGATGTTTTTTAAAATTAATTATATGTAATAATTTTTTTTTTTTTTTTTTTTTAAATTTTCAATTCCCGCCTAAAACGTCTGAAAATTCATTTTTTCGTGATAATTTCATATTACAATTGTTACGTCGCAATTTGAGGTAGGCCTACTCTCAACAGTTACGTAAACACTTCGCTCGCGTAAGTTTGAATGTCTCGCCGCTGAGCGCTAGAGCGGCCTTGTATCAGTTGCCTAGCAACGGAAGGACCACTCCCCTCCCCCCGCTCCTCACCGCGCCGATCGACGAGGCAAGGCACTAGACTCTCGCGCTCTCTCTCTCTCGCTTCACCGCTCCCTCTCTCTCACTCCCTCGTGGGAGGGGCATCGAGGGGCCCGTCACAGGCGCGGCCAATCCGCGACCAGCGCCGAGACAGCGCGCAATTCAAATTGACGCAAATGCGAGAAAAGGGCGTTTATGTCGATAGTATATCGTAATATGATTAAAAAGTGATACTTTTTTCGTTGGGATTTTTTTTACGCGATTTTATTCTCATTTCGGCGCAATTATCGATATGAAAGTTTTTTTTTTTTTTTAATTGATTTTTTCAATTTTGATGTCGATGTCGAAAAATTTTCGATTCGACATCGATTATTTGACTTCGATGTCGATGTTGCTATTTAACATCGATGCCCAGCCTTAGTTTTATTAAAGGTACTCTTTTATTCAGCCAACTTTCATGGACTTCTAAGGTTTTGACCCTAGGGTGATTACAATAGCCTTAATTTGAGCTATTAGATAACGTTCGCGATTTTTTGCCATTTTAACAGTTTTCCGCGATTTTTAGTGATTATTCCCAGTGATTATTCCTGTAATTCACATATTTTTCCCGATTTCACGACTTTTTGCCGTTTTTTGTTTTTCCGATTTTTCGTGTTCAAATCACTAAAGTGCAGAATTATTTGACAATCCCGCTAGATTTCGAGTTTCGATCATAATCAAGATAGCTGACTGTGCAATCGATTATTTCACCAAAAGTTCAACTAATCGATTTTACGGTCGATAGTCGTTAATGCCAGCAGAATTGTGATGCTTTGTGGCCTAAATTGCTGTCAGCCTGCGATCGCGAATTGACGATAAAATGCCGATCAATTTTTTATCTCGCGCGCATGTAAATAAAGATACAGACATGTTACTTGTTTGATTTCAATAGCCTACACATTGTTTCTTGCATAAGATGTGTTTCTAGTAGGGATGTGCGAGTCTCGACTTTTCGAGATTCGAGCGAGATTAAAGTGCTTCGAGCTAGATTAAAGTGCTGCTCGAATCTCGCTCGATCTCGAGATCATACTGCTCGGAAAAACGAGTTTCGAGATATCTCCGTCACGGACCACGGTGGTCGTAATTATGCGGGACCTTGCGTTATGCCGCATAGCATTACTTATGCTATGCGACGTGGTAAAGTAATATTTATTCCCCGATTTTCGCGTAATAATTTCATATTGCCATGCCACATTGTCGAGAAATCTCTAGGCCTAGATGAGCTGGGCCTAGCCTAACCATTGATTAAAGAATGGCCTAACAGAGTCACGGTTCCATTTCGTGATCGGAGCTTTGATAAACCCGAAGATCGGAGACCTAGGGCCTACTAACAAATGACGCATAAAATAGGCTTCACTTTAAAACACTTTCCTGTAGAGCAGTGGTTCCCAAACTTTTCAGACAGTGTACCCCCTGAGCAGTTTGGATCCTACCACGTACCCCCACCTTCTAAAAACTAGAAACAGTAGAAATGACATATCTTTATTTTTATGTTGCTTCTCACTAATGGGAAGGATGTGCCTGTTTATGGGAACAAAGGGTTTTCAAGTCCGGCGTTATTGGTAACAATTTTAGACGTAGATCTCTCTCAGCATTTAGTCGATTTCTGTATTTAGTTTTAAGCATTGTTAATGTTGAAAAAGCCGTTTCACAAAGGTATCTAGTGCAAAAAGGCATTAACAAAGTTACAGCCTTGTTGCGAGTCAATTCTTTCGCACCCTAGTAGCTTTTAACAAATAAGCAAGGTTTATTATGAAGCAGTAAATGGCAATTTTTGGTTATCCTGGGGGGCATCAAATTCCAACTCGCAACCTTCTCGTGGTTTAGTCCGTGATTAGGAGAGTTTTTCTCCCTGAAACTAGTGGCGAGCTCTGGGTCGTCGTCGGGGAACTTTCCCTTTCCCTTTGACTACCTCCCCGACGGCGACGACAATGACAACACAGACGGATGATGACACAGACGGAGACGACCACGACGTGGGGGTACCCCTGCCCTCCCCATACGCTTGTGGCTGGATCAGACCAGCACAGGCCTGTCCACCCCTTGTCCCCCCGCGTCATCCCTTACGTCCCTTCCTTCGTCTCGATTAGCCAAGTTGCATTAATATGAGACGTTAAGCAATATAAAAAAATTGGTTATCCTGGAATTTTTTGCGTACCCCTGGGGGTACGCGTACCACAGTTTGGGAACCACTGCTGTAGAGAAGTTCTACAGAACGAAAGCTAGGCTAGGTACTTCTAGCACTAGCATACTACACCCAATAAGTGACAACAAGACATCCATCTACATTTTGTTTTAGGCCTAGTCGAAATTTCACAAATTCGTTGCCAACGCGCACACGTCTGCCGACGCGCACACAGATCGCGCATTTTGACTGGTCACTGGTAGCGCACTCTATCGTGCGAGCTACTGAACTGAAGCGTGATTTGTGAAGTTGGCGGTAGAGAGCAGAGAGCGCTTTATCGACTCGTTATCGACTCCAACGGAGAAACTACTTTATCGGTTTTTCTTACGACATTCCTATCTCGTTGCGACATTCATTAAAGGTGTATTACACTGAGGTCGCTGCCAGGTGTTGTTACTTATTATATATTTTCACTACCAAGTTAATGTGATTAAACTAATAAAGTTAGAAACAAAAATTATATTTCATTCAACATGTAGCCTAGGACCTCTGCCATAGATAGGCTAGGGCTAGGCCTAGGCTACTCCACGCCTAGGCCCCTATGCACTGAACTGAGAAATGTTTACTTTTTAAATATTATTTTTAAGTAGGTCCTAGGGCCTATTTTTTACTTTTAAAGCCGCCTAGGCCTAATTATTTTGTGTAGGCGATTCTTTCTTTGGGGTCCTACAACAGGCCTAAGCCGGCTAATTTCAGTGCGCTCGATCTCGCTTGATCTCTGATCTCACTCGATCTCGAATCTCGCTCGAGATTCAAGATTTTTTTCAAACTCTCGCTCGATCTCGCTCGACTTAAAAAATCCCTGCTCGCACAGCCCTAGTTTCTAGCACATCAAAAGATCTGACAGGCTGCCTGGGCCTACCTAAACTCGATTTCGCGATGTCTGTCTGTTAAAAGTTTTTAATCATTAAATTAACCGTAAGAAAATCGTTGATTTGTCTAAATTTTTAGAACAAGTGCCCTAAACATAGCCCTAAGCAATTCAAATACTACTGGACCCTAGGCCTAGGACCTCACCTAGGCCTAGTATGGAGCAGGCTTAGGGCCTAGGCTAAGCCATCTTCAGGAAACAACACATCATTGGACATTTATAATTCCACGGTTGTATCTAGGCGTAAGCTAGGCATAGGCCTAGTCGAGTTATGTCTGCAAAAAAATGCACAGAAAAAATTTAACAATGAGATTATATTTTAGAACCTTGGCCTTGACCCCAACCTACACATCTCAAGTCCCTAGCCTAGGCCTAGGTACACTTCATTTTTGTATGACATTTGTTGGTAGTAATAGTAGTTCATTTCCTAGGCATATACCACGAAATCAGGCTCTAGTCTAGATTTTTTTACTGGGAACAGTAGTCTAGGCCAAGCTAGGCAGTTCTGTTAGGCCTAGCTATTTTGGCGTAGGCTTAGCCTAAGTCTAGATTAGTGTCTTCCATTACATTCTTGTTGTATTTGAATTATTACATCACAATATGCATGAATGACACACAGTGACGTGCAAATAAAAAAATTTATTCACCGCTTTTAATAATAATAATAATAATAATAATAATAATAATAATAATAATAATAATAATAATAATAATAGTAATTTTTGTACCGCTTTGTGGTGATTTTAGTGTCTCTGCGCATAAGGCATGGGTTTTGTATTGTAATTGTCCTTCATCTTCATAACCATTCATTGTCTCAAATAGCAGTATTACATCAATAGAGACATTATGCAATAAAAATCTTTGGGAGTTTTCACTTTAAACTTCCTGCCATAATTCCATAACCATAACAAATCAACTGCTGGAATCTACATTATCGTTTGACGTTTGTAACGCTTTCTATCGTCAACTCTGCACAACTAGTTTATTTATTTTATTTTATTGTTTTAACTTTTAACACATGGATGCGTTCTACCAGGGCTGTCACCAACATTTATTTCAAATCCTTTATGAGAGCTTAAAAAATTCTTGAAAATCTTTGAAAAACTAAAAACATACCATTTCATACAAAATGCAACTTTATTCATGAATTTCGAACATCAGTAACATGACTTTGAGGTTACTGGTATAGCTCATTGTAGGCTAAGGCCTATGTAATATTTTATTTAGGGTTGCCGTTTGATAATCGATATATCGATCGATACGATTATTTATTCTCCGAAACGATCAATAATAGATTCAGTCTTCCCAAATCGATAATCGAAAGGCTCGCCCGCACAAAATTTTGAATTTACCCCTCGTTACACTTTCTACGTGGGTGGGCGCCTGCGTGGCGTTGTAGCCGGCTTCGACCATTCATCGTTTCACCCACTCCCGCCCCTCACCCATCAAGCTCACGAGCAGTAGCAGCGAGCGGTAGCCTGTCGCCTGCAGCGATCACGTGTTTCTTCTCGATCCGTTTTTGTCTAGTTAGTGGTACGCGCGATGTTTTTAAAGACTTCAACAACAGATTTGTTTACCCCGCCGCAACTAAGAAGTCGAGTATGGAGAAACTTTAAAGTTTGCGTAAATGAGGAGAGATATCATAGGCAATAAAAGTGTAGTATGCAGAAAGTGTAACGTTAAAGTGGCTTATAGCGGAAACACAACCAATATCAGTACTCATCTCCGAAAATGTACTGTCTACGTGAAGGCCCAGCCTAAAATTGGCGACTACACTGCCACTACTTCGCTGCTAGCCTAAATACTAAATAGTTTTCTTGGGTCTCGAATCTGATCCATGATGTGTAACCGGCTGTCGTGAATGACAACTGATAACTGCGCATCTCCCAGCGTATGATACAAGGAACTAAACAATATATGTACTTGCAAATGGTCCGTCTCGTATGCGAGAAATAATGTTAATTTTGAATCGATAATCGATCGACATAAAAGATCTCAATTATCAATACGAAAATTCATATCTAACGGCAACCCTAATTTTATTTGTATCGGATGTGTCCTATTTATAAACTGGCTTACATTACAAGTTGCAATTTAAACTTAATTTATTATGACATTAATGACAATGTGACAATCTGTAGCCTAGGCCTACCTTTACTATATTGCTTTCCTTATCATGCTAGTAAACTCTCCCCATGTTTTTGCGGGTAGAGCAGTGCATAAGCGCGTTTTAACATGGTGACCCCAAGCTTGTACAATGGCATATTTTGATTACCGGTAATGATAGTTTGCTGAACATGCGCACAGGGTTGGCATTATACGCGGAAAAAGGTTTTATACATACGTACGTATAATACAGTATAAAACGTTTAAAAGTAGGTAGCTTTTATTATAATTGTATAGAAAGTATAGGGTGTCCAGATTTTCAAACCAAAAAAGCGGGACAAACTTCCGGCGGCTGTGGCTGGAGTCTGGGGCAAAGCCCCAGCCGGCGGAGGCCTTTTCGCCAAAGGCGAAAAAAAATTTCACCATACTACAATTATTTTGTCATGTTTTAACTGAAAAATGGCAACTCGGGGTATTACCTTAATGGATATTACTATAGAAAATATTGCTTTGCAGATCGTATAAAACACTTTGTCATTATCAGTCTCGTGTTTAACAAGATAAGGAAAGTCCATCTTAACATCGTCATTGAAAACGCACGTTAAGGCGGCGGCATTTTACACACTCGCGCGTACGAGACGAAAAAACTATCTCGTAAAAGTGAGGTTATGAAGTAAAAATATGTTTTCAAATCAAAATTAGCTTCCCCACCATTTAATTGCTGCTACTAATAATAATTAAATATCGAATTGCGAACTATATATTCTATCTGTTTGAATACAATCAGTTCTACAAATAAGCAGGCGAAGTAGGCTTGCAAGCACTCTAAATTTTTTTTATAATTTTTCCTCACGACAGCGTTTACAACGATCTGAGCAAGCAAGGACCCAAAGAAGGTTTGTTTTGGGTGAATTATCAAATTAAAATATTAATATTAATGTATTCATTTATTTTGATACTCATAGTTATGTTTTATTATGTTGCTTGGCTGCAAAACGACAGCAAATTCGTTGGGGCTCGGGACAATTCGTATAACTGATGCCGTCAACCAACCCTACCCCCCCTCTACACTCTGCCTGCTGATGACGCATTCATTCGTGCAAAGTCAAGGCCAGCAGAAAAGTGTATACAGAATACGCGTATTCCGTAAATTTACAGCAGACGAGCCACGAGCTACACGTGAAATCGGTATATTTACAAAAACGGGACAAAACAGCGTCCCGTGAACAGTTGTCGGGACACCGGGACAGGTTCCTAAAAAACGGGACTGTCCCGTTTTAACGGGACGAATGGACACCCTAAGAAAGTACGTAATATAGTAACAAACTCTCAAAATAGTTTTTCCATAACGTTTTCTTCTCCTGTGAGTCATTTGTAACGGTTCCATCTTCTTTTCATAAGAAATGTGATTCTAAAACTCTCTCCCTTTTTTCTCCTTGATAATGTTGTACAACAGTTTTTTATTTCCTTTAAAATCTTTCTCCAATTTCTCTGATCAACAATGATCAACGGATTGAACGAATATCAAATTTAATAAATATAATAATATCAAAAATATGGTTTGTTATTTTAATTTTAAACTACATTTGAAAGTGCATAGCTTTTACTTAATATTCTTAAGTATTGTGTCAGTATGGCAGAGCCGCGTGAATATGAGAAATGTGATATTGCGCAAATTGAACAAACACTTATATACAACAAACCGTTTGATTGTGCCTTCAATTTTGATTATCACTGCATCCCTATAAAATGCATGATTTTTCACTTTGACAATTGTGATTACATTGAATCAAGACACGTTAAATGCAATAACCAATGTGATTTTTGTACTTATTTGTCACAATGCAGTATTAAATAACTAGGAAAACGCTTAAGTCCCGCCGCGTTGTTGGATGAGCGTAATTGGTGCATTGAGCTGCCATGTGTTATGTGGATTTTCTGTTGTTCTGTGAAATATTCATTACTAAGTTGAAGATTTTTTTTTAATTAAATTAAATTAAATAAAAAATTAACTTAAATTTTTGTTTAATTAATCATAATTTTAAAAAAGGAAAAAATCGTATTGAATTATAGAATTCGATTGGCACAAATTACCAATTATATCATAAAATAAGGTTCTGTGAAATCATACATAAGAATCAAGATTGCGCATTTT